>JAYDZK010000032.1:3096722-3114762 GCA_034509185.1 Euphonia xanthogaster | reverse complement strand
GTCTGCCCCAAATGGGGAAGCAGCAGCTCCCACTGAGTGTGGAGTTTGGAGTTACACACTAAAGAACTGCAGGGTTAAAAAATACAGAAAATACAAAAGCTGAAACCCTGAGGCATCACAATTAACACTCAGCCAGTTTTGGCCCAGCTGAGCAGGGGAGGTGACAGCTCTGCTGGCTGTCCCTGCCCCTGGGGCTGGCACCAGGCTGGCCAGGAGGAGCTGTGGCACACTGCCACCATGCCCTGCTCCTGCCGTGCTCCATGCCAGCGAGGCTCCTCACCAGAGTGGGACTGTGGCCAACAGGAGCAGGAATGTGCAGACAGAGCAGGATGTGCCTTCCCAAACCCAGCAGTGCTGAGGCTGAGCTCGGCTCTCCTGGCTGTGTGTGCAGCCCCTGGCACTGCCCCAGAGCTGCATCTCCACACAGGCTCTCACTCCATGCCACCATCTGTTGGGAAGGGCACTGGCTCCTATTGCATGCCCTCAAGCCTCATTTGCACATGAAAAATAGTGACTCAGCTGTCCATATGCTCCTGCAGGTGAGACTCTGCCTTGAAGCTTCTGAAAACAAAGCCACAAACTCTGGTGGCTCTGCAAAAGCTGTGCTGTGGCTGTGCCACCTCGGTGCTGGGGCTGTGGAGCTCTCCTGGTTCTGGGAATGCTGCTGCAGCCAGCCTGGCCCTACACAGCATCACTGTGATCCCAAATGTTCTGGGAATGCTGCTGCAGCCAGCCTGGCCTCACACAGCATCACTGTGATCCCAAATGTTCTGGGAATGCTGCTGCAGCCAGCCTGGCCTCATACAGCATCACCCTGATCCCAAAAGTGTGATTGGTGTTGAAAGCAGTGTCAATCAAAGTGGGTGGTTTCTGCAATATTGTGATCTACTTGGAAATAACCTGCTCCTAACTCAGAAGGGAGCAAAAGAAGGGACAGAAAATTGCCTTTGTGCTGGATTTAATATTTACATCTCAGACTTTGCCAAATAGGTTTGTTATTTATAGCAGGAGCAGCAGGAATATTCATCAGTTGCCATGGACATATTAAGCTCACCAAGTACAAGAGTGGAGCACAATCTGCACTGGAGTAATTTTAAAATGCTTTCATGCCGAGCGAAATAGTTTGTATTAAATTTAAGAGTTAAATGCTGGGTTCCTCCAGTGCTGTTTCTGGGGTTTCAGATATAAAAATGGAAATGCTTTATTGGAAATTTAATGGGAAGAGCAGTGCTGTATACAGGAACCCTAAAGAACTCCCTGTCACCAGGCAGCGTTCAGGATCCCAATTTACAGGGCTTAAAAAGCAGAATATGCAATGAGGGTCCCAGAATCCCATTAACAGGGATATCTTTTGGATGAGTTGAAATACTAAATGTAAAATAACATTTTGTAATTTAAATGGAAGCATATTTAGGGGCTGGGTACTGCCTTATTGCTGTTGGCATCTGTATTTGAATTGTTGGTTGGTGTGTCTGACCTGGGGCAGTACTCACACATGACCAAATCCTCCTGCTCTGCTTTTGGGCAAGCAATCCTCATTTCTGACGTGCCAGGCTTCCAAAATATTGCTGGAGATGCAGGGTTTTCTTTCTTGGACTAATTTAGGGAAAGAAAAGACAGAGAAATTATCCAAGGCTTTGTAGTCAGAGCCTGTGCAAGGGGTTAAATCTCAGCAGATATTTACTGGTTCAGCACTGAACCTGCCCTTCCCCAGCCCAAGGAACAAATCCAGCAGTAAAAGAACAGCTGAAAGCTGTCAGGCTTTAATACCCACAGATAAGGTCATTCCTTAGGGGAGACCTGCTCAAATGCATAATAATATAACCAGGAACTGTAAAAGACACCAAGATATATTAAAAGATAAAATAAAGCAGACTGAAGTTCAAACGTAGAGAAATCTAAGCTTTGTGTGGTGAAAGGTAAAATATTCTCACAGATAAGTGGAGGCTCTTGAGAGAGGAAGCTTTTGAAAGGCCCGGGAGGCTGGAGAAATCCTTGGGGATGAGAATTTGAGGGCTTACATGATCCAGATAATGCAGGAGGAGGGTTGGGAGGGGGCCTGTGGGAGGCTGAACTCACCTGCCACAGTGGTCAGGGGGTCTGGAAGCACAGCAGGGACTGGAGCATCACTCTGGAAGCACAGCAGGGACTGGAGCATCACTCTGGAAGCACAGCAGGGACTGGAGCATCACTCCTGCCAACTGGGGGAGCAGCAGGTGCCTGGGGAGAGCACCCAGGTACAGAATAATAACCCTGAAGGCCAAGGAGTGCAGAATAATAACCCTAAAAGCCAGGAGCAGAGCCCCACTCGTGGTGTGGCACAAGCACTGGAGGCCAAGGCTGTCTCCAGGGCTCTGGGATTTTCTTCTCCATTGTAGTTTGCAATTTTTTTGTGTTAAAACTGAGAGGGTCTGAATTGGATTGTGGGTATCTGTTTTGAAGGGATTCCTCTCCTAAGCCTTTTTGGCTTAATGTTGGCACTTCTTTGTTGTTGCTTTTTGTCTTTAACTTGCAGTTTTTTTAGTGCAGCATCATCCTGTAAATCCTCTCAGTGGGGCTGTAGGCTGGGCTGGAAGCTCCAGCTCAGAACACACGTTTGATAAGGTGTCAATATTCCACCTGCCCTGGAAAGGAGCCTGCTGCTGCCTGGTTTTAAACCCCTTCCCACCACACACCTGAGGGGCAGCCCAGGGCTGGATTCTCCTGCCTTCTGGGGGGTTCAGTGCAAGGTGTGCCCTTGGACAGCATTTTGCACCTGGTGTTTGTGCAGGCACCAAGAAACTGGTGGTGGGATCGGGCTCAGCATCACTGGCTTTTGGGGGATGGTGCCTTGGGGGGGTGAGGGACAGCTTGGGGGGAATCCTCTGGTTTCTGGGAGAGCTGAAGGCTGCCTGGGTGCCTCAGCACCAGGGCTGGAGCAGGTGATGCTTTGGGAGCGCAGCACAGGAAGGAGTCAAGGATCAGTTTTGCCAATGAAATTACCTGCACTTGGTCCAGCACTGTGGAATTTCAACAGTTCTGTGGTTGAAGACACAAAAGTGATTATGAGCTGGACTGGGGGAAAATGCGCTTCTTGAAAGTGATACTGCAAACTGAATTGCAAAGTTGGGAGTGTTGCACCCTGTTAATTAAACTTTTGGTCCTTGTTAAATAAACTTTTTGTCCTGGCTAAGAGGTGCCCTGGTCCTTGCAGGCTGCAGGTTGCTCATGTTCCTCTCCAAGCCCTTCCCTGCTGCCAGCACAGCCTGGAACCCTCCCTAACAGGTTTCCCTTCTCTTTCTCAGACAGACCAAGATATACTGCAGATATTTTATAGGTTTAGCTGGATTGTTGTGCTCAATGTGCAGCTGTTATTTCCTTGCCAGCAATACACTGGAATGAGCAGCCCTCCACTGCTGCTGGGTTCCCTTCCCTCCCATACAATGAGTGTGGGAGGGATTACTCCCCTGAGGTAGACATGAAATCCCACACTGAGCTCTTCAATGTGCTTTTCTTACAAAGAAAACAAATATGAAGAAGAATGGGGAAAAAAGAAATCAATGTTTCAGTTGTTCGGTTTTGTATTTTCTCAGTGAGTTTTTCATCTACCATCTTTCAAGTGTGCAAAATGAAAGTAGAGGGAGAACTGTTCAAAAAACCTACTTATAAAATTCAGCATGTCTTGGCCCTTCAAATACTTTTCCTCCTCCCTGAAGTGCAGAGCAAAGGGGCTGAATTAAGTCTCCAGATTATTAGGAAAAAATGATAGAACACAGTGCAAATGATCCCTCCTAGGTGTGCTTCCCACATCTCCTGAACACCTCCAGCTGCCCTTCAGGGCCTCTTTGTACAGCAGAGAACTCCAGCAGGACCAGTTTTCCTCCCTGGATTCTGTCTTTAGCTATTCTCCCCAAATATGAATACATTTTCTATTCTCCCCAAATATGAGTACATTTTGTCTAGACAGCTCACTTTTGACTCTAATTTTAGAGTTCACCTGATTTCAGCTATCCTGCAATATTAAGCATGTCTTCCTGAAGGCTGGGAAATCCCAGCTGTGTGTGATTTAGTTAAAATAGCTCTTGTTTAAGCAGGAATGGTCTGAATTAGGGAAAAAAAAATATTTATGAAACCTCTCTGGAAGTAGGGAAGTCATCAGTGAGGTCTGTGTGTGTTCACTGTTTCCATTTTGCATTCAATAGGCTTAGCCCCAGCTACTGCAGGAAAGTTGGGGAATTACCAGTTGCAGATAAATCTTGTGTCTAAATTGTACTTCTTGGTTGCTAATTTTGCTAATTAAAATATCTATCACCCGTGCACGGCCTCAGACGGGTTTGAGATAGGAGCATCACTGTCTGTAATTTAATGAGGAGCTGTACATGATCCTCAGGTTCTTGCCTCTGCTGGATTTTATCCCCGTGTTGAGGATGTGCTGGGTGGATTTGGACAATAATCCACATTTTTGTGGAAGGGTTTGGTGGTGCCATCCCCGAGCCACAGAGAGCAGTGACAACAGGGCAAGGTTAAGGGTTTTGAATTAAAAGAATGTAGATTTAAACTGTGTTTAAGGAGGAATTGTTTTATAGTGAGGGTTGTGAGGCACTGGAGCAGTTTCCCAGGATGGTGGTGGATGCCCCATCCCTGGAAAAGTGGAAGATGAGGCTGGGCAGCACAGCCTGATCTGGTTGGAGCTGTCCCTGCCCATGGCAGGGGGTTGGACTCAGTGGCCATTAAAGTTCCTGCCCAACCCAAACCATGCCAAGGTTCTCTGGTTCTGGCTCGTGCTTTGGAGCTGCCAGTGGTGAGACACCGAAAGGTGCATCACTGAGCTCTGCTTGAGCCTGGAGCCTCAGAATAATGGTTTTGTGGAAGTTCTCATCAGATTCCTGTTGGCTCGTCTCCTGTGCAGGATCTGTTCACCTCAGGGGCACTCTGGGACACCTCTTCTCCCCCTGGGAATGTCCGCACTGGACCCCACCCTCTCACCCTCACTGGCCTGGGCACCAGGAAATGTTTTCTGCTCTGCCTCTGCATTCAAATGGCAGCCAGCATTCCCAGGGCACTAATGTGCATCATCAGTCTTTCAGAGATGCTTGATTTCTGTTTGATTCTTAATTATTATAATAGTTAAGGCACTTAACATGCTTTAGTGATTTACTCCATTTAATTGGAAGTAGTGATTAGAATATCTTTTATATTGCCCTCGCTGCGGTTTTAATTTAAGATTATAATCTCATGGCTCTTTTCAGCTCCTCTGGCTTTCATTTAGGTACTGCTTTTCTTTTCTGATTTCATTTTGTTTATTTGTTTTTCCTGCTGATTCAGTAAACATGCTGCTAGGATGATTTCTTGGGAAACCTGAGTGTGGTTATAAATTCTTTCATTCAGCTCAGACATTAATTAATTAAAAAAAGATATGAAAATGATGCATGGGCCTGTGCTCTGCCTCTGGAGTTGTCTGTTGCTTTTTGCGGTAATTTGCTAGAATTAAAAAAAAATAAATAAAAGAAAAATAAAAGAAATTATTCTCTTGGTGGGGCATATGAAATGAGGAGCTGGAAAGGGGTAATGTGAACACACTCTGTGTGTGTGCCAGTGAGGCACGCCCTGCCTTAGGAGGTTGTGACCCAGTGTCTGAGATCAATCCCCAGAGGAGGAGCTGTCCTGGTGAAGGGAATTCAAATCTGAGGCTGAAGGCTCAGTCACCAGAGCCCTGTGCTGAGAACACCAGCACAGGCACTGGGGAGGAGGGAGGAGTGGAGGGGAGAGGAGGGAGTGCTGACCAAGCTCATTCTGTGTGATTTGAGGAGCAAACAAGCATTTCTCCGCAGGGACAGTGGCAGATTCTCCAAATTAGTCTGACATGTACAAAAGCATGTTCACTTTTCCTCTTGGTGCTGCACAAAATCACACAGATAATCCAGCTGGTTTGTCACTGCACAAATACATAGTATCTGTATTTTTTATCCCTGCTCCAATGCCAAATTCCAGGAGTCCTCCATGGCTGTAGTGCTCCTGTCAGAGGGGAAGGGCCAGCACCGATTCACGCACAGGAACTCGCTCGGAGGAACAGCAGGAGAGGAGTGGCTGCTTTGTGAGAAATTCCCACTTGCAATTAGGCTGAGAAAGCTGAGACATCCATTTCAAGGGCTGCTCAGTGCTTGGGGCTTTGTCCAGCTGAAATCCATGGAGGTAGAAAAGTGTTTTATCTGCTTTCCCTCCTGGCAGCACAGCTACTGCAGTAGGATCAGCAGGGTTTGCTTGAATCCTAACACAGAACTAAAATTACAAACCCCTCAATCCTTATCTTTAAAAGGTACCAGGGATCCTGTTCAAACAGAATAAAGGATGGGGTGCCCTGTGCAGGGCTCCTGGTCCTGCCCAGCAGTGGCCACTGCAAGAGGGGAAGTTCCACATCCCCCCTGTCCCTCTGGCACTGGCAGTGCCCAGGGCTGGGGAGCAGCTGCAAACACAGGGCTCCTTTTCCTGCCAGGCCACCTAATGAGGTGAGAGCCAGTGATCCATGCAGGGCTGAGAAGCAGCCTTTGATGAATTAGTGATTTAGCCTGGCTCACCACACTTGTGTGCCCTCCTGGAATATGGGAATGCACCTTCCCAGCCACAGCCCCCTGCCTTTCATCCCTGAGAGCTGAGCTTTGTTCTGGGAAGGTTCCCAGTGAAATCAATTAGGTTTGGTGCAGATCAAGGTGCACCTCAACATGATTTCAGGTACCTGGGCCTGGCCCTGGGCCACCACAGCATCTGCTCTGACCATGCTGGAGCATCCCAGTCACTGCCTTGCCACGAGACATCAAAATAGCTCCAGTGCTTGGAGCTGCCAGCTGTCAGGCCTATGATACACATCCTAAAGCACTTAGAGTGTTGTTATGAGTGCAAAAATATTAACAAATCGTTGGTTATTTAAAGGGAATCATTTAGGGCTCATCTGGCTAATGAGGAAGAAAAACCAGAGCTGAGCACTTGCTCTGAGTTGTAGGGAGACGTCTGAGATCCGCTGTGGTAGGAAACTATCAGGGAGCACACCTCGTTAGCTCCCTTGTGGAAAACTCCTTATCTGCCTCCTATTAGTCTTTCATTAATTAAAGCTCCAGAATTCAGTATTTTTTGTTAGCTGCTCTCTCAGCATGAAATTCAGCTAATTCTTCTGCTATTGGAAACAAAGCTCCCAGGATGAAGTTTATTCTTGCAGTGTTCTTGCAGTTATTTATTTCATAGTGCTGTCATGCATGGATGAATTTATATGATGCTCTGATGACCTTTAGAAATTCTTCTGATTAAATGCTGTTCTACTTCATTATGACATTTCTGTACTTGTAGTACCCGATTTGATGTGTACAGCTTAATAACACAACTAGACATGAATGCTAATAACTTTACAATTCATTGCATTGCTATTTTTTAATGTAGATGAATTTTAAAACAAGTTTCTCTTGCTGCAGGCTTACATGAATCATATAAATTAGAAGGTAACAAAAGAACTTATTAGCATTTGTTAGCCTGGATGCACAAATTTTGTAGTAACCATTTTAATATGTACTACAACTTTTCCAGCCTCAAGTTTAATATGTACTACAACTTTTCACCCTCGATTTTTCAACCAGCATCATAATTGAATTGGTTTCCTTCTTGCCTAAGGATAATGATTTTACACTGATGGAATCATTATTAGATTCTAAGGATTATACTGATGATGCCTGTTTTACATAGAGCTAAAAAAAAAATTAAAATTATTCAACCATAAAACACTTTTCTACACAAAGGCTACTGTAAGTTGGAGATAAATGAATTAATTATTGTGTTTAGAGTTGTTGTTAATATCCAGCATCCATAACTGGAGCCAACTCCTTGCTGCAGCTCCATGCAGGGGTTGTGGAGGACTTTTGAAAGCCTCATCCCAGGGCGTGCCCTTGAAGGGCTGCAGGTGGGAAGGGGCTGTGGTGGAGCTGCTGCTGGGCAAGCATGTGTTCATGGAGGCAGGAGAGGGCTCCTGCAGAGCTCCTCATCCACAGCAACAGCCTCCAGCAGCAGGAGGAGAAGCAGAGGGGAGGTGGGAGAGGGGGAAGGAGGAGGCTTTGCCGAGGGGTTTTACTGGCAGGGAGCTGAGTGTTGGTTCTGGTGGGGTTGGGAAGAGCTGCCCGTGCTCCACCTCACCTTGCTGAGGGGTAAAATGGCTTGAATTGGTCCAGAGAGGGTGAGACCCAACTCACCTGCATCTGTCACTTCTCCCTGAACATCCAAGCACTGCTTCTGGGATGGAGGGAGGGGAAAACAAGCCAGGTTAAGCATAAATGATGAATTTCTGCTATCCTGAAACCCATCAACATTTCATGGGTAATTACACTTCAGGCTGCAGAAATAGCTGTTGAATTAATTGATTTTGCAGTTACATCCTGATGTGCTGAGTGGGTGTTGGTCTGCGTGGACGTGTCAAAATAACATCTTCAAAAGTCTCTGGGGTGAAAGACATTTACCTCTGTCTGTTGAGTAATCAGCAATTAGAATACAATATAAATATCTGAACAAGAGGAAGAAAAGCCTTTAAAGGCATGAAATATTTTTTGCAATTTTTACCTGTCAAATATAAAAGTGCCTGGAACTGAAATTCAGCAAGTAGTTCTTTTCCTCTGGCTTTTTAAAGCTGGAGGTTAACTTCAATTAAAAAAAAACAATTTAAAATCATGTTTTTTAAAGCATCTATTTAAAAGAATTTTAAATCACAGGTGAGAGAGCAGTCAGCATAACCCCAAGGGACTGAGCTTCTGCATGGTTTTAAAAAGCCTTTGTGCTTCATGGCTGCTGCTGGATGTCACTGCTGAGGTCAGGGAAGATGACTGCTTCCCCTCACTTCAGCTTCAGTCAGTTTTATTCACTCCAAAAACAAGAGCAAGGAGCTGCACCAGCTGTAAACTTGCACTTACTCCACTAATTGTGTACAGAGTGATCAATATATAAATCAAATGCTATGTCTGTGCTGCATTAGAGCATTATCAAACTCCTGTGCTCCTCAGCTCCTGTGACGGGGCTCCCGGAGCAGCACAGAGCTCCTGTTGTGCCTGGTTCAATAGTTTCCCTAAGCTGAGATGTAAACTTGTCTCTAAAAGAAAAAACAAGCTGACCTACAGGTAATAGAGCTGCATTGAATTCATCTCGAGCACATGTTAAATTTTCTTGACACCATTACCCTTTTCCTTAGGAAACTTCAGAGTGGTTTTGATTAATAACGAAAATAAGGAAAAACAACCTGTAAAAGCAAACCAGGAGAACTCAGTGGCCCATCTACTTTCAACCTTTTGCTCTTTGTATTCTTGGCAAAAGAAACAAAATCTCATCAAGCTTTCTTTTCAGCACTGCACAGGGCTTTAGACTACTTCCTATGCTCAGCTCTTTGGAACAACAAAACAAAATAATTAAGGTGTTTTCAGCAATGTTAAATCAAGTCGATAACAGGAGACAAGATCTCCAGATCCCAACCCAGCTCTGCAAAGCACTTATTGAACAACCTGGGCTAAATTGTTTAACCTATTTGCTGCTGCTCCCCTGTCTTTAAAGTGAAGGCACACAGAACTTTCCCTGCCCTGGCATCCATCGCTGGGGCTGTTGGTTTTGGTTCTGGGGGGCTTCTGCAAGCCCAGGGCCAGAAACATCCCTAGAAAATCCTGGAGCTATTTCCAGCTGATTGAGGTTTTGAGAGGGACCAGGCTCTGTGGCACCAAGGCACAGGTGAGACACCCCTGAGCCTCAGCTGGGTGTGAATTCACTCCTTATAGCTCGAGGTGTGAATCCCCACCTGCCTGGCTGCTGGGGGCAGAGCAGCTCAGAGGGCACAGCCCCACAGCTCTGACATCTCTGCTGCTTCACCAGCTTCTTCATCAGCATCAACTTTGGGGTTTTCTTGCTCCCCAGAGCTTGAATTATTCTAAAAATTGGCCAGATTTCTGTGGATCTCTAGAGGAAGAGTAAAATCTGTTGTTGCAGTAAAGCCTCATTATAGACGTGGTGCTGTGTTTCACAAGGGATCAGTTTGGGAGCATCTGTCATTGCTCTGTCACAGAAGGTGAAGAGTGGAGCTGCAGAGAAGCTTCAAGGTGAGTTTGGGGGATTGGGCATGATCAGGGACTTGCTGAAAACTTGCTGTAATTAAAGAGCTGCTGTCAGAGGCCAAGCAGGCAGAAAAATGTTCATTCCTCAGCTGCTGTGCCCTCTGGTGAGTTCATCCCGACTTCCAACCTTTGATGGAGAATTTAATTTAGAGGTGGAAGAGGGGATGTCTTGTCTTAGGGATGCTGTGGTGACTTGTGAGGGTGTCCAGTGTGCACAGGCATGGAGGAAAGGAGCTGATCTCCCACCCAGTCCCCCAGATTATCCCAAAGGCTCTGCAGGGAGCTTGCTGTACCCCAGTGCCTGATTGGAACAGCCAAATCTGCTGCACCACTAAAGAAATCCTGGCCCCCAGGCTTGGAGAAGACCTTGGCACAGGTGATCCCAGTGGGATCTGTGTGAGGAATGCCCAAAGGCAGGAGGTGTTCCTGAGGACTTTGGGCACAGCAGCTCCTGAGCTGTGTCTGTGTGCTCAGGGCTGGGGCTGGGATGTGTGGGACTGGCCAGGATCCTGCAGCTCTTGCAGGGTCCCTCTGAGGAGCTGGGGGCAATGGCCACGTTTCAGCAGTTTCTGCATCCTGCAGCTGGGGCAGAGAGAGCCATCCCCACCAAAACACCCCAAACTGTGCAGAGCTGGCACTGATTGCCCTCATGGAGTGACCACAGGGCAGAGATCTCCTGTCCCTCTCACACCATGCCTTGAATAATTTGGGTGCATTCTGCTGGGCTTGTGGCCTCCCTCTTTGCAAAGAATAAGGTTCTGCATTTTTAGGAGAAAAGATTCATTCTTCTGTTGTTTCCTTTCCAGTCATTTCCTTTGGTGCAAGTGTGACTGTTACCAAGTGTGGCTTGGAGTGTGGGAGCTCACGTTAGGCTGAGCTGGTGCCTTTAATGTACAATGCAGATAGCTTGGATGGATGCATTAATCATATTCCTATTGCCTTTGTTATGGTAATGGCAGAAACAGGCTCTTGGGGTTTTTTTAATTAAAAAAAAAAGGAAAATGGGTTAGGTTTTTTTTTTTTTAAATATGTGTTATATTTCAGCAGCTAATGAAGAGGAAATAATGATGACTGTGCACTGTAATGTGTATTAGAGCACTAATTAGACTATAGCAGAACTGCTTACAGATATCTTTTAAACACCTGCCTGGTAATTCTCAGCCCCACGTGCTCCTCCATTCACCAGAGCAGGTGTGGTGGGAGGACTGAGGTAGCACTGAATCATGAAACAGAGCACACATCAGCCTCCAGCTCTGTCTTTTGTTTGCCCTGCTCCCTGTATCTGTAAGAAAAGGATCAGGTGGGTGGTCACTGCGGGGCCCTTTGTGTGGGCTGGGATCTCCATTGCCCGTGGCAGGAATTGGCAAAGGAGTCAGACACATTTCCTGACTTCCTTGTGGCCACCCAAAGGCAATGTGGTGTCAGGACAAGAATTCCCTGTTCAGAGTCTAGCCCTGCATGTCTGTTACTCCAGAATGTTCTGTACTGTGCCTCCAACATTCACTTTTCATTGATTTAGTTGTGAGTGTGTGTTTTTGAGACCATTAAAAGCTCTAAATCTGGAAATAATGTTGGCCTTCGTTTTTAAGGCCGTTTTGAAGTTGTCTTTTACTGCCACGAGAAGCCACAAATATTTTCACCCTGTTATCTTATTTGCTTTTACATTTCTGTCAATTATGTAAATAATTGAATTCTAAACATGAATTACAAGTGTGCCCAAAATCAAGCAGACATTAGAGTTCCCAACCCAACCATGCCTGTGATTCAGCTTGTTTCTCCCAACTCTTCCCAAAGGAAACCTTCCCTGACTCCATGTTCAGGTGTTGGAGGATGAGGAGCTGTTGGTGCCTGAGATCTGAGCACAGCCCAAGTGAGGGTGCTACAGGTGAGCACAAAGCCTTTACATTTTTTTTATCTTTGCAATGAAAATTTCC
Source organism: Euphonia xanthogaster (assembly GCA_034509185.1). Lineage (NCBI taxonomy): Eukaryota > Metazoa > Chordata > Aves > Passeriformes > Fringillidae > Euphonia > Euphonia xanthogaster. The sequence goes on along the minus strand of JAYDZK010000032.1, from coordinate 3,102,728 downwards.
AGCAGATGCACTAAATCCTGAGATAGTCGCATGTTTAAATGGAGTATGACCACATTTTTCTTGGGATGATGCATTCAAATGCAACCAGCAATATTTTCATTCATGGGTATGTCAGACTTATTTTCTGTATTTTGAGATTTTTGGTAACTCCCTGCAATTACATAAAAGCCCATGTGAGGTGGTCATTGAGAGCTACAACTGATCTCACCCCCTCTGAGGGGTCAGCTCTTCCTTGCAGAGGTGCTGCTGCTTTATGTAACTTCTGCTCTGAAGCCTGAATACAGCAGTAAAATTGGGGTAACTTAATGCACCCCCCTCAGACAGGACAGAGCTGAGGAGGAGAAGAGTTCTGGGGAGTTCAGCTGTCCTTGGTAGGATTGGGGTGCCAGGAGAGGAAAAGATCAAAGGACCAGGTAAGAGGTGAACGCAAGTAGCATCGGATGCCATAGGCAGGTGTGGATTTGTTGTGAGAGAAAAGGAGACTCTCCTTTCCTCTTCCTCCCTCTTCAGCAGGGCCTGGCCAGGCTGCGTGGCAGAGGTACACATTTATACCTGCTGCAGTGGCACTCTGGGAGGCAGACACGTGGAATTTCTCAAGGTGCTTTGGGGCTGGTGGCAGAGAAAACCCCTGAGATTTCACAGTGTCCAGTATTGATTGTCCCGAAGAGACTCCTCAGGGACTGCAGTAATGGACGGTGCTGCCCTTGGGTGGGAGGTTTACAGGCAGAAAGTAGCAAAAAATTTACTCCAAAAATAAGACAATTTGCATACAGCAAGTAGCTAAAAATCCCAGCACAAAGCCCCAGCAGTTTTTGTCATGTTGCTCACTGGGATAAGTGACGCTCTCAGCACCAGCAGTGCTTGTGGAGGCAGCAGAGCAAAGCACAAATGCATCCATGCAGGGGACCTGGGAGGCCAGAAGCCGAGTCTGGCAGAGCCCCAGGTGGCTGCTGTGCCTCGCTGAGGCAGCCTGGTGGCTCAGTGATGCCAGCTCCTGTCCCCAGTGCCCGTGTGGCACGGGTGGCACCCGGGAGCCGGAGCCGAGCTCGCCCGCTGGGCAGGGGCCTCCAGGGCTGCTGAGAAAGGCAAACTCATCTGCCAGGGATGCTGCTGGGGCTTCCCTTCAGCTCTGCGGGAGGGGAAGGTGAGGGAACTTGGAATGGGCCTTTTAAATGCCTCTGTGTGCAGCTGTGCTAGAAAATCCAAGGGGGTTTTGCTTCCACTTTCAGTGCCGGGGTGTCACTGCCTGGGTGGATGAGAAAAGTCTGTCCCCACCTCTCCCTCCCTTGTGGCATCAGAAGTTGTGTCCCCTCTCCAGAGGAGGTGGAACCATGTGCCACTTCCCCACCATGAGATAAATGACCAGTCCAGAAGAGCTGAACTACAAACCCTGTGGAGGGTGTGCACTGCTGTCTGGGGTCAGACCAGTTCCTCCAGGGGCCCTTCCCTACCAGCTCCCCAGTGCACTTCAGGTGAATCCAAGGATCTTGGCCTGTATTGCTGTTTAATTGCTCACCTATTCTGAGACATGAGCCATATCAATCTAATCACAAACCCAAACAAAGCAGCAGTCACTCCAGCCCTTTATCTATTGGCAGGCAACAGCGAGCCCTCATCTCTTATCCACTCTGCATACACACAATTTTTCTGCAGCCTTCACCAGCACCAGGAATTCAACAGCTGAGACCAACATTTATCTCAGTAAATCCAGCATGTGTGTCTGCCCCTGCCCTGACTGTTCAAACACGCAGCACATCAGAGCTGCTCGTTTGGAAGGCGATGACAAGGGTCATCATTTTATTCTTTATCTCCAGCTCCTGGATGCCAAAGCAAGGCAGGAAACAGCATCCTGGGGAGCTCAGGGGTGTGGATGACAACGCTGCCATGCCTGGCTGTTCATCAGGGTGTCACAGGAGGATGAGGAGCAGCGGGAGGCAGAGCTGAGCATCCGTGCCCGCAGCCCTGGTGCCAGCCCTGCCAGCCCCTCCAGCCATGTGGGGAGAAGCCAAAGGGCAGAATTGCCATGTCAGGTAGGAAAGCTTCAGCCTGGTCAAAAATCAGCTTGATTTCTGAAGATGAGACAGATTGAATTGAGTTTGAACATCTTGTACTTCCTTCAGGGCTGTGTTTTTGGGAAAAAGGCTTTGTTCAGCTGCTTTCCACTCACGTGGCACATACGTGCCTAAAAGGATTCAGCTGTCAGGGCCTGACAAGCACTGAAAAGCTCTTGTTAAGGTCACTGGTATCAGAGAAATGTCTCTCCTCCAACATCCCAGTGAACCAGGGCCACTGGCACTGGGAGACAGGGACTGATGTCGAGGCACTGTGCTGCAGACAGGACTGTGCCCTGCTGTCCCGGCACGGCGTCTGCTCCCGAGCCGAGCCGTGGAACTCTGCTCCAGCTAAGTGCAAAGAAACCCCAGCTCTAAACATCCCTGACCTTTAAATTCAGGCTGCAGCGAACAGCTCTGCTGCTAACCAGAAATCCAGGCTTGCTTTCATGTGCCGGAGCGCTCAGGGAATAGATGTAGCTTAACATGCAAATGCTGGGCTTCCTGCAGCACGCCGCTGCTTTTCAAGCTCTCTCATTTCATGCTGCTACCTCCATCCCTGCTGTGTCTGTGAAAAGAGCCTCTCTGAGGAAAAGTTTCCCACAGACACAAAACCTGACTGATGCTGTAAAAAAGCCCAACGACCAGTGACTTACAGTTTAATTTCTAAATGCAGTGTCCATCTGCAGCCTGGTAGTCAGCAGCATCTCTGCTTCTGGCATGTAGAGAAAGCAGCCCCTCACTCCCTCAGGTTGCTGGGTGTGTGTTTTATACATCTGTCCTCATGTCTAAGTGAAGAAGTCCTGAATTTGTAAGGCAGGAGTTCTGTCCTGCTGTAGGTGTGCAGGGGAAGGTTTTCCCGCTGGAGCAGTGATGCTCCAGTGCCCTTTGATCTTCTGAGCATCTCTGTGTCCGAGTTCCCTTGCTCACAAAATTCAGTGTTCTACACAGAGTGGGAAATAGATGTCTCTTGTCCCAGGTAACGAGCCATAAGAGAGGGAAAATGGCTTCAAGTTGTGCCAGGGGAGGTTTAGATTGGATATTATGAAGAATTTCTTCCCTGAAATGGTTGTTAAGCCCTGGAACAGGCTGCCCAGGGCAGTGGTGGGGTCACCAATCCTGGAGGGATTTAACAGAGGTGTAGATGTGGTTCCTGGGGATGTGGTTTAGTGGTGACCTTGGCAGTGCTGGGTTAATGGTTGGACTTGATGATCTTAAAAGTCTTTTCTACCCTAAATGATTCTGTGGTTCTCTGTTCAAATGCTTTTTTTGCTTATCACCACTGAAAAATGCCCTTCAAGCCCATGTACAGCAGCTGCTGGGCAGGTAGGACTCACCAACAAATAATGTTTTCTTGGCACTTCAAATATCTTCCTTGAACCTTTCTTGAATCCTTACAGCAGCACGAGGCATTATTGACAAGTGAAACAGACAAAATGTTCAATATTTCTCTAATGCTCTTTTTATTCTCTTCTAATTTCAGCTTTTTCCCATTCTATGCCACTACCATATAATCCAACATTTTAAGCATATTGTCCCTCATAGTGTCTGCTTAAATTTATAAGCTTATCTGGTTATTTTGGCCACAGGAGACATCATGAATTCCATCAGCAATTGCTCTCCTTGGGAGCTGGTCCCAGCCCTGTGCTGCCCCAGTAAGAGCAGTGAGTCAGGAGCTGCTTTGGGAATCGCAGGACTCACCTGGGCTGGGACTGGAGAAAAGAGCACGTGAAATATTGGAAATGAATTGAAACTTCATAGAAATGGGGTAAAACCCTGAGGTTTAAACCTGATTTTCAGCAATTCAGTCCTGAAGTTGTGGCTGTACGTATGGGAGCTCATTAGCAGATGATCCAGGCCTAGAGATCAAACCATGGTCTCTGGAATCTGGGCTTTCAGCCCAAATATGCAGCTGGGTGTTCATGCTCCCCAGGTGTAAGGGAGAATTCTGATCCACAAGGCTTCAAGAAAATCAAGAGATTTTTGGTTAAAAGCCCCTGAGGAAGGGCCTGACTCTGTCCCATGCTTTCTAGCACAAATTCCAATCAAGCAGGGAAGTGGCCCCAAGCTGCAGAATCTCTTCTCTTGAACTCCAGGAGCAGGAGTGACTTGCTCAAGGACAAGGAGGTGCTGGGGACAATGCCTGGCTCTCAGGGGGCTTTTCTCAGGGTGCTCATGCTCACATGGCAGCACTCTGACCCCTCAGTCACCTTTTCCATCTGAACAACCACCATGGACCACTCCTGAGCTCTGGCAGCACTCGCCCAGCACAGATGGGCTCTGCCTCTGACAGCTCCAAAGCATCCCAGAGCTCTCATCTTCTGAGGAAAGCTTTCCCCAAATGGCTCTCATTTCAAGCATGGCCTTTCTCCTTTCTTCCCAGAGGACAGCTAATTAAGCACAGAAGGGACAGCTCTGCTCCTCCCAGGGCAGGCACAAGTGGGTGTTTGATATCAAAACATTTATGGTTTGGTTTGGTTCCAGCACATCAGAGAGGAGAGATGATGAACTCAGTAGAAGAAATATCAATAAATGTTTTGAACTCCCCATTTTGTCTGAGTTTACCAGAGCTGGCCAGAAAGAGGTGAATTCTTGAGAAATATCTTGTGAAAAAATGTCTCTAATTTTTTACTGCAGAGGCCAGCCCCAGTTCAATCTGTGTTATCTCCCACGAGTCCTGTTAATAGTCTGCTGCCAAAATTGGTGGCAGCAGCTGAGGAGCTCAGAGGAGGTTGAAACAAAGCTCTTGTCTTGCTTCCCAAGCTCTGCCTGCTCCAATCCAGTTGTTCCTGGCTGCCATTTCCCAGTCAGTTGTCTGTGGTGGGAAACTTGATTCTCTTTTCTTCTTGTGCATCAAAATGGCTCCAAGAGATTCTTCTCCTCCAGGCAGGAAACCCTGGAAACTCTGGATCTTTTCAATTAGCTGCATCACAAACTGATTTCCAGCCTTGTCTCTCTTCTCTTACATGAGCTATAAAATCCCTTTTCTCCTCCCCAGCTGAACTAAAAATGGCCAATTTTTAACCTGCTTTTTACAAGCGTGTCCACATGGTAGAAATGAGGAGTTCTGGCTTATCTTGTGTTATGTAAATATTTTTGTGCTTCCCAAACAAAGTTTTTCTTTCCCTTTGATCTGGTTTTCTTGTAGCCAGTTTAACCTCCAGAAAGACTCAGGGGGTTCACAGAGATTGCCACTGGCATTAGTCCTGAGGAAAACTGGAGAGAGAAAAGAAAACTCCAAATTACTGCTGTAAAGAGCTCGTTTAGAAGCAGAGGCTCACCAAAGGAAAAGGTTGTCTTTCAGTGTCCTTTTTAAGCAAATTTTTGCCTAAAATAGCTGGGACCAATATAAAAATAGCATTTGCTTAGTGTGATACAAGATGAAAGTGGTGCTTTTCCAGGGAGGTGGCTGTGTCCAGACTTGTGCTGTGGGCAAGATCTCAGAATTACTGGAGTCATTTTTATCCTTTTTGTGCCTAAAGTTTTCACTGATTGCTTTGGGCTGTGCTGCCAGGGGGGTGGAGCATTCCCAAAAGAAACTTTTATGGCAGCTTCAAACTCCTACAAGAAGGGGCTGACTCCAGTTTCACTGGTTTCACAGCATTATTTATTCTTAGAGTTATTTCACAGAGTTATCATATAGAGTTATATTTCCTAATTATAAAAATAGCACCAAAGCAGCAGTACTAGAAGGAGGAAAAACAACACGTGCATTTTTATCTGTATATAAAAGTGTTTAATTCCACTTAAAAGTTGGTATTATACAGAAGATGTAACAGTAAAGATTTTGGCAGCATTTTGGGTAGAATGACAGCAGAAGGTCTGGCTGAACTCCTGGTTCTGTGCCAGTGGCCTGGACTACCAGAATGGTTTTTATCTGGAGAAAATAATATAATATAATATAATATAATATAATATAATATAATATAATATAATATAATATAATATAATATAA
>JAYDZK010000032.1:3048601-3065803 GCA_034509185.1 Euphonia xanthogaster | reverse complement strand
ATAATATAATATAATATAATATAATATAATATAATATAATATAATATAATATAATATAATATAATATATATCAGCCTCCTGAGAACTTGGGAGTCAATTCTCATCTCTCACCTCGTCCTGGGGACCCTCACAACAACACCACAACATTCTAGCCATGCTGCTGCAAATGCAATTAAAATTCAGCTCCTTTTGCCTCCCCACCTCTCCCAAGTGCTCTCCATGCTGGACCTCCCTTCTGGCAGGAACTCATTCCTCCTGCCTGCTGCAATTAAAGAAGAGGAAACCCTCCCCAGCAGAATTCACTGGAAATGGAGTTCAGGGCTGAAGAATGTACTGCTACTTTGAAACCCTTTTCCTGAATTGCAGGAATTTGTAGAACTGCATGAAATTCACGGATTGCAATTATTCACAGCAGACAGTAATGAACTCCAGGGTTTTCTGCAAAGAACCTCCCTCTGCTCTTCTCCAAAGGCAAGTTTATTTCATTTAGATTAATTCAGGATTACTGCCTTGTTATTGTGCTTCCTCTGGAAGCCATTTACAGTATGTTGTCAAAAATACACGCTCTGGGTCATATTTTGGAATTACCTGCACTTGGCAGAAGTAACAGCTGTAATTTATGTTCATAAACCTAAAGCAGGCAGCATCACATTCAATTCATTTCTGCAAACTGAGTGTTGATTTCTTCAGCCTGGTACTATCACCCCAAATGAAACCGACACCATTTCTGCTTTTTATGGAACTGGAACAGGGACAAAAGCTGGGAATTTCCCTAAACACACAAAATCAGGTGCTGTGTGTTTTTTGCACACGCTTTACAAATGCAGTCATAAATATAAAACTGACTGAGATCCATCAAAAAGCAACAAATTTCACATACATTTTAGAGGTCACTGTTTAATACATTAGGATTGTTTAATTAAAGGCTAGAAGTATTTAATAACCAAGTAAAGCTATTTTGAAAGGGATTTTGCTGGCCTGCTTGCAGGCAGGCAGCCAGTGAGGCTGTGGCACCATGTCCAGCTCTGAAGCAACAGATGCCCCAACTTCTGCCAAATGGTCACATTTGACAACACTTAACACCAGAACTCATGAAAACTCTTGAGGCCCCTGTGAACAAAGAGCCAGGGCAAAGATGGCAGTGCCCAAAGCTTCTGGGTACAAGGAGATAGCTCCAGCCTTATGATGGCACAAATAAAGGTCTCCACTGATGTCTCTCCAGGTTTTACTTATCTGAGAGCAACTTCTGTGTTTAAAAACTGCAGAAGAAAAGTAGAACGTGGTGTTTTACAGGAACAGGACCAGAAGAATTCTGTCTAATTCAGAAGCAGGTTCCTGATGCCAGGCTAAGCTTTGTACAAATCCATCCCCAGTCCTAGAGGAGCAGGGACACACTCCTTAAATCACACCACCACAGCAATCCTCCTTCAAACCCTCATGCTTGCTCTCCTCAGTGTCATGCCTGGCCCTCTGGACCCTCTCTGTCCATGAATTATCCTGCCAAGCAGAGTGTGACACCAGAGGAACACAAAGCCAGCCCGTCCCCTCTGCTCCCAGCACACACTGTGACATTCCAGAGCTGCTGCTGGCCCTGCAGCCTGAGTCTAACCCAGGCACAAAGGCTGACCCGGCCCAGAGAGAGCTCCCAAAACCCCAATCTGGCTCCTGGGGCGTGCACAGCCTGTCCTGAGCACTGCAGCGCTGCAGCTGGGACGCCCAAAGTGCCCCACTGGCTGTGCCCATGCCAAATCACACCTGTAACCACCTCCATTGCACCTGTAACCGCCTCCATCACACCTGTAACCACACTGATCACACCTGTAACCACACTGATCACACCTGTAACCACATCAACCACACCTGTAACCACATTGATCACACCTGTAACCGCCTCCATTGCACCTGTAACCACACTGATCACACCTGTAACCCCCTCCATTGCACCTGTAACCACATCAATCACACCTGTAACCGCACTGATCACACCTGTAACCACACTGATCACACCTGTAACTGCCTCCATCACACCTGTAACCACATTGATCACACCTGTAACCACATCAATCACACCTGTAACCACACTGATCACACCTGTAACCACATCAATCACACCTGTAACCACATCAATCACACCTGTAACCGCCTCCATCCCACCTGTAACCACATTGATCACACCTGTAACCACACTGATCACACCTGTAACCCCCTCCATCACACCTGTACCACTTCCATCACACCTGTAACCCCCTCCATCCCACCTGTAACCCCCTCCATCACACCTGTAACCCCCTCCATCACACCTGTACCACTTCCATCCCACCTGTAACCCCCTCCATCACACCTGTACCACTTCCATCACACCTGTAACCACCTCCATCCCATCTGCAACCACATCAATCACACCTGTAACCGCCTCCATCACACCTGTACCACCTCCATCACACCTGTAACCACACTGATCACACCTGTAACTCCCTCCATCCCACCTGTAACCACCTCCATCACACCTGTAACTGCCTCCATCCCACCTGTCCTCCAAGAAGCTTCTGTGCTGCCCCAGGTCCCCCCCGGAACTCCCAGCCTGTGCAAATACTGGAATGCAGAATGGGAAGGCTGGGAATCAGCAGTGCCCAGTGTGGGAGAGCCCTGCGTTGTCTTTTTACACAGTTCAACACTGGTGCAGTTTCAGCTTATGACTAATTCCATCAGGCTTTAACGGGTATTGCTGGAAAAAAACATTTCTGTGTTGTTGGAAATCAATAGCTGGGGGCGTGGGTGAGTCCCAAACTCTCCCCTGAGAATTACAATCCCAAAACACATCCACTATCACCCTAACCTTCACAAATAAACATAAACAATGATGGATCTGCTATCCCTGGTAGGATCATGGCTGTGTGGAAAGAACCTGGAAGTGCATTTTCCTTTTCTCCTCATGTTTTCATTTGCTACCCTTGCACTCCAAATTAACTTTCCTTTCTCAGCTATATCAACCCCATGGCTGCCCCTTTGCCAACATTTTCAGAGCATTCTGTTGAAGCCTTTTAGTATTTTTGTACAGGCTTTGCATTCCCAGATTCCTATCAGTGCCTGGCTCTCTCTGCACTAAACTGAAAACAAAATCTGACCCTCAACCTTACAGAAAGCAGCACACTTGCCCTCTCAGCGCTCTCACACCGTCACAAGAAAAACAAGCCAAAAACCCCGGGCCAGCCAGACTTCAGAGAGACTTTACAGGTGCTTGGATTTACAGCTGACACTACTGCATAAAAGGACACACAAAATCTTCTCGTAAGATTAAAACAAATAAACCAATGTAATGTGATACCTTTCATTTTCCTGTAGCTGCTCACCTCCCTTCTTCCAGGAACATTTGGCCTTAGGGAAAGCTTTGGGTTTGCACTCAAAATCAACTGTGCTGCCCATCTGAACCTGGATCAGTTTCTGCATTGGACTCTTGGAAAAATCTGGAGCAGAAGCTAAAACAGAAGGGGTAGTAGCAGTGAAATAAAGCACTTTTAATGACATTAATGATACTACTAGTTAGCACTTACACGAGCACTTCCCAGACTCCAAACATAATTAACACCATTAATTAGTTCAGACAGATCTTCTATTGGGCAATTAGGAATTTTCTCCTTTTTTGTACCTCATCCTGCTACCAAAGGTCTCAGCTGTGCAGCTGAGCACCCAACAAGGCAAGCCCAGAAGATCAAAGCCACCAAAAGCTCAAGGAGCCCAGTTTCAGGCTCAGCACCTGCCCAAGAGAGCAGATTTATCTGATCAATCTAATCAATACCACACCAGGAGTCTGACTGCACCTCAGGGAACTGGAAGGTTCCCAGTTCCAGGTGTCAGTCCCTGTCAGATGACAGGAAACAACAGCGCAGCTCATTCTGGGTGAACTTTTCATGAATTAAGAGTTTTGAGAAGGCTCATGGCCTCTCCCTACAGTAACACTGAACTTGGAAAGGAAATTCAGTGTTTGAGGAGAGCAAGGCTGAAGGAGCCTTGCGTGCTCACCCACACCACAAAGGGAATAACCAGTGTCCCCAGACCTCAGCTACAGCTTAGTCTGGGCTGTGCTGGAGGGAGAAGTGGCACGGGTGTGTCAGTGCCCAGCTGTGCTCCCTCAAACCAACAGCTGGGACTATTCCAGCCCCAGGCACAGGCAGGCTGGGGGGTGGCTCAATGTCACTGCCTGTCCCTGGCTCCTCAAGGGCTGCACACAGAGGTTTTTAACCCCAGGGTGTCCCTGAGCCCCCCACAGGAGGGAGAGCAGCTGATGGAGCCAGCAGCACCTCCACAGCACACCAGAGGTTTTAATCCCAAACCTGCATCCCTGCTCTTCCCCTCGTGAATAATTTATCCTGTTCTGATTTAAAGGAATGATTGGCCTGAAACTCCTCTGGCAGCAGATGACTCAACTCCTCAGCTCTGCAGATAAAGACATCAGGCTGACAAAAACGTTTTATTGCAGTGACAGCAGCTGAGTGAGTTAAATCTGAGGTGCAATCTGAGGGGGTGTGGAGAAGGATAATGAGGTTTGTGTTTTAGTGAAAAAAAGGAACATCTTACCTACAACCCTGAGCTCTGCACTCGAAGAGATGACACCATGTTTATTTTCAGCTATGCACTGGTATCTGCCAGAATCTGTCAGATTTAGATTTGATATTGTAAGTGCACCATTTTCAATTTGGATCCTTCCCTGAATATTAAGAAAAATATCTTTATTGATGATATATTTACTGTGAAAAATTTAAAATAAGTAAGGAATAGAAACAGGACAGCATAAATACAATGAATAGGGTAAATGCAAAAGCATAATCATGAGAACAGTTCTAAAAGAAGTGACAGGACTGCAGCATGGGACAGCAATGGTGATCAGACATGGAGAGTGATGGAGTGCATGAAGTAATTCTTCTAATTTGCCCACTTGCAGTGAGGTCTGGCAATCTCAAATGCCCTTTTATTTCTCCAGAAATACTGACAGAATCCTACCAGCCCCCTCAGACAGATCAGAGTATCCAAACTGTGCAGATGGCACTGGCATTTCACACTATTTAAGGGATTTCAGATGTGCCACTTGCTAATGAGCTCTCTCTAACACTGCAGAAAAAATTCCAGCATCCATTAAACCACAGACACAAACTGAAGGGCCTGGAGCCAGCACAGCTACTCAAGTATCTGGGACTCCTCACCTTGCTTATTCTGGAAAGCTCAATTACAGCAGGAATTGACTGATGTGAGTGGCAGAACTGGTGCCAAAAGGAACCAGGGAGAAAGACAAAACCAAAGGAGCAGCAGCTTTGGGGAACAGCTCTGGGGGAAACCAGAGACACAGGAATGCACAGAACCCCAAAGTGCCTGCCCAGAAGGGTTTTCTAAGGGCTGATTTTTGCATCTGGGGTGACTCCAGGGCAGCCCAGCTCCTTCCCTGACAGCTCCTGAGTGCGAGGGGCTCAGACAGACAGACAGACAGACAACAATCCCAAAGGGGATAAAGCTGAGTGCCCATGTCCTGATCTCCTCTGTAGCATTCCAAGCTGCTGCTCTTAGGGAAGATTTGTTCATGAGTGGAAGATGTTTGTGAAGGAGACCCAGCAGGGGGATTAGTCAAGGAGCAGAGGACACCTGATCACTGCACACTCAGAACTCCTCTGGCCCTGCCAGTGCTGCTTCCCAAAGAGCTCCCTCGCTGTTACAAGGGAAGTCACAGCCAAAAGGCTGGACAGCAACACTCCAAACTGGAGAAACAGGAGACTGAAGGATTCCAAGGTATTTCTGGGCTTCCTGAGGTAAAAAGAGCCCATTGCCTCAGTGACTCTGTCTGACACAGCAACAATGCTTAAATCAGACAGAGGAGGTTTTGTGCTCCCTCATTTAACCTGTCCACAAAACGCCACCACTCCTTTCAGCCAGCACAGATGTGAGGAATGCTTTCCAGTGCTCTGCTCAATTTTCAGAACCACCCAGTGAATTCACCTGAGCAGGCCCTTTCTCCCCCAAAATTCAGTGCAGAGCACAAGGCCCTGGCCAAGGGCAGAAGTGCCTGGACCTCACATTCCTGATACCCTGAAAGGGGCTGCTTTCCAAGGAAGCAGTGAGATTTAAAATCAATGAATAAGGGGTATCAGATCCTGTTCTGCATTTCTGAACTCTTCCCTTCTAAGTTCAACCTCTCTTCCCTGTTACCAAATGCATTACTTTCAATTAATTTACTGTGACAATTGCATTAAAGCAAGTATCTATGTTATGTTGCTGTTTGTATTCCACTCTTTGCAACAAGTACTAGCAAACCCTTGAATCTTCAGGAGTTTCGTCGAGAAGCTGGAAAATATTTTCTTACTACCTTTAATGAAATGCCAGCTGCAAATATAGTGAAATAATTCAAGCTCTCCATCCCTTATTTATAGTTATTTATAACATTATTAAACTTCCTTCTCTAATCATTCTTTACATGTTTCTTTCTGTGGTTCTATTGGTTTTCAATCTGCTTTCAGCTGGAATATTTTTGTACAGCAAAATTTGTCTTTGCAGCTATTGAGGCTTCATCAGGATGCTCTCAATAAATACAAACCCAGTATCAAAACTTCTCTTGGCTAATACCAGGAAAGTCTAGATTCTCCTATTTGCAGGGATATTGTTGATTTTACACTGCACCACTCTTTCCCAACAGGATGTTACCTCTGTTGCCAGCTGCTCTCCATTCTTCAGCCACCTGTAGGAGGGCTTGGGCTTCCCACTCGCTCTGCAGTCCCAGTACAAGGTGTCCTCCACAGCAACTTCCACATCCTTTATGGGCTGCACCCAGTGAGGCTTTGCTGCAGGCAAAACACACAACAAACACCCCCCCAAGTTACTGCTCCAGATCTCAATCAAAGGGTTAATGGGCACAGAACTCACCCACTTTCTGCACAGACTCATCCCTACCAACAGAGCTTCCCACTGGTTCTGCTCCGAGCCCCCTGATGAAATAAATCACTTTTTATTCCTCTGATACATTTGTATTATGAGCAGTAAGCCAGAAGAAAACTGAGAGTACAGATCACTGAAGCTGGACTGGTGAAACCAATATTAAAATCACTAATGATTAAACAACACCACTTTGCAATCGAGGCAAATGTAAGAGAAAGACATTAATGGGGAGACTGAAATTAAATAAGTGATGTGGCTAAATCATCAAATTAATGCTGAAGAGAATCCTTCAAGTCCTAAAAAAAAATAATGGTATGTCAGCCTTAGTGCTAAATACCATTTAAATTGCTTTCTAATGCAAGGCAGCACTTAACTGGATGAAAACATGGATATATGAGATTGCTTTTGAAAGCAGAAGTCTTGGCAGAGAATCTGGGTAATGCAAACCAGTAGAATAAAGTCCATAGACATCACTATTTTTTTAAGCCAAAATTTGAAGCAATAATACCAGACATCCTTCAGAATTGCCCAAAATACAGTTTTAAATTACCTTTAAAACTGTAAAGATATTTAAAACATCCACCACAGCTTCCACAGGAAGTAGAAAGCTCACTTGGCAAATAAACATCAGGGCACAAAAGACAACAGTAACTTATTTTTATTCCTTTAGTGCTGTTTCACACATCAGTTCAACACTATCTTATAGGCAATTTGTGAATTTTCTTTGAATTTATTTAATTTACTAGAAGGTTTATCATCTCAGCCTATGCTATTTCTCCAAGAAAAGATAAATTCTGGATATGGCCTATGGAAAAAAAAACAGATGAAAGAGCAGGATGAAACTTGGCTGCAAACATTTAGCTAGATTTTTCCAGAGCCAATTTGCTTCTCTTTATTCAGTGATTCAGGAAAATCTCCTACCACCCTCATGTGAAAACAGCAGGGAGAAAACAAGTCCCTGGTGATGTAGGAAAACACTGTTTACTACAAGAGTTTGGGAAGGACAGAAGGTCAGATTAATTCCCATTGGACTTCCCACCACAATGGAGCTCAGCAGCAATTAACTCAGGCCAGGGAAATTAATGATTTGCCCGTGGGCACGAGGGAAGTGGGCACAGCTGAACCCTTCCACTGCCACAGCAGCAGCCCAGCAGGTCTGGACCAGGGCTGGCACTAATTCCATTTTACAAGATTCCTTCTTTCCTAGCATGGAAATTTCCTCTCAATCCCAGGCTCTGCAATGCAGTGAAAAGACCTCAACACAACCACGTACAGCACCAGGCTTTTATAATAATGACTATTAATCTATTTATGATTTATGTATCCATATTTAGGGTTAACTGCTTACAGAAGAACTTCCCAAACTGCATTCACTGAGGTTTGAACTATTGGAATTCAACCAGTATTTGCTGAAACCCTCTGAATATTTCCTTTTTTTTTTTTTTCCTCATCCCAATGAGGATTAACACCTTTCACAGATTTGGGGATAATTTATTTTTTGCACCCTCTTTATCAAGATCAGCTGCCAAAGACAGGATGACCTGACCTTTGTGTCACATGGATGTACAATTTCACTGGTATTAACTGGGGTTAAATCCTCCAAGTCCATGTTACAACACTGGAGTTCAAGCCAGCCCTTGCTTCATCCCACACTGTCACTGGGAGAATTTGCCCCACGTGTGCCAAGGGAATGAAAGCTCAGGGCTCCATGTAATGAGCACTTTGCACACCTAAATATTTATTCAACATTCAGCAGTGCTTGAACTACTGATGGATCCATACACGTGGAATATTCAACATCTGCTGCCCATCTCCACCTGAAAGTAGGTTAAATATAAACCTTTCAAGTCAAAAGATCTTGGATTCAATTCTACCAACAAGAAAATCATTGTCTATCTAATCTTGTTTTAGGACTGTGTCAGGCAGTCTCCATGGGAGGGTTTCCCAAGTTCCCACACAACACAATAAAGCAGAAATGCACAGAGCAGCTTCCCAAGGCACAGGGTGAGAAATTCCTGCTGCCTGTCCATCCCCAAGCGAGTGCTGATGGAGACTTCAGTGATTTCCTGGAGGAAGCTCTTTTTCTCTTCCAATTCCTGAAGGAGAAGTCGAGCAGGAAGAAAAGCACCATTTTCAATCTGTCTTTGAAAGGGAACAATTCCTCCAACCAGCTCAAAATTGAAAAGGCAGCTCAGGAGCGGCAATTCCAGCTGGGAATACTCAGACTCCTGGCCAGGACAAAGGTGCTTCATGTGCAGAAAGCAAGTCAGCTGCCAGCAGCTCTGCCACTGCCCTGAGGCTCTGACACCCTCCCAAAACAGGAGCAGGGCTTGGCAAGCCCAGCTCTGCCCCTTTTTGCTGAGCTCTGCCTGGGGACACCTGGAGGACTCTGAACAAACAGCTTTATTCCTCTCAAGGTTCAGCCACTGCCAGGCAGATTTTGCTGCCCTAAAGATCTGATTCCACCATCACTGCCACATCTGTGCTCCTGAAGGAAGGCTGGCTAACAAAGCCTCATTTTCTCCTGGAACTACTGCAGAGTTATTGTGAAACCTGGATCTTCCCGAGGAGAGGAGTCACTCCTTCCTAAAGCAAGGAATAGGGAGGCAGCACCTCCTTGCTGAGATTTAAAAAAAAATAAATAAAAAACCAAAAATAGACATTGTCCTGTAAGCTGAGAGGTTGGAAGTTAATTTTAAAGCAGTTCACAGGGTTGGAGGCTGTGACAGGAATCTGTATTTTGGGATAATATTAAGAATTCCTGGGAACTTGCTGTGCAATCTTCATGAAAGATTCATCTGGAGCTCCCCCAGGATGAACTGCTTGTAGGTAAGTGATTTTCTGAAGCAGGTTAGCCGTCAGCTCCGTGGCCAGTCACTTGGAAAAGCACCAGCCTGGATTTTGCTTCAGTTGTTTTAGCCTAAAATATTCCTTGCAGTGCTCGTGGTCCCAGAGGCAAGGAGAGAACAAGTGTGTAACTTCATAAGAAGCATCCCAGGGAGAAGCCTCTCATCTTTTTTGGTGGCTATGATGACCCTGCTCTTCCAGCCAGTTAAGCCTGCAGGAAACAACTCCATTGCACTCCAGGCCTCCCCTGTAGGCCAAAAGGGAAGGAAAAACCATTTTTTTTCAGATTTTACAAAATCCTTTGTGATGTCCTGGGGGTTGGTGTGAAGGAAGAACAACTGCAAGGATGCTTTTGGCTGAAGAAGTGACACTTTCCAGAGGCTGTGCTGGGATTTGTGAATTATTTGTGGGCTAACCATGCACAGTGCATCACAACACGCATTTTTATGCATTACCTCCTTCAGAGTGAGAGAATCCAACAAAAATCTGGCTTTAATTCTACAGGCCAAAGGAAAGGAGTGAAGGGAAGGCAGAACTTCAGGGCCATGACTCCTGCAGGGAGCCAAAGCCCCTGGGGAGCTCCTCCAGAACAGAGATTCACACAAGATGTTCCCTTCCTACACTTGCCATTTTACCCTGCCATTTCCACTAGGAAAGCTGGGCTGGAACTCTCTGGAACACCTCTGGGGAAGCTCAGCAGTTGGGCAAGAAAATCAGAGCAGAAAGAACTTCCCAGAGCACAAGAGGGGAAGTCGTGAAGCAACCAGGGGGAAAACCCATCCCAAAAGTGACACCTGCAGTTTTCCTGTCTCAAAGTCAGGCTCTGACACCGATGCCTGCAGCAGGGATGAACCCTTATTTCACCTCAAAACTCCAAGAACTTCAAGCACAAATCACTTTTGTTCTGCTGAAACAGCTGGGGCTGGGGAAGCAGCTGACACATCTCTGAAAATATCCATTTTCTGCCTCCCATTGGAAAATAGGAACACCCTCAAGCAACAGGTAATTCCAAATCACTGGGAAAAGCTGGGAAAAGTATGTAAAAGAAGAAAAACTGTTTGTCTGGGCAGCAAGATAATTGTATTATTTGACAGCATTAACACTTAAACTCTAGGTGATCAAACTCAGCAACTCACTGATATTATTCAGTCATTTGTAACTTTGCTGTCCATGTTTTGAAGACATGTCAAGCACAAGACTATCAGATAAAACCTTTAAACAGAGATATTCTTCCACATACACAAATAGCAGTTTCAGTTTAGTTTTGCAGATAGAATATTTTTAGAAGAACCCAAAATACACCAATATTTCTCAACACACTAAAAAATGAGGTAGATTCTACTGATTCCTGGGGGATTTTGTCTTTCTTAGCACAGACCAGCCCTGCAGAGCAAAAGGAAAACAGCAGCAGAATTTCTTTCTCCCTGTCAAACATTTTACCTTGGTACTGCCAAGCAGGACTTCTGGTACATCAGCATGGGCTAATTAAGAATATATTTCCTTCAATTATACCTTAAATTAATTGTTTTACATATCTTTACCGTGCTTCATGTTTAATTGCATCCTAAAAGACAAAAATACAATTGTTTCATCTCCTCTCATTTTTCTCTGCCATGAAACACCTCTGTGGATTCTTTTTTTTCCCCCTGTTATCTCTTTATAGGAAGCTAAAAGCAGTGACAAACGAACACATTAATAAAGGGAAAGCAAATTATTTAAATCTTCAGGTTCTACATTCAATCAAAGTTGGATAATCTTCTCCTATTTTTAGCACAATCTGAGCTCTCCTGAGCGGAAAACTGGCATTTCACAAATGTTGGAACTGTAAAAAGGACAAAAAAACTGAACATTTGATGTCAGGCTTTTCTTGATAAAATCCTTCAGCAGAGAAAAGGAAGATTAATAGTCTGTGAGTATTGTAATGAACCCAGAATATCTGGTTTAGAATATCTAACCCAACAGTGGGTTGAGAGCTATATTTAAAACACACCATAATTATAATAAAACAGACTCATTTAATTTCTTCCAGGAGCTACGGATGTGACAGATTTATAGGAATTCTTGGGAAACTGACTATGGACAGGAGTGAAGTTGTTCAAGGGCTTTGTGGCTTCAAAGCTGTAATTCATTATTGGATGAAAAAGGAAGGCTTTAAACCAAACTATTTATGAGCTGAAAAACCTGATTTTCAGATTTTAAACTTTGCAGTTTCAGCTCATAAAACAAATCAGAACAGGAGTGTTTCACTTTGTAGCAGAGCAATGAATGCTTCAAGCTTTGGTTTAGGACCAGCTTTATGTTATGATTTAAAAAGAATCCTTCAAGTTTGCAAAGAAAGAAAAACCTATTTTTCAGGCACATGAACGATTTTTATTAATATCTTTTCTGCCTAAAGATTTCTTTTTCATATTATTTCACCACGACAACTTGCAAAACATTAACCCCAATCCTTCTCATACTGGTTTTTTTTTTTGGGTCAGGCAGAAATGTGCTTTGTTCTGCCCAGAGGAAAATGAATGTTGTCACTATCGAAACAAAAAGACGTTTGTACTTTTGTAATGTTTATATTTTTCTATGTTTGATAAGCAGACACACCTTAAACTTCTCAATGTTCTAACAGCAGCCACCATCCCCTAAAAGCAGCAGATTTGTGGATTTTTGACAGCATTGCTATTTCTGGCAGATGGATGTTTTTTTACTCTATGTCTTCAGTTTATTGCATTAGTTTCCCCCAAATCCTCATCTGCTTTTAGAACAACTTCCTTAAATATTGATTTTTTTACTGGAAGGCTGAGTGGGATGTGGTTAGATTTCTTCACCAGACAGATTTCTGGGCTTTGGCACCAGATGAGGTGGCAACCCATCAGAAGACATTATCTTCTGTGATAAAACTTGGAATTATCAAAAGAAGTTATAAATGCTCTTATCCTGAATCCGGGCTTGTTGGAATTCTAACTGCAACAACAAAGCAAGCACCAAAATAAGAAAGATTACTTAAATCTATTTAATTCTGCAGAATGGGTTCCATGAAGCAGAACAAATGAAATGAAACAGTTGGAGTGCCATTACTGCCATTACAGCTCTCATTATTCTTCTGAAGATAAACATCCCTATCAGGGATGACTCCTAACATGGGCAGCCACTCCTGCTGGAGCATGAACTCCATCTGAGGGTCCAAATCCCTGTCTGGATTTGCACTGAAAACGTTCCCAGTGATTCCATTGTCACAGAACTGCAGCTGGGTTGCTTTTGTTCATTAGCAATATCCTTTATTTCAGCTCTGTGGCCTTTTAATGAGCAAAGAAGAACTGGGGCAGCAGGGCAGGAACCCCAGGAATGGCACTGCTGGAATTACAAGGCCTGATGAACAAATCCACTCTATTTTATATCTAATTTTTCTATTTTTATCTATTCTAATTTATATTTAATTTCCAGTGATGTATCTCACAACTGCCCTGATTTAAGACTCAACATAGGAATGTTGAGCCAAAAGGATGTACAAACCCTAACCCTGGAACTTTCAAGCAAAAAATAAGGTCACTTAATAAAAAAATTTAAATTTTATTTAAAAATAAAATGCACAGTGCCAAGTTTGGCATGGCAGAGGACGCGGGCAGGTGAAGCAGCTTGGATTTTTTGCCCTGTGCCAATAACAGGATTTCTCAAAAAGTCATAATT
Organism: Euphonia xanthogaster; assembly: GCA_034509185.1. NCBI lineage: Eukaryota > Metazoa > Chordata > Aves > Passeriformes > Fringillidae > Euphonia > Euphonia xanthogaster. The sequence continues at coordinate 3,052,363 of JAYDZK010000032.1, read as the reverse complement.
ACAATCAGTGCCTGGAAAATTTGTGTTGCTTCAAGTCCCCTGCCCAACTTGACCTTGGACATTTCCAGCAACGAGGCCTTCATTCAGTGTAAAGATTAATTTGGAAGTTGGCAAGGAGAGAAATTTCCCTTCCTCCTTATAAAATCTATTGTGCCTTGAAGTAAAATCTTTGAGGACCAAAATCTGTGTGTTCTAGCAGCCAGCTGCTCCCCGTGGAGAGGCACTAAGGAACTTGCTCCCAGCTGCAGAGGAGCTGTGCTCTGTGCCTTTGTCCAACTCAAAATCCATCTCCTTGCTCAAATATTCCTCCATGAGGGAAACATTCCAAGGCAGAGTCAGAATCACTGGTTAAATTGCCATTGAATTAAAGAAAATTATATTTGCTGAGATTTGGCTTTAACAAAAATTGTCAATTACCACTTTGTTGCAAATCACTCTCGCTTTACACCACCACCAGTGTGCTCTGCTGATACTCATTTCATTCTATAGCCTCAAATGCACAAGAGACTGCTTTTTTCCCAGCTATAAAATTTCATATTATTTCATCTCCTATACTGGATTATATCCTCCCATTTATTTACTCATTTTAAAATAAAATTGGCTGTTTTGAAAGCACAGGATTGAGAATATCCATCAGTAATCTTTTCACAAAGCAAGACAAAATTTGTACTTCTCACAAATGGGAGGCCTAAATGATCCCCCAAATAAATCCAATTGACTGAAAATTGAAGGTTTCACCAATGGACCAAGAAGAAATGTTCTAAAAAAAAAAAAAAGTCTTTCGATCAGAGAAAAAAACCAAGCACAAGCACACTGTGCTTTACTCTCAGCAATCCTTGTGAGCTTTTAAGCCATTTCTTAGAGACCTTACCAAGAGACTGCTGCAGAAATTCTCATTTTCTGGAAGCACTTAAAATGCCATGGATTTTTAAGCCCAAATGCCCGATGGAACTGCAGAAAGTGGAAATTCCAGAGTACCCCAGAGCAGTTTGTGTTTCATGAGCAAAGAAAGGTGGGAGAGGCAGAACAGAGGTCCCCTACCATAGTAAGTGAGACGTCCTCTTGCAATGTTTTTGCCCCTGGAGTTTTCAGTAATGCATTCATAGAGCCCTGCATCCTCCTGCTGGAAATTAGGGATTTCAATCATGCCATTGGATTTCCTCAGCTTTATTTTACTTGGAAATGGCAGCCCGTCAGTTCTTCTCCAGTTAATCTGAGGCACGGGGCTAAAGAGAGAGTAATGAGATTTTAAACAGTTTTGCTTAAAGTCCTTGATTGTCATAATGAGACACTTAAAGCAAACTAAATTCAGCAGTGGCTTCCAGGCTGTGGAAAAAGCAGTAACCACACTGTACATGACAGATGGTCAGACACTCAGGCACCTGATTTGCATTCCCTGCTGATTCCTACGCTGCATTTGTGGCCCCAAATTTGTCAGGAATAACTCTGTGAATGCCCAATAATGGCAACATTTCTTGTACTGGCCTCCCCAGAGGATGGGTGAGATTTGCCAGTGGCTTCCACAGAGGAAGAATCCAGGCAAGTCTTTTGGAATTGCCATCCTCCAGCAGCCTTTAATTCTCTGATTTGCAAACTTTCCCTCCCCTCTTCGGGGAGCCAAAGCAATAGTGTGTGATCAAGTTATCAATCTGACATGGGCACCTGACAAACTGCCTGCAAACAAACCCCACACTGGTAAATAAATACATCTACAGAAACACAAATGCATTCTCAGATCATCTGTGAAAGAGAAAAGATATCAGCTGAGAGTGAAGCATCATTCAGAGGAGAAATGCATTTCAACCTTTATTTTGGCTGTAAAGAAAGAACAATATTATGAAAGCATCAAGTACATTTAAGGGTAAAATTCAGACAACATTCTCACAGGCTTCAGCACCATAACCCTGCACAAAGAAAAGAGACTTACCTCAAAGGTCATATGCAAAACCACACTGAATCTACTCAAGCTAATTTGAAATGAAATGTGAATTCCTGTGCTGCCAACATACACATCGTAATTCTGTACAAAATCAAAACACACTCCAAGAGTCTCTGCTCTCTCACTTCAAGGTAGGAGCTGTGATGACCAAAATCAGGTGCTGGGGAAACACCAGAGTCCCACAGCTCTTGTGCAGGTGAACCCAAAGGTGCTTCAACTTCCAGTGAAGATGAACACTTACTTTCCCAGTGCAAAGCACTCCAGCTTCACAGTGGAGCCTTTGGCTGCTGCCAGGGTCTCAGGGAACTGAACTTCTATTTTGGGCTCGTATTCCCCCATCACACCTGTGTGAGACAATGGAGAAGGTCAAATTTTCAAGGTGATTTTCAAAGGGTTTTCTTTCTGTCTTTTGCAATTCAAGATTATTTCTCTGACAATCTGCTTAGAAAGGGAAGCACAGCCATATCAGGGACAGAGTTGGGATGCAACAGAGTTTATCTTAGAAGAAAGTTTGACTGTGGGAATTGGAAAAACAGAAACTTCCACAGACACTGAAGGGTTTGATCTGCAGCCTTGAGAGAAGCTTGGATTGATGCAAAAATAAAATACACAGACATTAAGCAGAAAAATCATAAAGTTATGTTTCTACAGTTGTAGGTGAGAATATGCCTTAAGTGAGAAATTGTACTGATAAAACAGTGAAGGGTTTATAATCTAAGGATGGGGTTGTATGGAATAAACTAAGGGAAGTTATGATAGAAGCATAAGTGTGTGCACGTGATAACAGCCCACTGGATAAAAGTGCAGCAGAAGTAAGTAAAGGTGATAGGTCAAAAAAGCAAATAAACCCTGTGGCAACTGCTTATTGGGTTAGAAGGTTCTCCATTGCCTTGTAACAAAGAACTTGTGACTACTCTGAGCTATGGCTGAGTTCTTGCTCCTCTAAAACCTCTCAGCCTCTGAGACTGATGTTTATCTGAGCAATAAATCCTTCTTAGCCCCAGGGTGGTCCCATCCCTTCATTACAAAGGTGACAGTGACAGGACAACACAGGAGAATTTAGGCTGCAAGACCCAAGAACTCTGGGAACCGAGTGATGCTGGGAATGCTCCCAGGCTCCTGGCTGTTCCCTGTTGCCCTGTTCTCCTAAAGTTCTTCTAAGCCTTCTGATGTTTACATTTTTGTAACGGAGTGTAAATAACGATCACTTTGCATTCCTTTCTGGAGGAGAGAACTGATGCACTGCTGGTTTGACCAGCGTGCCTGGAGAGGTGGCAATTTCATCCTCCCATCCACAGTCACTCCTGGAACTCTCTAAACACCGAGGTCCAGGAATGAATGCCCTTTTGTGCCCGGGACACCCCGGCGCGCGCGCGTGGCTCGCTCCGCGCGTGCCCCGGCAGCCGCTCCGTACCGTCCGTGCGCAGCACCAGCGGCGTGGGGGAGCCCAGCACGGGGCTCCTGCTGGCCCTGCTGGTCACCACGCAGCTGTAGTTGCCCACGTCTGAGGGCTCCACCTTGGCTATGTACAGGTGTCCTGTCTCCTGGGACACGAAGCGCCGGCTGTCCTCCTGCACGAACGAGGGGTACTCGTTGAAGATCCAGGCAAACGACAGGTCTGGGTGGGGAAAAACAACACAAGCAAAGGTGTTTGGTAGGATTTTTCCCACCTTTTTTCCCTTCAAAGAGCACTTTATTGCTGTATTTGACAGCACTGCTGTGGCGTTCACATTCTCTGAAAAATCCCTTCGCCCAGGGTTTTTCTCCTGGGAAGCTGAGAAGCCTCAGAGAAAAGGAAAACAATTCTGATCTCATTTGCTTCT
>JAYDZK010000032.1:3015578-3039603 GCA_034509185.1 Euphonia xanthogaster | reverse complement strand
GGATCCCTGGCAGTGCCCAAGGCCAGGCTGGACAGGGCTTGGAGCACCTGGGACAGTGGGAGGTGTCCCTGCCATGGAGTGGAATCAGATCTTTAAGATCTCTTCCAACCAAAAACATTGCTGTGCCTGTGGTGGTGTTCACAGGGCTCCCAGGATGAGGGAAGAGGTGAGAACCTTGACTTCATGTTTCAGAAGGCTGATTTATTATTTTATGATCTATATGACATTAAAAGAAAATGATATATTAAAACTATACTAAAGAAAAGAAGAAGGGATTTCATCAGAAGGCCAGCAAGGAAAGGAAAGGAATGATAATAAAATCTTGTGGCTGCTCACAGCCTTGACACAGGTGGCTGTCATTGGTCATCAAGTAAAAACAATTTCACACGCTGGGTAAACAATTCTCCAAATCACATTCCAAAGCAGCAAAACATGGAGAAGCTGAAGCTTCTCAGGAGAAAAGATCCTAACGAAAGGATTTTTCATAGAATATGTCTGCAACAGTGCAGTGGGACAGAAATCCTACTCTGGAGTTGCACCCGTCTAACTTCACTTTGCTTCAAAGGTATAAAACGTTTCCAAAGCCAAATGCATACAATTAAATCAACCTATAGTTCCCTGAAAAAACAGCATGTTGCTATTCAAGAGTTGCAGAAGAGAAGCAATCAGAGCATCCAAATATTTCTGGCATCTGAGACTCTTTCCATGCCATGTGATTCATGAAGCAGAGCCCTGCTGGAACTTGCAGGTCTCCAAATGGCAATACAAGAGGCACGAGCAAAATTTGCAAGTCTAAACACTCATTTGGAACAGACATGGCATTATTCAGTGAAGGATTTGTCACAGCAAACACCGAGCAATGAACTGGGATCTATTTTTCCATGATCCAATATTATTTCCTATCAGCATGTCACAACTCTGACACAATATGCTGTGAGCTGAATTGATCCCTGCCCTTCAAATCCTGCCTCATTTATGGATTAAACCTACATTTATCAGGGAGTTACACGAAGAGGGAGGTCAAATCCTTGCTGCTTTATCCATGTAGGAACATCCCTGCCATGCTGCATGAAACAGGAACACAGAGCACACATGGCTAATTAGGAATAAAACAGAATTTCCTTGCAATTTCTCCAAGCAACAGCTCCACAAAATTATTGTTATTTATTTAAGTTCTCCGAGGTTATGGTCACATTTCCCACGGGAGTAATGCAGCAGGAAGAACACCAAGGTAAAACAAATGTAGTGTTTTTCCAGGCAAACCAGAATTTGTTGAAATGTCAAATACCCATCAAGCAAATCTTCACTTCTACCACTAAAAATCATCTTTTTCTCTGTGTATAAAGCAACTTTAAACCACCCCAGACAACACAAAAGGACCATGCCTCATTGCCTGCTCCTCTCCCAAGGAGCAGAAACACCTCATAAATCCAAAATCAATGTCAGCTGAGGAAAACTGACTGTACTAAACAAATATAAGTCACAATATACAGGAACAGAAATAACAGCTGAAGACGAGCTACACAATAATCACAATACAGTACAGTAGTAACAGGAGGTAAAACCCTACAGGAACTCAGATTTGCTTTACTGAGGGCTTTGTCACTCGTTAGATACCCATTTTGGAACAAAATCAGTAGCAGAGAAAAAATCATTTTTAGATCTCCATATGTCTAGCTTTTCCCATTCTTGGCAGAAATGGCAAAAATTAGCATCACATGAATGTTTTTTAACCAGCTGCACATTAACTGTGTCCAACATTAAGTTTGGGATATTGAGATGTTTGTTGGATCGACAGCCCCTTAAAACCATTAAAGACATCACAGTAACACAGCAAAAAAATCAAAATAGTTGTAGAAATTTCAGTGCAATTTATAGGTTGTATGAACTGGAAAAGTAACAGGAGAGCTACATAAATCCATTTTTGACATTATTTTACCTTTAGAGCTTGTGGGGGAGATGAATTACTGATTTCTGATGGCAAAAAAAAGGGTATTTTAACAGGTTCCCTGCAACAGAATTCAAAGATCCAGAAGTATGGCCATGCAGAACGATGACAGATGACCATCTTAATTATCCAAACATCACTGCTCAATTATGAGACAACTCAGGGCATTGGACATAAAACCAGCCTGGATCAGAAAAATATTTGGGGGAAAAAGTCTTCACACTCAAATCCAGTCATTTACCAAATCTTCCACTCAGTAAATCCCAAACAAGACTGCTAAAAAGGGGAATTTTACTTAATTTCCAGAAAGGGGAAACGTGGTAACTCTAAATAAAGTATTGGAGTGGTTTGTGATTCGTAAATGGAGTTTCATTGCTGGTTTAATGCTGGGTGTCCACAGCCCAGAGGAGCTGGAACTGCACACTCAGAAGGACAAAAGCACTGCTCACTGCAGGAATAATTTGCTCCCTGTTGAAAAGGGGCATTCATAGGACTTATGCAAATATCTGTGCCTAAGATAAGCAAGGAAAAAATATGATAAATTGCAGAAGGGAAGCAATTTTCTTTTTCCATGCTATGAGCTGGCATTTCTTTGGGGATGAGCAGTGGTTTCTATTGTAACTGGGATGCTGTACATGGAGGAATAATCACTATTTAATCAAGTCTCTTCTTGCAAAGTCTTTGCAGAGAATGCAAGAAATAAGTGCAATTAAGTTAGCAAGATCTTAGAAACTGCACAACACACCAGAAAACAAAAGCAGAGTATTTTGGGGGCTACAGGGGAGAGGAAACAAGCTGGTGGAGCATGTTTTTAGAATTAGTATTGTCTGGAATTATTTGATAGCTCAGCGCAATAAATACAGACTCCAAGTAAAAAAAAAAGAGTCAGATCACTGATCTGGAAAGGGCTGAACATCCCTCAGGGCAGGTCAGCTGGTCCTAAACCGTCCCTGCCCCTCCTAACAAACCACTTCTGCTTCCTGGCTGGATGTTTTATGCCAGAGTTCCTGCCCTGCATCCCACCCTGAGTGTTTCGTGTCACCTTGCTACAGCTTTGTTTCAGTGGAGAAAGGAGAGGGGTTTTTTTTAGCACCTTGCTCCAAGTCTCCTGAAAACTTTAACAATTAATCCTCCAACTCTCAGACAGATGCAAGGATTTGAAATAATTCTGGTACCAGTTCTCAATGCCATTTGGTAATTCTGGGAGAGCTCAGCTCTGTGTTCGCATGAACACCACAATTAGTGTGGGGGTGTCACTCATCTCCCATCTGCTGACTGCAGAAGGAATTCTCACCTCTTCCAACCACTGTTCTCAGCACCCTGAGCACGTCTGGCATCACCTCCTGTTCCACACCTCAAACCTAAACCTTGCCAGAGGCAGGCAGGGCTGCCTCAGCTTGGCCATCACCTCTGGGTGCAAACGCACACAGAGGACACAGCTGCAGGAACAGCTGGGCCAGTCCAGGCCTTGTGCTGCATCTGGAAGGAAAATTTAATCATTCTAATTCTTACAGATAGCTGGGAGAATGACCCATTTCCTCAGCTGCTGAAAGACAAAGCTGTTGCAAGGCTATAAAGATGATTTAAGAGTATGTATCAGTTTAGAGGGGGAAAAAATTCTGCAAGCTCAGACAGTTGTAAAATTGCCACTTTATGGCTGTGTCTGCTTGGACTCTGCCAAATTTATGAGGCCACAACACCTATATTATTGAATATAATGTCTAGCTTTTATTACCTTGTCTTTGCAATCAGATCTAATGTTTAACATCGCAGCCCTTCAATAATGACACACCGTATCAATTAAAAACAACAAAACCAGCTCCTTTCAGATATTACTTGAGGCTCAATAGCAATTAGTCAAAGACTGAAGATGCAGAATGAGGGAAGAAATGTACTTGCAACTTTTGGTCCACCAAGAATCCATATATCCACTTCTCTCACCCCCTGAGTGCAGCAGTGGTTTAAATTACACAGCATCATTCCATCCCACCACAGAGTGTCTTGACTGCAAGAACACAGGCAGACACCAGCACTGATCAAGACAACCTGCAATTCTCTGCTCACAGGGAAAACTGGATTCATCGAGGCTCAGCAGTTGTGAAATTGGGCAGAAAGTAACTCTAGAAGATACTCAATTAAATCCCATAAAAATCAGACACATTAAGTGCATAGGAATTACTAGGAACGAGAAAGGCATTCCAAGATAAAAGTAAATCCTCCTAAATACTGCCCTCCCCCCTCCTTTGTTTTTGGTTTCTTTCTCCCTGCTTTTACTCAGAACTCAGATTTTGGTACAATTCTGATGTTTAGCATTTGGGGGATGCTGCCCAGCCCCATCACCCCGAGGGTCCCCCTTACCTCCAGCCCGGGGTGGGGTCCCACAGAGCAGCACGACCCCCTGGCCCTCGCGCACCGACACCGCGCTCCTCATCCTCGTCCTGGAGCTCTCCACATCTGCCAGGGAACAGCAGCGAGCAGCACGTCAGGGAACACCAGCAGACAGGACAGTGTCACTCTGAAATCCTGGCACTCTGAAATCCTGACACTCTCAAGCCATTCCCAAATCCTCACCTCCCACCTCTCGGTCTGCAGCGGAGCCCGGCAGACTCAGCGCAGCCCCTGCAGAAGCAAAGGCTGCCAGGCACGAGGGGGGATGGCAGAATTAGGGCTGAAGGGACCTAATCTGCAGAGAGAGAACTGATCAGATCCTGTGGCTAATTCTGCTCTCATGCCTGGCTTCTGCTACCCTTAGCCAAAAAGGAGCCAATGACTTAAAAATAGGTCCTTAATCAACTCCTTCTTTGGAAGTGAAGGCTGTGGTGAACACAGCATCAAGCTCCCATGTCCAATGTAAAATAAAATTAATAACAGCTATTCAGAAAACAAACATGGATCTTTCCTAAGAGTAAGGAACCTCCTGGACCATTCTTCCCGTAGAAGAATCCCCTGGAGCATTGCTGAGCCAGAGCTTTGCACCTCGGCGTGCTGACCCAGTGCTCTGCTCCGCCTGGCCTCGGGTCTCTGGGATTATTTTAAGCTGGGTAAGGATCACAGGGCACCCCAAGGTGGAAGGGATTATTGAATCCATTTTCTGGTCTTGCAAAGGACACCCCAAAAATCACACACAGCATTGTCCAGCACTTCTTGGGGGGAAGCAAACGCTTCCGTTTCCGTAAATGTAAATATTTTATCATAAATTTATACTGGCTTTCCCTCTAACTGGTGAGTCAAGACCCAAGAAAGTTGGGCCTCATTATACCCTTAAACTAAGCTAAATACAGCATGTAATACAAGCCAAGATCAAAGTCGTACACTTACAAAGGATTTTCCATAAATAAGCCATACATTTTTCTACAACAGAAGACATTTTAAAAAGAAAAGTTTGTTTATAACCTTGCATAGGATGCTAAACTAACACAGTCTTTAAATGAGGCTGTCTTCATAACCAAGCATAATAGGAGCAGTGAGTTGACCAACAGCAGCTATTTCCCCAAAATACAGCATTTTTTATTACTGCAAAGCAACAGCTGTTACAGTGAGAACACTGAATAAGAGCGATCAGAATTTCAATGCTTCCTTTACAAAATGCTGCAGTAAGAGAGCGTTGTACAATCCTTTGTTAGTGCACCTAAAGTTCACAGAATATTTCTTGGGCTGTTTTCAGCTTTCCAAGTGAATTTCCACACAAGTATCCTCAGAATAAACTCAGATCTTTTTGCTGGACATGATGGAGAAGTCACATAAAACCCCAGCCAAAGTGATTTCACTCAGGGATCAAAACAGCACAGCCTTAAACTGCTGTTTCAGGCCTTTCCAGCACCTTGCTCTTTCTCCCACAACATTATACATTCATCAGCTGCCCCAACACCATTCCTCAGGGCCATGCAAGGAAAAACCAGGAGCTGACAGCACCTCAGAGAACACACAGTGTTGTCTTCCAGGATGAATCACACGCAAAGAATTAATATTTTACATTAAAAATTCATTTAGACCACATTTTGCCCTCTTACATCACAACCATCAGAAGTTGTAAATCTTAAATAATGCCATTTCCATAACTGAAATGGGTTTTTAAGCCCATGTGCTCATTTATTGCAACTACAGACCTTCAGAACCTTCCTTGTCTTTGTGTTGTCCAACAAATGGCAGGATGGGACTGGGTGGGAGCACCTTGGGAAGGGATGTGGGACATGCTGGAGGATTGGGAAGGCAATCAGCCCAGAGGTACCCAGAGAGGACTCACCACAGCCCAGCAGTTTGAGCTGCTGCAATGTTGCAAATTTTGCAATTACTAATCACTGAGTGCAGGTGAAGACTGCTGTCACAGTTTTTGGGGAAACAAGCAGCAATGCATATCCATCCAAAAACGGGGAATATGAGCCATGCTACAAAAAAAGAATCATTTCCCACAAATTAGCAGGAAGCTCCCCATCCCACCTTCCAGAGCAGCTTAACCACCAGACTCATCACACAGCTGCCCAAACACCAGCACTTCATTTCTCTACCAGCTTCTGTATTCTCTTGTCTGGCGCAGCTTTGATAGTGAAAAATCAGCATGCAGAACAGGAGCAGGGCTCTTTATTAGCACGACACAGTGGAGTCCCAGTCTCTGACCTTGGAGAGCACTGGCTGCTCCTGAACACGATGCTGGGCTGATTTTCAGGCACTCCTGCAGCAGATTCAGAGGACTGAAGGTCAAATCCAGGCATGTTTGGAAGAGTGATTGTTTATCCTTGAGCTTCTTTGTAAGGTTTGTGTTTGATTTTTAATAAAGCCACTATTCCAAGCACAATAACACCAGGGAGGAGAGCTGTGCCTTCTGACAAAACTTATTATTACATGAACTCATTGGGAAGGGACATTAAGTCCTCAGGGTAAATAAAATCCCTTAAAAGGTGGACTAATAATGGCAAAGCTTGTTTACTTTTACAGATTGAACTGCATCCCTCTGAAATCAGAGGCTCTCATCCTGCTGAAATGTCTGTCTTGACAGATAAAATATAACTGGAAACAAAGCCCAGAGATCAGGACAGAAGATGCTTTTGAGGAGTGGTGAGTCAGAACAGGATTCACTTTTCAGCACCCATGGGATGACAAGATCCCACTGATCAGTGAAAGAAAAGGCCAGAATCACACAAAGTGTTTCTGCATTCTATCTGCTGGACTAAAGACTGGTTTATCCATCAGCAGATCTTTAAAACTCTCTCAAACTGGTCACCAAACTGAAGTGCTTTCATTAGTTTCTCTTGCCTCAATCTTTTTACTTTTTCCTTGCATTTATTACACCTCACTTCTAATCCCCTTTCATCTGAAAAGCAACAATTCCTGGAAAAAATTAACAATTTAATTACTTAACCCTACCAGGCAAAGGCTCTAATCCTGCCACTGAAAATATTTTGGTAAAAATGTTACAAAAATCCTGACTACAAGGGAAAAAAATCCAACATAAAAACCAAGCTAGAACTGTAATTTGCAAATTAAACGTTTTTATTGCCTGTTTATAGTTTGCCATATCGAAGGAAATTTAAAATTAACAACTGAGACTTTCTGACTCCTGAAACAGCATTTTCCTCTCCTTTCCCCTGCTAATACATGCATTTGCCTAATTGCTTTAGTACCAAGTCCATAAAGTCGTACCAACTGAAATATACCCACCATTGCAATGAAATGGAGAAAAACCCCACAATTCAGCTTTGTTCAGGTCTTGGATTCTGCCCAAAGTGAGAACAACAAAACAAGTTCCTATCCATACAGACAGGATGGGAAAACTGTGCACTCCACTGGGTTCCCTCCTTTTAAGGAGTTTATTAAGACAAGTTTTCAATCTCAAGCACTGAGACTTCAGGTGGCTGAGAAAGATTCCAAAATGTCGAGTGACAGTGATGCGAGTATCAAACCTGTAACAGCTGCACTGGAACACTCCTGTGATACTCAGGACAATTAAAAGATAAAATAAAAATTTGTGGATTCATGATGGGAAAACGTGACCTGGAGCATCTCTGTAAGGTGAATGAGGCTGAGAACAGTGGCATTTTGATAAAAGAATAAATCAGAACTCATCTCAGAGCCTGCTGACCACACTCACTGCAATCACCTCCCAGAGGTTTCTGTTTTGTGATCTCGTGTAATTGAGAAGGGACAGCCAAGATCACATCAAACAGCACAGCCATGCTCTGGAGACACACAGAACACGGTGCTATGAAAAATCCAAAGCATTTCTGATGACAAAGCTGCTCCACACACACAGCTGCTGGCATGTGGCACTGCTGAGTTATGTGGTGTTTTGTCAAGAAACCTGGGTGATATTTCACTCCCAGACACCAGTTCTGTACACAGGAACTCTGTAAGATTTGAGGCACTGCTAGAACGTGCACCAAATCCTGTTTATTTTTTTAAGTAATACACAGAACACATTCACTGTGAGAGGAGCAGGTTTCAGTTTTCCAACTGTTTTTTTCGGTTTTTTAAAATTCAGGTTTCCAACTCCAAGTCCAGCAACACCCAAGCATCTCATCACACTTATATCAATTGCTCTTTATTGTCAACATGTTTGTTAGTAATTCTACCATGTTTTGAAAACTGCAGAACAAGGATTCAAGCTCTACAAACATAATTGTGCCTTAATAGCCATGAAAATATTTATTGTATTGCTGCATCAGACCCACTGTTATTCAAAGGAGCAGAACTTGTTAAATGTACTTTAGGTACAATTCTGTATTGGATGTTCAAGTGCCTAAATGAGTCAGACAACCAAATCTAAGCTGTTTTCTTGAGTGGGTAATTCTGAAGTGGAGCCTCTGTTTGATGTCAGCCCATAATGAAGCACTAATTCACAGCCCACTCGCCCTGGTAAAAGTCACATTATTAAAAAGAACGGAAATTCCACTCTCTCAGCTCTTGAGGGCAAATAACAGCCTCAGCACGTTGTAATAGCTATGCTGGTAATGAGAACTGCTGGAGAAAACAGAGTAACACCAATTTGTTTCTTTTAAAAGAAAAAAAAAAACAAACACAAGCGGCCACAAAACCCAGCAACCTTCAACACCATCCCCTAACTCACCTGTGTGCATGAACCAACATTCTTCCCCACCCCCCTAAACCCCAAAATTGGCTATACCCAGGGCACTGCTGTGATCATGAACTTGGTATTTAGACAGACACCCAAAACTCAACGTGCACTTTGCATCATTAATTGCCACCAGGATATTTGGGATGCACAGCCTGTTAACCCCAACAGGGATCACCATGCCAGGGCTGCACGTGAGCCAGTGAAAAACCTTCTGCTGCCTTCCCAGGGCCTGGATGGAGCCTGGCAGAATCCTACTGAGCTAGAAGGGAGGGATGAGACCAAAAATTATCTCTGTAATCAATTTCTGCTGGGACGAAGGAGAGGAAAAAAAATATTCCCAGTTCAGGAGTGAAGATCACTCAAAGCAGGCAGGGTGGGGGTGATTTGTCACCTGAGGAGAGATTCAGAAGCATCTCCAGGGTTTCACTTGGTCAGGCTGGTGCTACAGGGGAAATCACAGAATTCCACACCAACAAAATCCCTTTCTTCCGTGCCACGTGGCTGAACTTGCATTTTATGCCCTGAAAGCTCCACGACAGAGCAAGCAAAACAACCTCCCACCCCCTTCAAGGCTCATTTTACACCCAAAATGCTACTCAGACAACTTCTGAGTTTGAAATATTGTCCCCATCTCTGCTCACGACAGTCCCACCAGCAGAGCCCATGTGAGCATCCACAGAACACCACAGAAATCCACTGAGTTTGAAATACAGAATTCCACAGAAATATTGCCAATAAAACTGAGCAGACCTCAGTGCAGAACAGACCCTGCAGGTTGTTTCTGTCTCATGAAATGCTAAATATCTCACAGGTGAACAACCAGCCAACAGCAAAAAAACCCCTACAAATCTTTGAAACTCTTCCCCTTCCCTTGAATCAACTCGAGGTGCAGGAAAATACAAAACAGGAGACATTTAAATGCTCTTACACAAATTAAAGGAGAATAATTCAAAAGTCTGTGCTATATAAACACAAGCAGGAAAAGCTAAAAAATAAATTGGCACAGATGTATCAAGAGTGTGGTGAGCAGGAGATGCCAGCATGGGAAGAGGCAGAAGAATTTCCAATAAATGAGGGGAAAGAAAGGGATGAGGTGATTTGTGGGCTCTGTGGAACTGAAGGAAAGGACCAGAGACAGCAGAGATAAAAAAAAAAAGGCAGTAAAAGAATATTAATAGCATAAAAGTTGAGTCAACATCTGATAAGCAAGGAGTATTTTTTAAAACAAGTTTTGCACTAGGAAAAATGCACTTAGAGAACTGGAAAAAAACCAAACCAAGGCCTAAGAGCGTTACTAGGGAAATGCATGTTTTGAAAGAAAAATGTTCTCCAATAGGTATTTCCAAAACTATGCCTTTCATAAATTCGTATTATCTGGGAATTACCACTCAACTCCAGGCAAACACAGCACTGAACAAAGCAATTCAAGCAATTTGAGAAATATCTCAGGAGGCAAGGATGTTTGCTCAAGGAAATTATCCTACAGTCGACTTCTCAGATGCAACAGAGATTTTTTTTTTTTCTTCCTCTAACACTTCCCCAAAACAAGCCCTAAGAGCATCCTGGCAGCCTACTGAGCACCAGGTCTGGTAAGCACAAAGCAGGTTTAGTGCTGAAGAACACCAGGCTATTCACATTTTAATAGTTAAGCAGATGGCTAAAGCCCTGCCAGATCTAGCTCTAATTATCTGAAAAACCTTCACTGTTCCCAAAAAGCCCTTCCTCAACAAATAAATCAATGAAAACCATTCTACAACAGCTCAGTTTTAAAGCACTGGGAACATGCTGATGACAGTGGGATTTGGGTTTTTTTTCCCTGCCACTGAGTTCAGCCCTTTATGTTTCCAGAGATGGCACCTTCCACACAGAGAAATGCACAGATTCTGCCCCAAGTATTAAAAAATATCACCAGAAAGGATTCCTGGATAACCAGGATCTGTCATCTCCTCCTTCACAAGGTATGGAGCACCTGGCACAGACCCCAGCTTTGACAGGGGCCACCTGGGCCAGCACAGATGTGACAGGGACAAAGAACAGACCCAGCAGATGCAGAAGTGTCCTGCCCACAGATGTCCCACCCCAGCTGCTCTCCACACCTCCAAACCACCAACCTGAGTCAGCAGGAAAATCCAATGTTCACAGCCATCCCTGACAGCTGTGGTCTCACCAAAATGTGGGGCCTTGCCTGGGCTGAGCAAAGCAACATGAAATATTTTGTTGTATGTGCAATGAAACAAATCATCTCCCCATCCATCAACAGTGGAATACTATTATTTGACTTATCTTATATGAAAATTAATATATTATCGAATATATATATGATCTAGTTTATAATTATATTATTATATATTATGTTTCTATATTATTACTATTAATATATAACAGTGGAATAATAATTATTTCATAACAGTGAAACAGTAAGCCAAGAATAAGACATCCAACCTTAACCCACAACTCACCCTGCCAGAATCACCTGTGCCATTTTCTGTTCCAAAATCAGCTGGGTTTTATTTCCAGGTCCAGCTGCTGCTCAGTCTTTTTAACATGTTAAACACTGGACATTAACACATGTTAATGGACTTTTGTGTTTATTTTAATAATTCTCCTCTTTACTGGTTCTCAACCTCAGGTATGTTATGCCTCAACTCTTTAATAAAAGGAATACAAGGGAACCTGGAGAAGGTGACTATTTCTACATAACTGAATTCAACAACCCACTTGAAGTAAGCTGTAGAGAGGACAAGGTGCAAGGATCACTTCATACCGTAACAAAAATAATATTTACAGAGGAATTTAGGAGAAATTTAAACTTTTAATTCCATTAGTGAAGATGAAAAAGAGGCAGAAATAAAAGTAATGTGTTTTCAGAGCACATTTGCCTGGCTCATGCAGAGCAAGAACAGTTTTTTCACTTATTAACTATTCACAATGTGAAGGAAGAGGTGGGTGAATTCCCACGTTTGACAAATGAAGCCCCTCAGACTCAGTACCCTGAACGCAGCACTTGGGACTGACATTAACTGCTCCTGTGAAGTTCAAACCCTCCATTTCTGAACCAGGCACAGAGTGTGCTCTCCCCTGGACTCCTCTCCAACCCCAGCAGGACCTAAGCGAGCACCAAGGTGCCACCACAGTATGGAACAGGCTCTGCAAAATCGCTGCAAACATTCCTGACTCTGAATCTCTGGGGTTACTCACTGGGATTAGACTACATTAACAGGCTCAGAAGGACAGCAGAGATAAGAAAAATGATCTATTTCTATCCCAGCACCATACAGCAACACTGAGGTTGTGGCTTAATGGATGTTCAGGAGCACATCAAAGCAAACCAGAAGAGATTTTGTTCACTTCCTTGACAGTTGCAAAAATGTGGCTAAAGCAGTCTGGAGTTATTTCCTTACAGACTTCAGGGAACAGGAATGCAGGGAAAGGCATTTCTTACCCTGATGTCATTTGCAGCTGACAAGCAAAACAGGTATTTTCTGTGGCAGATAAGGCAGAACAATTGAAAGAAACCCCACATTACTGTGGTGTGGACAGTGGAGATGTTGAAAACAATACTAATTTGCCAGGTTCACATAAAAATGCAAAAATTAAAATTAGAACTTTATCTCCAGGAGACAGCATGGAAGAGTCCATGAGGCAAAATCATTTCTCCAGTGCTGAAGATGAAAGCCAAGTGATGAAGTTCCCAATGAAGGCACATCTCCAACCTGTGCACAAGCATGAGCTGTCAATTAATTACTTAATGAAAAGCAGAAGAAAACCACTGCATAACCTAATTCAGTATTGTGCAAACTCATTACTCTCTAGTCCCTAATAAAACTAAAAGAACACACTGAGGCTGCAAACTCAGTTATTTGAAGGCAGAAAACCCAAGAATTAAGGCTGCCTAAGACCACAAACGTTGGCAGAGGCACAAAGCAGCAGCCCCATCAGTGAGATTCCAGCACTCTGCTTCACACCAGGGCTTCCTGCTATTAAAGCAGCCACTTTCCTGCCTTACCTGGAAACCTCTGAAGTGCTGCTGAGTGTGCTTAATTACTTTTCAAGAGCCTGAGTGCTCAGTGGAAGGTGTGAGGTTATTGTGTCCCCAGGCTCTGAGCTCTGCTCCTGGTGGGATGTTTGGGGGAGCCAGAGGAGCAGTGGCCACGTGTAGCTGCTCCAACACACAGAGCTGGGCCCGTGGCTGCTGCTCTACTGATGTGGAGCTGTGTACACAACTTTCTCACACTTGCACTTGCCTTCAGCAGCTCCCACAGGCAGCCCAGGCTCCGTGGTGCAGGGTGAAGGGATTCGGGAGCAGCTCCAGGAGATGATGCCCAGAGAGGCTCTTTGCAGGATGCTCCCACCACAAGGTCAAAGCACTTGATCCTGGTGGCATTGCTGAGGCAGGACAGCCCCAAAGGCTGCAGCCAGGCAAAGCCAAGTCAGAATGACAACCCCAGGTCAGTTCCTGCAGAGTGGGGAAGGGCTAACACCAGGGTCATGCAGTAAAAGCCTGCTGTGATACCTGAGAGACCAACACAGACCTCTCATCAGAGGGAGACATGAATAACCTCTGGCACAGCTGATTTGCTCCATTCTAAGCCCTGTAAGCACCACCTTGCATCCCACTGCTCCTGCCAGTGACAAGCCCAGGCTGATCAGCCCAAGCAGGGTGACAAATTCCACCTGCTTGTCATCAAGCCCAAATTCCCCTTGCTCTGCCACACATCCACTTGTGCCCCTCACAGCCTCTCAAAAATCACAGCAGCCTTTTCAGGACACGTGCTAGAGCTTCAGCCTGGCAACAGAAGCTCTCTTTCAATATTAATCATTGCTCTGACCCAGATGTAACAGAGGCACTTTGAAAACCCAATCAGTGTAATCCCCAGGCAGATAACAAATCCCAGGTTCTGCTTTATGAACGAGAATCATTACACAATTAAACCAAGGGGTAAAGAGATGACAAAACTGCATCTGGCCTGGCTCAGTCTGAACTGGGATCTGCAGCGTCTGGAGCAAGAGCAGGAGACCCTTGCAAGCATGACGTGGAATAAATTAAATTCATTACACAAAGCTTTTGTGGTGGGGACTCACTCAGTACCTCCTGGGTCACCTTGTGCAGAGACAGATCAATGGCAGCCAGGGCGTGTGGCACTCGGGGACCTGGCTGTGCCACGTGCCAGGCTCTCAGCTGGGAGCACAGCAGCCCTCTGCCAGCCTCTCCAGACACTGGGAGGTGACAAACCAATCCCACCCTGGCCACACAGGCAGGAAGCAGCACAGTCTGGAAGGATGTTCAGGTCCCACAAGTTTAGATACAAAGCTCAGACCTACAATCACAAGGCAAGTTGTTTTTTTCTTTCCCCTCCCACCACTGTTGCCTCATTTATTATGAGGCAATAAAGTTACTTGAAGAAATAAAACAGCAATTCCACTGAAGCCTCATCAGGAAAGATAGAAGAAAAATAAGGGATGAAGAAGATGCAATTGGCTTAAAGAGGTGCTAAAGTTACTTTTAAATGGAAGCAAAAATGATACAGAAAAAGATGAAAGAGTAAGTCAGAGAAGCATGTGTTATTAAGAGCTGAAGTTACGAAATACTAAGGAGAAAAATGCTACATTTTACTAACCAAAGCAGCATAAAAATTCTTCTGAAAAGAATCTGAAATAAAATCAGGAAGAGAGATGTTGTAAGAAATCAGAGGTTCAAAACCAGCTGAATGCAAAGGAGTGTTAACAACAGATAAGGAAATGCAAAATACCTCTGTTAATATCAGATTATTAAAAATCAAAAGCATCATATCACACACTCATACACTCATTTGATACCCAGGGAAGCCTCTGGCAAATCACACACACGAGTTCAGCCAGCAGATGAGAGGCTGTGGCCGTGCAGAACCAGCCCCTACACCCAACATAGCACAGGCTCATTTGATTTTTTAACTTAATAAGTGGGTAAAATAGCAGTGTGTACAGTAGAGGCAATCAAGGCCATTCCAAGTCATTAGATGTGACAACGACAGTAAGTTCATCCAAGGAACCACAGGATTCCTGCTGGGCTGGCTCCTTTCTGACCGTCCTCTCCCAGCTCTCATTCCCGAAATCAGGAATCACTGTGACCCCAGCACTGCCACTGCAGACACTCCCTGCAGGCTGGGGGTTTTCTGCAATGGTACCACTTGTAAATGACAAATGGCTGTGGACAAAATACTGCTCCAACTTCAGACTAAAGTGATTCCCACACATCATTAATATTTCAGCCTGGCTTAGCTTGTTTTGGGTAAAGAGGTTTTGACTCAGTTACTTCCATTTCAGGAAAACATCTGTACAACACTTTTGTAAAAAGCTGTACAAATAAAAAGTGCTAGGAAAACAAATGAAGGCATTTGAAATACAAGTGGTAAAGAGAGCTTCTACCCAGCTGGTGAGTTCATCTTCCCAGTCTGCTCCATCCCCCAAAAGCCAGTCCAAACAGATTATCCAGGAGCACTATTTTTTTTCTCTCTTCTTGCAGCAAGAGAGCAAAAAGAAAAGGCAGGGATCATCTGAGCACATTAACCTCCCTGGAAGAGAAGGGAATGAGACAAGATCTTTAGAGAATTGCATTCTGTCTGCCTCCACAGTAATGGCATTACACTGGAATGAAAGCAAAATTATGTGGAAGACTGTTAGTTTACTGAGGGGTCAAAGAGATGACAGCTGTGGCAGGAGGAGGCAAACCTTTAATATGCCATGATGGACCAATGTGCACATCCTTCAGTGGGTGAATAAATGTGGCTGAACAAGGGATTACACCTGAGCAAGCAACAGCATAGATTAAAAAATTCAGCATCAGACCATTCAACAACAGAGAGCGCAGGAGTGGGAAAAAAATCCAACTCCTGAGAAATAGCTGAGTTCTGCTACTCCATTTAGAGACATGAATACAATCCCAGTGTTGCTGAGGAGAGTTTAATAGATTGAGACATGTAAGCAAGGAGAAAACCCCCAAAAGACAGGGAGACCTCAAACCTTTTTGCTGCTATCTGAGCAGAATTGTTCTGTGGCAGATGCTCCATGTGCAGCCTGATCCCCAGCCTAAGCCACACTGCTCCTTGCAGGGTGATGTAATCCTCAGAAATATATCCTTAACTACAACTGAATAAAAAGTCATGGGCTGAAAAAATACAGTTCCATAAAAGAGAGAAGATGTCTCGCTGCACAGGGTTGAGAGAAGCAATAACAGGAAAATAAAATCAGGCACTGCATCTCTTCTCATAAGTACAGAGAATTTCCTTGGTTATTAAATGAGACTCCCCACAAGTCCCAGCCTAGGCTCTCTGTAACTGCTCAGTGCCACACTGGATGAGAAACAAGACATAAATACATAATCAATACCAGAACAGAGACACAAGCAATGCAGTGTAACAGGAGCAGCTCTCTAACTTCCACTGCTTCAGCTCTAAGATGCCTACTTGGCTTTGCAAGGAACATCAGAAAGCAAAATACACGAGCTGGCAGCAAACTGGAGCTCTGAAAAAGTGTCTTTAAAGTAAGGTGATACCCAGTGAAGGCACTGAAATTGTTATTTGCAATCTGTCCACACTTATTGGGCTGCAGCCAGGGGTTAATTCAGCCAAACTTTGCTGTGTATTTCTTATAAATTCACTGAATGTCAGAGTAATTCTGTAGATCACAAGTACTGTGCTTGTTATAGAATGACAGCATCGTTTAGGCTGGGAATGATCTCCAAGAGTCTCAAGTCCCCAGCACTGCCAAGTCCCACTAAACCACATCCCTAAATCCCCCTCTGCACACCTTCCAAGTGACCTCAAAAGAAAAGGACATCTGCTCTGTCTTATTGAAGGTTTTCTTGAAATAATGTAATGTTGTCTAAAACCATGCCAGGGCACTCTGCACCTCAAAAGGAAAAAAAAAAAGAAAAACAAACCCTACATCTACCAAAGGATGAAGTCAAATTCTCTCAGCCACCCAGCCAAGCCTTCCCTTATTTCAGCTCCTCATCCACAGCCTTTTAGCAACACCCTTTTTTCTACATCACAGCTTGGTGCTGTCAAACACATCCCAAATTGATATCCTAAATCTTTATTTCAGTTGGGGGAGGCTCCAGATCCAACAGCTTTGTGAGCCCTGAAGGGTGGGGTAGGGCACAGCACAGCCCTGTTTCTGTTGACTGGAACAATTTTCATGTTTGATTTTTTTTTTTAACTTGCAAGAACTACAGTGGAGAGATCAAAGCATTCAGCTCCTACTGAACGCTCCTATTAACTTCAATGGGCTTTAGATCAGGCCCTTAATGGGGTATCAATGTAATGTAAACATTTTTAAGTATTATCTTAATATTATCAGGAGCACGTTAAATGGGCTAACAAGACTCCATTAGGGTAATTCTGACAAACAAATCAAGAGCTGAAATACTTTCCCTAGCAAGGACTTGCTTTGATTTTTTAGTGAATATAACCTCTGTTTTCCCAAATAATCCATATTTCGGAGTTTTAAGAACAGCCCTGCAATGCAAAAATCCTAAAGAACATCACTTCTTTTCTTAAACAAAGAAACCAAGCACACACACAAAAGAATTAAAGTATTTTTGATCTAAAGCTTTACCAGGTGAGGGGATCTGTGCAGGAAATGCCACAATTTTTTGTCAGTTATAAATATTTTTTTTACAGAAATGAAGCCAGCATTTCAAAAGGCTCCTGTTAAAAAAGATTTCAGAATTTAGGCATAAAGTCTAAAAATGTAAAATCATACTGGTGTCCAAAGTCTCCTTTGCACTTCAGACACGTATTAAGGAAGTCCAATCAAGGGAAGTATTTAATAATATAAATTATAATTTAAATTGTAATATAATATAATATAATATTTATTTCCATATTTATATTATATTTAATAATATAAGTTATAAATTATATTATTAAATATAGTATAAATAGAAAAGGATCTAAATATTAAAAGAAAATATAAATATTTATATATGTCTATTATAAATATATTAATATAAATTATATAAATATAAAAAGAAAAGAATACAGGGAGACAAAGCAACAGCTGTGTTTTCCAACTCCATTTAATGCCCGAAGCCAAGCAGCAGCTGCCCCTGGCTGAGGATGTGCAGCCTTTTGGATGTTTGGATGAGCAGGCTGGTGCTGGGATCTGGAGCCCCATCCCTGGCACTCTGAGGGTTCAAGCACCAGGATTCTCCCAGTGCTGCACCAACAGGGACACAGGCTGGACACAAAGCTGAGGGTCCTGCCCAAAACTCAACCTTCCCTTAGAGATGCCAGGTGGAGCAAAGTCATGGCAAGGCAAGATTTACCTGTGCACTTTTCCCAAGTTACAGAAACCATAATGCTCAGAGCATTAAATCTGTATTTCTGGCAGAGCACATAGGCTGGCCTAAACTGGAAGAGTTAAGCTCACACAACATTCTGCAACAGCACTAAAGCTTTAGCCTTCAAGAAAAAGCTACATGGGGAAATGTAGTTTAAAAATAGCTTTGGGAGGAATAAAGTATTTTTTAAGCTTGCTATTTTTTGATCCAAAATATTCTTTCCCTTATTTTCTGTGCCAGAAAGTCACTGCTCTCTTCTTGCCACACTCCTCTCCTTCACAAGCTATTCATGCACAAGCTTTGAAAGACAGTAAGAGACAAGCAGATTTACATCAAAAAAATAAAGAGAGATAAGGTTGCTATGGGAATAAGAAGACAAAAACTGTTACTTAATCCAACATCAAAAGGATGAGAACTGGAGAGAACTCAGATGGAATTGAAACTGTCACCCCAACCAATGAGGTTATGATCTGAAACAACTGCTTTTTCTCCCTCATTTCCTCTATGCTTTTATGTAATTTCATTTTCTCGTCAGAATCTCTTCACAGAATACAATATTTCATGTTAAGATTCAAAAAACTTTAAAAAATGAATTAGAAGTAATATTTCCCAGCATGTTGCTCACTACTGTCACTCACTAGGCAAACTCTTGCAAAAGCTGAAATATGTCCCCTCTGCAGCAATGCTATGGACAGAGATGGGAAATTGAAGATGAATTTTTAGATTTTAGATATAAATTATGTATAAAAAATAAATTCAGCCAAAGTAGTTGTCTCACTTTTAACTACAGTCTGTGGTCTACAATAAAGTTTTATATAGGCTAGCAAGGAAATTCAGATTTAGGGTTTTTCTATAGCTGCAATCAAAGGCAATTCTTATGAACTCTGAAGGCAGAAAAGAACTGTCACACACCCCCCTCTCCCCAAAAGCCCAGGCACCATTACTGTCAGTAGTTTATCTCAGGAAACACTCTCTTATCAGTGCTTGCTGGAATTGTCTCCCAGCCAGCACAAAACAAGGAATGAATCTGTCCCATTTCCAAGTTGTTGATACAGGATAAATGTCTCTTCTCATTTTGAAGAGCGTAGGGAAAATGTCTTTCCTTCCATTCCATCCCCCCAGAGCTGCCCTGACTCAATAAACGCAGGGCCATGTGATCTCCCTACACAGCAAACCTTAAAAATGAGAAATAGGATGAAACCTTCAAACACCCAATTCATAAAGTCTCTACCAGGGGATGATCTCTGGCAACATAAAGCCCGGGAATAATCTGGAATAATCAAGCTAAAAACTTTTCCAGGACATGCAGCACAGCTCTGGAAGAGGAACTCTTGTTTGCACCTTATCTCTCCCAAGCTAATGCCCATCATCTCCAGTATCAAAATTTGCCACTCAGGTGTTGACCAACAGTGAGATCTTTATGTGCCACCCCTGAGCTACAGGAGAATCCTTGACTGGATCAAGCATCCAACGACCTGAGGATTTTCTTTGCTGCTTTCAGACTTACAGATAGCTGTAGGAGGATAAAATACACACTAATGACACCTGACTATGCAAATGAAGCTATTTTTAATTCAGGTTTAAATCATTTTCAAGTTCTCTTTGCACAACAACTGCCAAAGGCAAGGGAATGCCACACTTCTCTTTGCAGTCCTTTGCTTCCTGCTGCATGCAGAGCACCTGAAGCTGCCCCAAATTATTTTGCAAAGCAGGTGCAAGGTGTGACTTTGCAGCTCACAGTCTGTGAGGGTGGAGTGGCAGCACTGGAGATGCAAAATTTTCTGATTATTTCAAAGAGGATCCCGATACACTCTACTGTGTCTGCTGAATTAAAGTCATGCTCCTCATGTGGAACTTTTTAACAAAATGGCACCTCAGAGACAGGAGCAAACCCTGATGGTATTTAGGATAATGGGGCAAGTTTCAGCTTTGGGACTCTTCACCCACACCCCTGGCACCACACAGAAACTTTTCAAGCGTCACTGGGCTTTTTCCTGGCAATTTACATGGAAACCTGAGTCACCTGCACGAGCTCACAGCCATCACAACCAAACCCAGGTCTCCCCAAAACTCCTTTATTGTGCTATTATTCCATGTTTCTGTGTCCCTGCCTGTGAAAGGAGGTGGAACTGGATGATCCTTAAGGTCTCCTCCAACCCAAACCATTCTGTCATTCTCATTTTACACCAGAGGGAAACACCCAGCTGGCTTCAGTATGGAATTCTTTAATTTACATCACTGCACAAAGTCACTCTGCACCTCCCCTCTTCACTAAGGTCTTCTGGCCCCTGTAATGAGTAAAATACTACAAATACTTGTAGTGGCTGCTTCAAAAAAAGTGGTTTCTACATTCAAATGCTCCTGAACATCTGACCCCCAAGTATGCAGAAATAAAGGACAGCCAAGCACAGACACATTTACCTACACATCATCTTCTGCTTTCCATTCCAAGGCAGCAAAACTTGCCTGGAAAAAGTTCTGCTTCCCTGCCCAAAGGCCTGGCTTTGAAATGCCTTTGATTTTCTTGAAAGACCCCTAAAAAGTCACCAAGAAAGTTGTAACTCCGTGTTCCATCCAAGGAGGGGAAAGGCATCATGCTCTGCTAGCCAACTGTATTTTAATATTCTGTTTATAGTTATGGAAATTTGGCTCCTTTTAGCATCAATAAGTTCTGATTGTGCTAATCAGACAGGAATATAAATGAGCTTTTATTCGCTTAGGTTTTCAAACACGTTTAGTAAATATGGTTGAGGTTAAGCTTTAGACTCTACAATGTTGGGTTATTTTGTTACTGAAAAAACAGTGTGTAAATTGTGTTTTAATCCCTGATAAACACTGATCCCTGGAATCTCACTGCTGATATGTACATCCTCTATTGGAGGAGCTAAAGGCTACCATTAACACATTTGTTATTACACAAAAACCTGAGAGGTTAATTATGGCACAAATAAAGCTTTTGTCCAAGGCACTGGCAGCCACATATTTAAAATCACCAAAAATTAAAAACCTAAAGCATTCATTTTGAACATCATCATTAAGAACAACAAGAAAAATCAGAACGGTTTCTGCTG
Organism: Euphonia xanthogaster; assembly: GCA_034509185.1. Lineage (NCBI taxonomy): Eukaryota > Metazoa > Chordata > Aves > Passeriformes > Fringillidae > Euphonia > Euphonia xanthogaster. The sequence continues at coordinate 3,018,193 of JAYDZK010000032.1, read as the reverse complement.
GAGAGCTTTTTTTAAATACAAACTGAATTATTCTCAGTTCTGCTGTTTTGCTGAACATCTGCCAAATTATTCAGCTTTAGATTTCAACCCAGTGTACCTCCCCTGTTTTTCAACTGTCACTCTCAGCCTCTTTAATCTGATTTTTTTAACTCCACAGTGTCCCAAGCTTCCCCAGCAAAGGGCTGGAACGGATGGAAGCAAAGAGTCTTGCAGCAACTTTCAGGACCTCACTTCTTCTGAAACTCTGTGTTATCCCACACTAAAACTCAAAAACACCCATGGAGAGGGTCCTGTGCTGTCCTTGTCACAAGGCAGGCAAGCTGCGAATCTTCAAAAGTCACTTTTCCCAAGGTCTCTGGGCAAAAAAAGGCTGAAGTCACACAGCAAATAAGTAGCCATAAACAAAATACCAGGCAATGATTTACCTACCAAAAAATTCAGCAAACAGAAGCCCTAAAGCCCTGGGATTTACCACAATTCCTGTTAAATCAATATTTATTTGTGGACTGGAGTAGGTATTCCAGTAGGGATTACTATTCAATGTGCCCAAGCTCCACAACCTTTTACATGAAATATATTGGAATTATTTGCTCTATTGTACTGCACTTCAAACTGAAGCAGGCAGAAGAGCTGCAGAAGTACAAACGTGCAGCCTTCATGCTCAGTAATATTTGCAATAACAGAATTTTATTGCAGGATAAACCACTTAGAAATTCCTTCTTGGTGATTTATGTGAAAATCAGAATTGCCACTAGCCAAAATTCCTCCACTCAAATGCCATCAAATCTGCAATGAGCTTAATGAAGATAAAGGCAGCATTTGCCTCGTTAAAATGAGGCATTAGTTGTCTGAAGGTGAGGATTCAGCTTTAAGGTTAGACAGTATCTGCAGCACCAGGGAGCTGCTTTTCAAGAGGAGCCTTTCCTCAGCTTGAAAGATAAAGCAGAGACCAAGAAGACTCTTCAAAAGCTATTAAGGTCTCTCTTCAAAAAGAATTTGAATATAACAGCATTTTCTGCACTTGTGGAATTCAGTACTTTAACTGGTGAGAGCACGCCCACCACGGAAACCCAGACTCCTGGAAATCCATGAACTTGGAGAAAGGCTGGGATGTCAACAAAGGTCTTTTCACAGCCTTTGGACTCAAATTTATATCCAGCTCCAAGTTTACATGTAGCTTACCAGAAGGCACAGATCCTCATGAAGGAGACTGTTGTTTCCCCCCCTCACCTAATTCCAAGTGAATGGATTAAATGTGGTCACCTCACCCAGCAGTGGCCAATACAGGAGGAATAAAAGGAGCTGCAGAGGAAGGCAGGATTTACAGCAAGAGGTGAAGGCCCTGCAAGAATCAAAAACTTCAAGAAGTAACACCAGGAATTAATTAATGACTTCAGCACAGCTTAGTTTGGCACTTGCACTGTTTGTGTTGTGCTGTGTATTTTACTCATTTTTATCTCTGAAGCTGCTCTTCAGAGTAATTTAAAAATAATAATGCTCAAGTTTGTGTTTTGAAATTTTGAACAAGGCAGGCATTTTGAATATATACATACATACATATATAAATAAATATACATATCTAATGCTCACTAATCACCTTTTTGCTCCCAAACACTTCAGGAGAAAAGCAGAACTCTCAAGGCCAGTTTCTCATTTTGCAACTAACTGAACCCAAACTTTCTGGCAGTGCAGTGAAGGCTGGTAGTGCTGCACAAGCCATCCCAGCTAAACAATTCTGACAGTCACTACTGGCATAGCTGCACTTGAACATGATGGCTGGGCATGTGCAATGCACAAAAAGGAGATTACTATTAATATGCAAAAGCATTATGCATCAAAAGCCAGGCTGGCTCTGGCTGAAGGCTGTAACTCTTAATGAAAACTGAATTTGAACAAGAGTAGTAAATGATGTTATTTATTTATTTTTATTCTTACAAATGGACTTTTACCCATAAAGAAACTCCCCAGCAAAGACTAAATCTGAAGGGGATATTTCTGCTCTCCTTGTGGTGTGATTTAATCACAACATCAGAGCAGTAAGACCACAGAAGGTTTGTTTTCATGCTCTTTGGAAAATAAAGAAAGAATCAAGATTTCCAATTTCATAAGTCTCCTAAACTTGATACTCAAAAAGAGATCTGTGAATCTGATACATGACATTGCTGTGCCTGAGGGCTTAACAGTTTATTTCTGTATTAGACTGAGAAAACAAAATGAAAAAATGAAAATGAAAGCAATAAAAACACCTGAATTGACATAAAGAAATACACAGAATATGATCTAGTTTTAAACTCAAATGAACTGCTGAATAAGGAATTAGAAGAAAAATCTCCCTATAGGCAAATTTTAGTATTAAGTGACAGAACAGGAACAAGGCTTCAGTGTCCAAATAATTTCTGTATATTACAGTAGTGCATTGGCTGGGTTTTCTGTTTGTGGTTTTGTTTGGTTGTTTTTTTGCCAAGGCTTGCCATGGCTGGAGGAAAAAAAAATAATTATTTTTTGTTGTCTTTATTTAAATAAAGTGCAGCAAAGCCAGTGTTAGGATACACAGTTTGTGATGGCAAGGAGTCAGAATTTCAGGAGAGCAAGTCAATCCAAGTGGCGCCTCCAGT
>JAYDZK010000032.1:2979743-2992269 GCA_034509185.1 Euphonia xanthogaster | reverse complement strand
ACCTCCCACTGTCCCAGGCTGCTCCAAGCCCCATCCAGCCTGGCCTCGGGCACTGCCAGGGATCCAGGGGCAGCCACGGCTGCTCTGGGCACCCTGTGCCAGGGCCTGCCCACCCTGACAGGGAAGAATTTCTCCCCACTATCCCATCTAATCCCACTCTTTGCCAGTGTGAAGCCATTCCCTGGGTCCTGGTCCTCCATCCTTTATAAATTGCCTCTCTCCATGTTTCTTTGCAGCTCCTTCAGGTCCTGCAGGGCCACCCTGAGCTCAGCCCAAAGCTCCTCCTGTGCAGGTGAGCAATGCCAGCTGTGCCAGCCTTTCCTCCCAGCAGAGCTGCTCCAGCCCTCTGCTCATCCTGGAGCCTCCTCTGGGCTCTCTGCAGCAGCTCCAGCTCCTCCCTGGGCTGGGATCTTCCCAGAAGGGAGAAAGGACTTAATGGCTGTAGTTTTGTGCACAGAAGAATTCTTGACATGGTGGTGATGCTTTGCTGTCATGGCATAAGGAGGAAGGATGTGAGGAAAACAGTTTGCTTCTTCAGCAAAGCAAATTCTTCAGATTTAAGTCACTGCCACCTCCGTTTCCCTTCCTGTCCAGTTGTGTCATGAATTATTGAAATGTGCTGGCTAAGAAACAATGACATCTCCCCTGGGGATAGTAGAGACTTGACACAGCATCTGTTGACCCAGACTTGGTGCAGGAGCCCTGACCTGAAGAGATGTCCTTACTTCTCCATGCATGTGCAGGTTTATAATTAAGAAATGTCCAGCACAAAAGTGTAGCCACTTCTGTAATGAAATGTGGCACTGGTCTGAGGAAGGGATGTCAAAAAATAAATTATCTCAGGAAAACAAGATGCATTTTTAATTGGCAGAGTGTGATCAAATAGGACTTGTAGAGATGATAAAATTACAGGGATTTAATGAGCTACCATGAGCTGAGCTCAGAGATTTGTAGCAATGAGGTCCAGCTCAGCCTTGGCACGGAGCAGGAGGGTGCTCCCAGCCTGATTGGGCTGCTGTAGCACAGTCTAATCACTCCATCACGTCTCTGAAACTCCACTTTGGGCTTTTGCCTGGAAGATAATCCTAACTCCCAGTTACTATTGCACTAATCCTTAGCAAGGACTGGGCTCAAGCCTTAGCTCCCCACAAGCTGCAGCTCAGGTAGAGCATGCTGGCCGTGAGCTCCTTGGTGGGGCAGTGGCTGAGCACGGGGCAGGAGCAAACCCCAGATGCAGATTTGGCTTCCCCAGAGCTGTGCTGCTCACGTACTCACAGCACCCCAGTCTAATGAGAGCTGACAAGGTCGGGGGCCTGGGGCACAGCTCTCCACATGGAAATGGCAGCTTTAGCTGTGAAGGCCAGCGTGAGAAGGATAGCCTGTATTTTTATGCTTGACCAACCACAGAGGCTGTTCAAATTTTAAAAATGCATCCTACAGCTTGCCTTGCCTGGTGTCCTTTGTCACCTCCAGCCCAACCCCATTTTGGACTCCTTTGGCCAAGTAATATATTTTTTCAATTTCAGTTAAGTCAAGGACTTCAAATTCTTATCACAGGTATCAAGTTCAGCCACACAAAAGATACTTTTATTTTAAGTTTGTCAGAGAGGCACTTTATGAGATTGTGAGGTTGAAAAGATGACTCTAATCTTTAGAATGACAAGTTAAAAAGGACAAAACCCACTCTTCCCCTCACTTATTTTCCAGCAACCCAGGCATGCAGAAATAGAGGGTTTGTAAGTGCTTTTCCTGTATTCATTTCAGAAAACACAGCAAAGGTGCAGTATCACCATATACTTACTGAAGGGAAGCAATTTGCAGACAGTGAATTCTCTCAGGTTACCTGGAATGTTTTCACACAGCCCCTGAGCCTGTGCTGCCCTTCTGCCATCTGGGGCTTCTGAACCCACTGCAATATTCACCTTCAGTAACAACAACTGAATTACCAGTCTCATGCTCCTTCCAGCTAATGATTTTTTTTTTCATTTCTGCTTGTCATTCAGACATCACTGTCGACAGCTCTCTGAAATTACATGTGAAGAACAGCAATGCTTCTACTCTAGTGTTGTCTAATTAAGGCTTCCTAAGAATCAAAGTGGGAAAAAACACCCTGCACAGGTGTAAGCAGGTACATGAAGATCATATTTAAACTTCCCAATTAATGTTTTGTTTTGAAGACCTGGTTTAACCCTGTCCACCCTGATGGCAGCTGTAGACCTAAAATATCAACTGAGCTCTTGCTGCTATTAACTACACCCTCCCACTGGTTTCTGCTTCAGTTGCTGTATCCACTTCCAAGCTGTTTTTCCATCTTCATCTTTTCACCACATGGATTGCCCACATCACTTTTGTGTCCTGCTTTGACAAACCTTGTTTTTCAAATTTGAGATGGAAATTTAGCCATCAGTAACAAGGAGACTCAGATATACCATAAATTCCTCCAGAAAAAAAAATTAAGAAAAAACAATCAGTGTTTTTCTCCCAGCTGCTTTAGCTTTTGAAGGGTTTCTCTTACCACTGGCAGAAATACCAAAGAACTCACCTCAAGCTTAAGCAGAATTTGGTTTGTAAAAATCTCTAGGACATTGCCAAGGTGGGATTTGGCCAGTGGGCCTCAGTGAAAGACCATGAGCCTGGCCTTACCACTGACAATCACCATCAGTTTAAATTCACTGAAACAGCCTGGAAAGTAGAATATTAAAAATAAATTTAAAACCTGTTGAAAATTTGGTTTTCAGTCCTTCTAGGCATAAAGGTTAGAGCAGCCCATCTCTTCCAATCACACTTTCAGGCATAATTGTGTCAAAGGCAAAAATATATGGACAAAATATAGGATCCTTTGGATGCAGTTAAATGATTAGAAAATCAACTCCCTCCAGTAATATTTATGGGGTTCTTATTTAAAGAGAACTGCTTAATGTCAATTTAATCTTCCTAATTTTTAAGTGATGCTTCCCTCCTTAAGCTGACACTGATGCCAACTAATCTGAGGCCTTGATGTGCAGGCACAATTAAGGGACTGTGCATTTCTTTCAAGATTGAGGTCAGCTATAACTGAGTTTGTTGGGTTATTTTTTTTAATATCTGTATCACAAGACCATGGGAGATTCCTTGGTGTGGTGGTGCCACAGGAGAAGCTGAATTCACTCCCTTGCCTGGTCCATGGTCATCAACACTGACCCCAACATCAGCTGTGCTCCTCATGCTTGTGGCCAGCTGGATTTTGGACAATCCTGCTCTCCATAGGCCTGGAAGGTGTTATCTTAAAATAATTCTGTTTTCAGAAGCAGCCAGCACAGCTCTGGTCCAGTTTCACTGAATTCAATGGTAACACTTCTTTTGGCATGGAACCCAATTGATTAAATCACCAAGCATCTTAAAATTCCCATTTCATTGCCTCCATGAGCTGCTGCTCGTGCTAATAAACGGAGAGTGCAACTGGTGTTGGGAGCAGCAGGAGGGAAGGGCTGGAAGGGGAGGCTTAATGAGTGGCTCTGGCTGCATGAAGGAAATTAATTCTGTGGCTGGATTAAAGAGCAGCACTGGAAGCCTCGCTTTGCCCTGACAGATTCTGCATGCCAGGGTTTACACCTCTGTAATAACCCCAGGGGTGTTCTGTGGATGCACCTGTCCTTAGTGCAGGCAGGAGCTGCAGCAGGCCACAGTGGCTATTCCAAAAGCCATCAAAGAAAGTGGATTATGAGCAATTGTGCCGGGGAGCATCTCACAGAAAGAAAATGATAATAGGAAGGTTAAGTGCCCAGCAAATGCAAACTGATATACAATATCTTGAAATCGCAGAGAAAGAAAATTAAAATGGGGAAATGATTTCAAATATAGGTAGATGGAGGCATAAAAGCAATCTGTGAACTCTGGGAGGGAGAGCAATGAGAGTGGCGCTGTCAGATGTGCAGCCTCTTGCCCATTAGAAAGAAGTGATTGAAGGCTAATTCCAAGAAACAGGCAATTTTAGTTTTGTTATTATTTCAGGCTTGTTTTTTTTGACTCTGCTTTTGTGTGTCATTGAAATATTTGTGTATTAATAGCTACTGATTCTAATAGCATTACAGTAATTTGAACATCTGCAGCTACCAGGCATTAAAATACCATCACTCCCCTGGATTTCGAGTTATTTTTGCTGTACTTCTGCCTGATTTTGTCACACCCATTAAAATGCAAGGGATCAGTTCTTATCATTACCCATTAACTGGCAACCTTGAGCTGAAGTGTTCAGCAGGAACCAGCCTGATGCCTGGAGGCCTGGCCAGCAATTCAGTAGAAGGCAAAGACATTTTATGGCTGTCCTGGAAGCTGAGTGATGGGCTGTGTAACTTTCCTAATCAAATCCAATTAAACACAAAATCGTATTCCCACCACCCCTGCCATCCTTTGTTCCAACAAATTGCCTGATGTACTATTCAAGTTTGCTAAATATGGAACATTTTATTAATGAGAGGTTTTAATTCCACCAAAAGCTCAGCTTAGCTTATTAAAGAAATGGGATATTTTGTTTAGAGTGCTGAGGAGCTCTCACAGGGCAGGAGGCTCTCTCTGGAGGAGAAATGACTCCTCTCTCTGGGCTCAAACTGGCTTTTGAGGAGGGGAACCCACAGAGGATAAATGAATCCAAACAATGACTCTGAATGTGTTGTTCAGGGGATGAAGACAGAAACAGAGAAAGCCATTTCCAATGAAATTTGGTAGGAAATACTTGCCCAGCAAAGAAATACTCTGAGAAGTGCTCTGAAATGTGATCACTGGTACTGTGAGGAGAGGAGGAAACAGCAGCTCCTCCTCCTTCTCTTCTCAGCATCACAGGGATTTTTCATTCTGCTCCAAAGAGCTTAACTCACATTTTTAAAGTGATTTCTGTAATGGGACAATATTTGCTTGCAAATGTGATGTAGGATTTTAGTCTTTTCCAAAGCTTTCCCTCCTAGCTGGGGAATTCATGGCAGCCAAACATCAGGAACTGTATTCATCCCTTCAGCCATTTCTTACACAGCACCTTCCATGCAGCAAAGCAGTAATTCTGTGGAACTTTAAAATCATCTGACACTTTAAATGTTAATATAATAAAGTAGGTTCAGACTTCAGCATTATGCAGTTTCATTCTTGAGTTAGCTCAGGCATCCCAAACATGTCTGAGGGAAAGAGAAGGTAAATGCATTTAATCCTTTGCCAGCAGGATCAGATGCAGCCAGATAAAACAAGGAGCATAAATAACGGTGACCTGGAAAGGAACAAAATGAAAACCAGCCTACCTGAGAGATAAATAAGGCAAAAAAGGGCCCCAGGAGCTTGGATTTGGTGAAGTATTTCAGCCACTATTTACATTTGTCTCCATGAAAACACGTCTTAATGCCTGTCCAGGTTAAGAATACTTCCCTAAATCAAATATTAATAATTTTGAGATCTATAAATACCCTGATGGGAAAACTCTGCATCAGTAATGAATACAAATGACCCTGTGCAAATGTCTTTGAGCAGGAAAAATAAGGGAAACAGCATGTCAGTGACCTCCAGCCAGAATGTTCCTGCAGCTCAGAGTAAGAGCACTTGTGACCCTTAACACATTGAAAGCAGACTTTAAAATCCTTGGAGAATGTTAAAATAAAAGGAAGATTCTAAGAGAATTCAAGTTGATAATATATTATTTTCCCAGTTCTTGCTGTTGATGATTCTTGTGTCCCTCTCCCAAACACCAATTCCATCCGTGGCTGGCAATTTTCCGCGTTCTTCAATAATTCTGTCAAACTTTCCCTGACAGCAGAGTGCTGGCTGGCTGGAAGATAACATCTCTAATTTCAGCATTAGAATCAATCCAATATCAGGTTTTCTACTCACTGAAACCTTGCTTAGAGCTGGCTCCAAAAATTTAGAGATGTTGGCCAGAAAGTGGAAGAAAAGAAGTTACTGTTTTTTTCTGTGTTTTATTAAACTTTGTCCCACTGGGTGCTCTTGCTGTTAATTAATTTTTCCTTTACAATTCCAGGTAAGCTATTAATCTATTGACTTGAGGATTTTTCAAAGCCTTTCCAGAAATAAACTCTGGGATGAAAGGATCCTAAGCTATGCATGAAAAGTAGAACTGCTGTTTTGTCATTTTCAAGCCCATGGTTTATCCCAAGCCTCTCTTAATTCCCCTTACATGGATGTCAGGTGGAATAATACAATGAAAAATTACCCCAAGATTTTGTTTCCCATTGCAGAGGTGATTCGTACAGAAAGTTTACCAAGTTTTTATATAAAATTTGATTAAAAAGTCACAAACATTCCAACTCCTGTTATTTAAAAGCAGCAAATTCATGGGGTTTGGGTTTAAATTAATGCTGGTTTTATTCTATTCATGCAATTCCATCTCATTATCTTTTGTTCCCTTAATCCCATTGCCCAAAAATTTGCTTTCTGATAGTGAACTTGACATAAACACTCAAACATCTGCAGTTGTGGAATGCAAAATCATATTATAATATTCTTTTTGCTATTAGCAGTTTCTGGATAATACAGGAAAATGCCACAAAATTTTCATTATTAGAAATAGATGGGTTTTTTTTCCCTATGAATTTCTAAATTGCCTCTATTATGTCCCAGTGTGTGTGAAATAAATGTGATTTAAACAGTTGTGCCCTCTACTGGCATAAAGAAAGTCATGGAAAAAGAGAAAGAAATCCCTTGTTTCCAGTTGCTGTACCAAAACACAGTGCTCAAATCGACTTTTTGTTGTTCCTTGGGGTTTTTTGAATTATGTTTTAGTCATATATGAAGACTGGATTATTTTCATCATTAAATCGTAGCACATTAAATGCTTACCGATATTATTTTTAAAATAAAAAATCTGTTTACACTGTTAAGAGAGTGTAATAAAAAGGCTGTGCCATAGAAGAATATGATGGTGGGGAGGGTGTGTTTACACAGTTAAAATAACTTCATTTTTATGAGACTTTCAAGAGCTGTGCTATCAGAGACCATGAGAACAGAGCTGTGTGACAAAGTCCTTCCTGAAGTTCAGAGCAGCTTTGGAGTGTTCCTTTTAAAGAAAATCTGGAGCATTCACTTTAAAGGAAATCTGTAAGGTTTGATGCATAATGTGAATTTGAATCTAGAATTTCATGTGATAGAGAACAGTCAAACCTCACCCTCTGCTGAAACCCTTCTAATCGACCCTTCACCTCCCATTTAAAAGAAAACTCAATTTTTTGTCCTAGCCACCACTGTTGCAGTTGTCAACTGGCATGAAAATGGAATAATGAAGGAAGAAAACCATCCCCTTTGGTGAGGAACTCGCATGCTGCAACTTCCCAGCATGGGCAGGATTAGTCAGGGATGCTAATTGCAATCCTAATTGACAGATTTATGCCATAATATGGAAGCCATTCAGCACAGTGGCAGTAATGTTCATACCTAAAGGAGCTGTGGGGAGCAGCCCCACACTGGGAGCCAGCTCCACACTTCTATGCAGCCTGTAGGAACACATCAGATCCCTCATTTTTCACCTACTGTAAAATGTGGTTACACTCTGCAGATTAAATGGATACCAGACCACATGGATCAGAGAAGAAAAAAAAATAATGACATCCCAGAAAACTTAATAGTCAGCAGCTGAAGGGGCCAGTGTGCTCTTGCCCCTTTCTTTGGCTCCAGCATTGTCCCTCTGCAGTGGAAAGAGTTTGTTTACCAGCAGAATCCAAATCATTAATCACAGAATTAAGTTATAATGTCCCCTCTCAGTGGCTTTATTCATAAGGACCTGTATCTGGAGATGAGGTGGGTACAAATAGCACAGGGTCAGCCTTCAGAAATCTCAGGCTGCTATTAAGGGCTTCATTGCCAGAGAAAACTACAGAGCCCAAATGAGCTGTAATCACACAGGAAAGCAGAGGATGCACTTGTGCTTACAGCACAGTTCTTTCAGCCAACTTCTCTGTGCTGAACTCTGTCACAGTAGAAGTAAATAGTAGTGTCTCAGGTATCACTGTTGCTTTGAACTGCTGTGTGTTTCAAACATATTTATCTTTATGGCAGAACCTTTTTCTGGACAAAAAAAAGCAAAATCCCTTAATATCCTAAGTTAGGAATCTACTGTGTATCTGTGGTGAATCAGTGGAAAGCAAAATATGTGGTTTTACGTATCAAAGGAGTTTCTCAGAGAAGAAAACCAATTCTATTGCCATGGTCATCTCCACCCCTGAGCCTGGTAACCGAACTCTCCACCTTCAAGCAGTGTTGCAGGCAAGTTCATTCCTTGCTCCTGCAAAAAGCTGCATGGGGCAGTTTGGGCTTCACTAAGTGGACTCCAGCCTATTAATTGGTCACAACAATTAGCCAGAGTGCCCCTGGTGGTTCAATCAGGATCTCATGGATATTCATTCCACTTTATCCACACCTCTGACCAGCTCCTCATCTCTGGCACAATCCCAGCCCTCTGAGAAGTGAGAGTGGGAAGATTTTCCCTTCCTTCCACATGTTGTTGAAATCTGGCATTTTCTGTGGCCATAACTCCCATGGTGGGAATGCAGGTAAAGGACATCTGAGAGGGAAGTGCTAAAGTGGCCTGGCACTGAGAGGGGGAGAGGGATCGAGCTGGATACTTCCCTGAAATTCCCTGGTGTAATAAATTAACCACGGTGCTTTACTCTTGTGACTTCACCACAGGAGCATCTCTCACTCCCAGACTCAGAGAGAGCAGGCTCACCCCACAGAGCCACCTGCCAGGGGACATTTCTGTTTCCTTCATATCATATCTGTGATTTGAGCTCACCCTGTGGTGAAGCTGCAGCTGAACCAGCCCCAGTCCCACTCCCATGGGCAGTGAGGGCAGTGCTGGGCTGTGACTGCTGCTGGGACAAACCCATCAAGGCAGCTCCAAGAAGCCCAGAGCTACAAGCAGACAGGGATCCCACATTCTGTGACACCCAGAGCTCGGGGATTGCTGTGGAAAGCAGTGCTGTGCTTACCTGAGCAGGCTGAGCTTCGAGGCTCCTGGGGGAACACCTGGGGACGGCAAATCCTGGGATGTGTCACAGCATCTTTGGGCACAGTGTCATCTGTGACTGGTAGAACTTGATTTCTAGGAACTTAATTCAGCTGCTCACCTCTCTGCAGCTTGCTTTCTCTTTTTCTGGCCCTTGGTTTGTAATTCTTTCCCTTTCTGCTGCTGTGATTTTGCTGTTCTGGGAACTTTGCAGAAGAGAAAAACAAACAGATCAGTGTTTGATGTTGCACTTTCTGTTTAGAAGTTTGTTTTCCTTTCTTCTTCCATTGCATCAATATTAACATGTTGATTCATAAGCCAAATAAATAAAGGCTATAAATACATTCTTTCTATTTTGTTTTTTAAATTGTGAAACCTCAGAGTTACAGTTCCCACAGCAACTGCACAATGTGCACATACATTAAAGGCAGGGATATTGCCACCCAAGGCAGCAATCAAATATGCATGAGGAACTTATTTACACGTGAGGACCCTGCAAGTTTGAAATCCCAGAATCAAGAAGCACCTTGGATCTATCCCTGATGCTCTGTTGACAAGAAAAATCCAAACATGTTGGTCCTTGTGGGCGCAGGGGAACTCGAACTTGCCCTGTGCAAAGTGCTTATGGATAATGGGATGGTGGTGCTTTTACCAGAGCTAAAGATGTTGTGGATAAAGTAATTACTGTAATTAGCTGAAATCCACAGCCAGAAGGTGTCATAACAACCAAAGCATTACGAACAGAAATCATTGTTCACAGTCCTGAAGATCCTTAAATGCTGTGCAAGAATTTCTCCCAGTTTGATTGAGCAGGAGTGAAGAGTGCTCTGTGTGTTGGAGAAGTCCATGCTCTCCAAATGCTGCATCTTTTGCCATCCTTTAGTTATTTAATCCTGGTTTCTGCTCCTCCACCAACTACTGCTTAATAAAAGTTTGTTTTTAGGTTATGAATTCAGCATTTCAGCCCCTACCCTTGCCCAGTACTGGGATCTCAGTTTGCAACTGATGTTCTTCTCTGGGCCTTGCCATTTTAAACCCAGGTTTTCCAACAGTGCAGGCAGTGCTGGCATTGCACCCCAAGGTTGGAATTTGGGCATCTCCCTCAGCAAGTGCAGTGTTGCTTGGTAATCCAACATGTGCCTCCTGCCAATGAGGAGCAGCCCAGAGAGCCCAGTTCTCTGAGAGGTGCCCTGAGAAAAGAGAGAATTCAGGTTTAAAAATGTATCAGTATAGATTATCCTCTTTTCCATGGTCTATCAAAAACTGTAGAGGCTGTAGGCATCAGATTTCAGTGATAAAAAGAGAAGCAGCATCTCATCAAGTGACAGAATTCTTGGTGCCATTAATCTCTTACAATCTAGTAATTAAAAGGAACTGGAGGATTCCAGAATTTGAAGGGAAGGGCCATTAGCATGTTTAACTATAAGCAGCTGGATATTTTATAGGCAAAAATGGGTGAGTGTTGATGAGTTTTTCGGCCTCTGCAGCCCATCTCAGCTGCTCTGGCAGCTCTCCTCCAGAACACCAACCAGAGAGAGGATTTATGACCCAGAGGAGAGCACTGTCCCCAAGTGTCACCTTGAACCTGCTCATACAGACAGGCCTCTTCATTACCATCCATACCCCTTGAATTCAGCACCAGCATGTGCCACGTTCTGGGAGGATACAGGAGCCTGGTGTCTGTTTCTGTAGAGAATGCATCAGATTTGTTTTGACACAAATAAGAGTGATTAGCATAAATTTACCTTACCACAGGGACAGCATTTGAAAGCAGTTGTATCAAAGCACCATCATTTCTGTGGAGCAAGTTTGTGCTACACTGTGAAAGATGCCTTTTAAAATGCTTTTATTTCTCTGAAAAGCAGCAGGATTTGCCAGGCAGATGATTTTTCAAAAATGTTCCAGGATTTCTTATAGATATTAATTTCTGTTTAAGCCTCTCCAAACTTTGGCAGGAAGACAAGTTTCATTTTTCTCTAACAATTCCTTTAGTTCTGCAGATGTTGTAGCCAGATTGGCAATAAATTTTGCTGGAACAGTTAACTCAACTTAGGGAAAGGTGCTGTTATTTAATATTCTGTTTCTGTCTCACCTTTTGAACCTTAATTTATAGGTGGTGTCTTTTATAGCTACCATTCCATATAAGTCTGCAAAACTTATTAGATTATTATGTTCACTGCCAACGAGAATCTGATTGGTTTTCTAAATAAATATCTTCAGAAGCATGAACATTAAACATGGTGTAAAGGGAAAAGTCCATTTTATGTCCCATTTCCAAATGGATACACGTGTTTTTACTACACCTCTCTAATTTCCACCAGTCTGTTTCTGTCTCCCCTTTATTGGCCTGATTAAAAGCTTACTGGAATGAGTGGGAAATCAAACCTCTCATTGACTTAAGTGGCTTTGAAGCAATTTTCAAATAGTTGCTTCACATTTGTTCCTTATTACACTTGAGAGAAGCTCTCTTTTCCTCTGTTCTCCACTTTGCCTCGCCTAAAGATCAGGAATTTATCTTTGCTCTTTCATAACCCCAGACATCTGCACTAGTAACCATCCATGAAGTGCAGCAGTTCACTTTCAGAAAAAGACCTGACTGCCAAACATGTTTGATATTCCTGTGAAATGGAGTGTGGCCTTCACCCTGGGCAGCAGCCAGGGTCTGCAGGGTCACTTTTGGCTCTTTTGGGAGCACTGCACAGGAATTGCCTTTTTTTCCCTCCTCCCCCTACTCAGCAGAAAATCTAATCAGAGATTTTGGTCCTGTGCTCCACTGAGAGTCAGAGGTTTGTGTGTGACTTCTCAAAGCACTCAAGGAACCTGCTCCCAGTCAGTCCCAGTTCCCTGTACTGGGCTCTGCACCCTGACTGGGATGTATTCAGGAGCCCCAGAGATCCCCAAAGCTCTGCCCTGGCTGTGCTGTTCCTGCCTGGCCCTGCAGCAGCATTTCCTTGGCATTTCCCCTCGGCTGGTGCCCAGCTGATGGAGTGATGGTATTTAAGCTGCCAGTTTTGGCAGCTGTTTTCTGTAATTCAGAGACAGGCTCTGAGTTTGGGGTTACAGGTATTTGACCAACAGCAATTCAAGATGACAGGAGATGACTGGAATGGTACCATAATGCCCATGACAACTGACATTTTCAAACAGACAGCAGAACCTCACCTGCAAAATGTGCTCAGCTTCAGTGGCTGGGTTTGCTGCAGCACCTGGACTTGCCATGAGCTCAGGGAATTTTGTTTTGCTTCAGTACCTTGGGAAGTACAGCATCTATTCCAAACACAGAGAGCAGGCAAAGCAATCCCTTTGCATCCCAGACCAGTCTCTGCTGGCTGAGGAAATCCCTGGGAATTTTCCTGTCATGTCGAGGATGCAGAGTGAGGATCATGCTGGAGATTACACACACCAGGTGTTACAGCCTGGCTGCCAACCCTGTGAGACTGTGCCTGCCTCACTCCTTGCTTTCCTGGGTGGGTACTTCATTTTATCCAGCTGAGGAGCTTTTTCTCCCTTCCCTTCCCTTCCCTTCCCTTCCCTTCCCTTCCCTTCCCTTCC
>JAYDZK010000032.1:2964152-2974872 GCA_034509185.1 Euphonia xanthogaster | reverse complement strand
AGGGTGGGCAGGCCCTGGCACAGGGTGCCCAGAGCAGCTGTGGCTGCCCCTGGATCCCTGGCAGTGCCCAAGGCCAGCTTGGACAGGGCTTGGAGCAGCCTGGGACAGTGGGAGGTGTCCCTGCCCTGGCTGCACATTGCATCATTTTGTCTTTAGACAATGAGGAGCTGGAGAGGCCAGGGCATATTTTATGGCATTGGGTGAATCTAAAACACTTCCAGCTCCTCCATACAGAAGCGGATTTTGGAGAACATTCCTCCAGTCTGCCAATCTGTGCATCCAGCTGTAGGCAGTGTTCAGGTGTAACCCCAAAGGTTTGCATGTGCCTTTACATGCAAATAAAAAAAAAGAAAAAAAGAAGAGCACACATTGCAGTTTCCAGTGCTTGGATTATGGTTAGGCTTTGAATACACACAGAAATCTTTGCAAAAACCTGGTCCCAGTGGGAAGCAGTCCTTGGGAGCACTGATACACAGTGACAGAACATCACTGAAAGGAGCTGCAGCCTCAAATCGTTCTGGTAACTTTGATGCAGCAACATAAAGCCTGTAAGAAACTGCACTTCATAAAAACAGGCACTTCCACACACCCAAACTGTAATTCCCTATGAAAGTTAATCTTTTCTATTACTCTTATTCCATTTGTAAATGGAATGCTGCTTTGAATTATGGCCTGGTGCAGCACTCCTTTTATGCTTCAGTAGTCATGGCTTTGGTATTTCAGGTATTTATTGTAGAATCTTGTCTACTCCCATTCATCAAACACCTGCACACCAGTCCTGCCCAAGGAGCTCAGATGCACAGCAAACTTGCTGTGGGGATATTGCAAGTCAGCGTTTCTGCTGCCTCTCTGCAATACGTTAATTACAAAATAAATAATCAACAAGCACTTAAGCAGGTGTTCCGGCCAGCAGCATTTCTAATGTGCTTAAATCATAAAATCAGAGAGTCATTCAGGTTGGAAAAGACCTTTAAGGTCATCAAGTCCAAGCATCAACCCAGCACCATCATTAAACTGTGTCGTCAAGTGCCAGATGTAAGTTCTCTTTGTATTGCAAGCTGAACCCTGACACCCATAAAATCCACTACACAAAATTGAATTTTGCCTTACATATATGATAACATTGATACTATTTTTTTGAGCTGTCATCTGCATGAAAATACAGCTTCCTTTTCATGCAGAGAGCTCTTTACTCCGTGGGTGCTGTGGAGAATCTTGAAAAGACTCCTGCGAGCTGCCAGCCACTGGTAGCAAATCGATGTAATCTGCATTACAATACTTGCATCATGACTTTGAAGAGGGACCGAACTTGGCTGGCTGGCTGTGCATCCAGAATCACTTCAAAGATCCCATTTCTGACACTCAGGGATGTCTCTGGCTTTGTTCCAATTCATTGCCTTGTAAACTGAATTCAGAGGCAGCCGGAGAAGCAGCCCCTCCGTTCATATCTGTGCAATGTGCAGCAGCACAGACCCTGTCCTTGGGCTGGGCTGACGATCCAAGGATTTTGGCTTTGTGGGGAGGCAGGCAGGGTGACAGCAGGGTGACACAGTTGTGTCACATGTGTGCCCAAAGCCTTGCTGACCCCACAGGAAAAGCTCTGCAGGAGTGACTGGGAAAGAATCCAATTCATCCCCCTTTTTTAGAGGCTGGTGATGAACTGTTCGCTGTAGCAGCAGAAGATAGTGCTGTCACATCTTACAGGTATTGATATCCTCCCTCAAACCCTGGAAAAAGGTATAAATGTACTTTCATGCACATTCTGCAGTTCACATCATCTGAACACCCACAAAATAATGTCTGCACTGTTCCACTGAGAGCAAACACAGAAATCCCAGAATATCCTGGGTGGGAAGGGACCCAGAAGCTCAGTGAAGTCCAGGCTCTGCAGAGGACACCCCAAGGACCACACCGTGTTCCCAAGAGCATTGTCCAGGCACAAAAGCTGTAAGAAAAAGCACTTTCTCCTCTGAGTTTCAGCAAGCTGACCAAATCATCATCATCACCATCATCATCATCACCATCAGCAGCAGCAGCAGCAGCATCCGTGTAAGCAAGCTGTAAAACCCCAGAGCTCTCACACCTCCCCTAAAATTCTTCATCACACCCAAAGTTCCCAAAACCCCAACCCCTCCCCAGCTCTTTTCCCATCATTTTGCATTGCTGAGGTGCTGCTCACACACCTCTCTCTCATCCAACCCCTGTAACACAGACTGGACATCCCAGCAAATCATTTCTCCACTTTCTGCTGCTGGAAGATCCTCCTGAGGGGAATTCCTGCTTTCAAGCTTGAGTGCCACAGGAACAAAAGCAATGAGACAGCAACAATCAGAAAGAATCAAACGTGTACAAGCCATTCTTCCCTGGAAAAACCTTTTTTCTAGGAAACCTCCTTCTGAGAGCTTCAGATTTCTCCTGGCAATGCTTTATTGATTCTGTGTGAGTAGATCCTTTTCTTCAAACATTTATTATCTTAATATCTCAGCAGCTTCTCGAGATGACACGTGGAAAGCAGAGCTATTCGCCAAATTCTACGTTGGAGATTTCAAAGTGCAGGGAAACGTGTCATCAGCCACACTTTTGGAAGGGTTGATATTTCTGCTGGCAGTTTATATAAAAGATTTCACCTGAATTAATATGGTTAGGAAGTATTTGAGTGGAATAAAATGTGGTAAGGGAAGCTGTCCCTGCAAAACAAAATAAACCTGCAGATTTCTTTGGTAAACTAATCCTGGCCCTTCTAGCACAGACCAGCTATAGCTTTCATGATGACAATGGGATAGAATAATTTTTTATGAACTCTTTACATATATTAAAGTGGATTTAGTGAGGCTGAAAACCTTCTGTTGTCTCTTGGTGGACAAGTCAAATGTATTAAAATGGTAATTCTTTCCCATATTTTTAATCCTCTCAACATGTTTCCCTCACACATAGAGTATGAACCAAAGCTAGCAGGATTTAGCAGAACATTTGCAAATTTTATTGTGGCAGATTGCATAACGCAGGTTCAAGGTAATGGAATAAATTACAGATCCCTGAAGGAAAGGGAACATTGTCATTTCTGAAACTCAGCTGTAATAATTGGGCATCCCAATTATGTATAATCCTGTATGAATTAGTAACTACAATGGTTCCACTGAATAGGTCACAACCACTGCAAAGAAGCAGAATTCTGCTTGGCACTAATTTATCACTGCTTTTAATGAACCCACTGTGAAGAAATCTGGTCCATTATTTATGGGGTTACCTACCTGCCCATACATTTCTTTTAATCACAATTTTCAAATTACTCTACTCTCCCATCTTTTCCTCTCCCTCTCCTATGTGGCAACCTTTTCCATAAGGCAAAATGATGAATTTGTATTTTCTTGATGTTTAGATTTAGCAGCCTCCCTTTATGGGGTCTTTCTCTTTGAAACAACAAAGCAGCAAATTTTGTGCAGCACAGTAAAATTTTGATATGGACGAAGGACAATACCTGTTCCTCAAGCACTATAAATTTTTTATTAGTCAATGAAAGAATACAGAGTAGCAAACTTTACCTTTTCAAAGCAAAGACTTTGGGAAGCCCCTTCCTCTCAAATAATTGATATTTTCTTTGGTCTGGATGTATATGAACCTGCCTGAAATGATGCCACACTCAAAAAGTGTGGTATCTCATCTCAGAACTAGATGAGCCAACATGAGGCTGAGTGAATTTAAACCTAAATTTAGGTTTAAAACCTAATTAAACCTAATTCAGGTTTAAATTAGGTTTAAACCTTAATTTAAACCTGAATTTAAACCTAAATTTAGGTTTAAAACCTAAATTTTGCCTCCCATATAGCATTTCTAATTTGCAGATTTACTCATTGCAATGTTCAGCCTTGTTGTAGAGGTAATTTTTCCCTGATTTTAATGGTGTAGAGCATCCTGCCTTCATTAGGAAACATCAGGCATGTTCCTACTAAGAAGGGCAAGAAAGTAAATATTTTTCATTGGATTATCAAACTAAGGCTAAATTAGATAAGGATGTCCTTGCCAATAGCACAGTTTAGCAACTTTTGCTAAATATAAGAATCCAAGGTGGTGGCCCATGGGACTCAGGGGCTCAGGCTGCTGCTGGAAGCCCAAATTCTCTGTCTCCTGTGGTAGATGCTGCAGAGTGCAGCCCTGAAGTGCTTTTTTGTGCCTTGGCACAGGGATATTGCCACCGATGCAAGAAAATGCTTGGTAAGAGCTTTTCCTCCAACCCCTTCTCATCTGGTGGCCCTCACCTGCCTTCTGCACCTCCGTGGGTTCAACCGGTGCTGCTGAATTTACGAGGAACAAAATGCCCTAAGCTGTTCCATTCATGTTTTATTCATGTTCCCAACCTCTCATCTTATTTACCTGGTGTGCTGCCTGCCAGAAGTAGTTTTTGGCAGGCAGCAGATAATTTATTTTGTGGACATCTGCTCCAAATGTTTTGTGAATAATTAGAGAAGTCTGTAGGGTCTATTCAGTGGGATTGAGCTCTGACAACATCAAGGAATTTCTGATCCTCTGCTCCTCCTGTTCATAAAATAAAGAATTTAATTTTTTTATATGTAACAAGAAAGTTTTCTCAATAATTAAGGCTTTTTGTGGGGCAAAAGAGCTTCTGTTAGGACCTGTTGGGCTCCAGTCACCTCTGTGACATATTTCATTGCCTCCACTCTGATGTTGAAAGACAGAATAACTTAAGGAGCAGCTTCATAAAAAAGGAGAGGGGAGGACAAGAGCTCCTATGTGATGATGCCACACTCTAATAAAAAAAAATGCAAAGTTTTAAGTAAGGAATGAATCTGTCTTATCGGATTCATCATTTAGCCACCAAAATAAGCCAATGAAGGTGAGGTTTCTCAAAGTGCATTTGCTCTTGCCTATCAGTGCAGCTGTTCATGATCATCAGGTTAGGGCCAGCCAGAAACATCTGGTGTAATTTAGATATTTGAGCTATTTTTGCAGCTTTGAGCTGCTTCCTATTCCTTCCTCCCTTCATGCTTTTGAATTCTCCACATTTTATTTTTCTTTAAATCTTTAAATGTGGTTGTTTTTTTTTCCTTATATATTTACTTGCTTATTTTTACAAATGCTGTAAAAGTGAGAAATAAATATGTGGCCTGGGAGTGTGACATCTGAATGTCACTGGGTGTCTTGCTTTTGGAGATATTGCAAATCTTCAGTGTTTATACCATTAATATTTAAGAACCAAGACTTATTGCAAGGTAATACATATCATAGAGAACCCTGGAAATGGCATGGCTGTGATTATTTATATATGGGATCCTCTTTTTGGACTGTATTTATACATTTCTTAGCTGAGTAAATGAGGTTCAGGGGTTTCTCTCCTGGGTTAACGTGAAAAAAGTCCCGGAAAGCAGCTTCAACCTCAGGGAATTGAACACACCAGGAGCTTTAAGCACTACAGCCCTGGTGGTGCTGGGCAATGTCCACTAACACAGATTTCCAGCAGATTTTCAGCATAAGTGAGGCTTAGAGAGGATGGATTACACCCTTCTTAATTGTACTGGAAATCTCTGGCTTTAATCAAAGGATATGTGGCTGTTTCTCTCTGCAGCTCGAGGAGAACCCCTCTGGTGAGGGCAGCTCATGGACACACCAGGAGGGTGCCAACATTTATCCCGATGGACACAGCCATGGGCACAGCTCTCAGGTGCCCAGATGCACCCAAGGGAGCTGTATTTATTTTGTGGATAATTATCTCCAGTTTATAAAGGACTCTGAGCATCCATCGAGGGGCTCAGAGATATTCTTGTGAGCATTGTTGGCTCAGGCTAATTACAGAAAAGCAGAGTAGACAGGAGGGTTTCCAGAGAGGGTTTTTCCCATTCCCAGTGGGCATTGCAGGCATGCCAGTCAAAGGAAACTGAAATAATAAGACACCATTACTAAGGATTTACTGTAATGTCAAAAGAACTTTAATTAAAGTTGGCTCCAGCACTCCGTCCCTGTAATTGTGCGTAGGAGCTTTTCAGCCACTGCTCATCAGCAATATATTCAGCAAGAAATAGATCTTATATCTCACTTTCCTCCTTCATGCCATGAATTATCTGGAGCTGGTGGAAAGCTTCAGCTTTGGCTTGACTGCCTCATGGAAAGTTCAGGATGAAAGGGAAGAATATATCTTTTTTTTTTTTTTTTTTCCCGGCCCAGCTGCATTCAGGGACCTTTCCTCATGGCTGTCTGGGACCTTTCAGCTCTGCAGCAAAGTTCACATTCCTGTTAGGAGAATTCTCCTGGAATATTAAACTGCAGGGGTGGAGACAGGCCAGCAGCAAGCAATGTGACCAGCAGCTCAGCCCTCCAGGGTCAGTGTGCACCTCTGAAACAGGGAACAGCTTTTCCTGGCAGTGCTGGGATCAATGCAGCCTGGCATGGGGCAGCAGCATTTCATAAGCTGTGCCTGCCAAGGTGGCAGGGGACCAGCTTTAGCTCAATGCACCAGGTTCCTTCCAGGCTGTGTTTTTCAAGGGATTTGATGCCAAGAACAAAAATAAATAAATCTCAGCCATTTCCTGGGGTGGTAATGGCAGAGCTCTGTCACCGTGCAGAGGCAGAGGTGACATTCCTGGCTGAGGAAGAGGAGCAGCTGCTAGTGAGGCAGTCAAGGAGCCACTTGAACTGCCCATTGCACTGGAACAGCCTGGCCATCCCTCATTCAGCCCCTGGCCCACGGACTGGAACACAGCTACCTGGAAAACAAACTGCAGCTCCTGCCTGAAAACCTGCAGATGGTGGAGTGAAGACAGGGAGGAAGAGTCCAATCAACAGCAAACTGAAACCTCACACCTGCATTTTAAATAGACAGAATGCAATTACCCAGACTGGGCCTTGGCTGGGGTTCCAGGCAACTGAGGGGGTTTTATGTGTGGTTTGGGAGTTTTATAGGCTTACACAGCCGTGGCATGTGAGTAGCAGGGACAAGAGAATGGCTGTGCTGAGAGAGCTGCTCAGGCTGTGCTCAGGGGTGGAAGCTCACAGTCTAGAACTGTGCTGCCACAGCAGAGGCTGAAGCATTCAGTGCTTTTGGTCAGAACCCACAGAAACCAAACCAAAGCCACAGCAAACAATAATGGAATGCACCGAGAGTGCACCCTCCAGGCTAAGGCTGCCCTGCATCACTTGGTGGTGAATGGTCACTTCTGGCACAAACACCAACTGAACTGGTGATTTGACTCCTACCAAAACCAAAAGACCTCCTTAGAGGTCTCCTTGTAAAAATAGAAACACGCTGATGTGATTCAAACATACTTTTTTTAACCTCAAACAAGTATATAATGCAAGATAGCACAGGTGAAGAGCTGCACTTTGTCTTTGCAGTTGTGTTTCTCCTCCTTGCAGTGCCTCCCCAGCAGCCCTGGCTGCCTGGCATCCTGCAAGGGCTGCACTGAAGGCAGGAGCAGCAGCCTGGTGCTGGCACATTTTGGCACTGACACAGAGGGATTTAACTGTCTGCATGGGAGGAGTTTAGTTAGGAAGTGACACAATTCCCAAGCTTTTCCAATAGAGTCGTCTGAATGATTAGCTCCTGATTTCTGTCTTTATTTAGAGAAAAATGCACTTAAAAAGAAGTTATTTTTGTTATGATCTGCCTGACTGACTGCCTTCACCAGCGAGGTTGCCTCACCTGTCTAAAATTTCAAGTCTCTAAGTACATAACTGAATTTTCATTATGCAGCAGTTTCTTAATCAGTTCAGAAAACTAATCCTGATTTAAAGTAATCCTGCAGAGATATCAGCTCTCACAGCCTCAGGTGCTAATTCCAGTTCTGACACAAGCTAAGCTCTGTCCAGTTTCTCTTCTGCCTCCCCTCCACTGCAGCTTTTCCCTTGTTCCCAGCAGTGCTGCCATACTGGGCTTTTTTCCTTTCTTCATTCAGGGGGTTTAAGTACAGAAACTCTGGACAGGTTGAAATCTGCCATTTAATAAATCACCAAAATCTAAAGTGAAAAATTAGGGGTTTTATTTCCCTATCTTCTTCCAGGAATTTAACCTATGTTAATGTATTCAATGCCCATTGTCCCACTGTAAATCCAATTTATAAGGGCAATGCTTTAACTCCACAAACTGCCTTCCAAATCAGCATGAGCTAAACCAAGTAAACACCCTCTCTGTTGGATATATACATTCCTAATTTCTGTTTGAAATTCAGCAGTGAAATTTCCTGCCTCATGGCACATGAGGAGATGTGCAAGCTCAGAGCTGCTTCTGAGCTTGGCTCTTCTGGGCTTTGAGGTTGGTACATGGAAGCTGTGCCTGGGAAACCACTGGTGGTTACTAAGCAACTCTTGGGGCCAGGGTTGGTGGAAATTCCAGCACATTTTCTGCCTGCAACAGCATCTCTGCAACCCTGGAAGAGCAGCTTCGAGAAGGAAAGGGTTCTCCTAAATAAAAAATAAAATAATAAAAAAATAAATAAAGCATGTGTAGAGCATTGCACAGCCCAGCTCACAAATCAGGGGGTTTGTGTTTAGATGCCATTTGTAGATTCTGTGAAGTGCTCAAAGCAAGCTAAATCTCATAAATCTTGAAAGAAGCCAGCACTGCTTCTAGCTCGTCTATCACAAGAGGCATGGAGCAGTGCCACAGAGTGTCAAGAGGCTGGAGGAGCAGGGGAAGCAGCCTGGAGCTGACACAGAGCAGAGGACAGGGGGAGGCAGATGTTCCCCCTCGAGCAGAGGATGTTCACAAGCTGTCAGCACGAGCCCTGGGCACAGGGGAGGAGCAGGGTGAGAGGCAGAGGGACAAGGCAGGGACACCCAGGTGACACCAGGGGCTGCAGGAAGGTGCCACAGGCCAGGCAGTGGAAGCCCAGAGTGTCACAGGTTCAGGAGCACCAGCTCTGGAGGGCCCCTGATGCATTTCTGCTTTGCACTGATGCCACAATGATTTTTTGCCTTTTCTTTTATATACCTCTTATGAATTCTCAGTACCTTAGCATGCATACTTGTAAAGTTAAAATCTTGCTTCTTTCTAAATTCATTTTTTCATGAGAAATATTTGAACTCTTGGATGGTTCCTCTTAAAAAAACGAACATACAGCAGGGTTCACTCCACTAATTAACACTTCACTAGGAGAAAGGGGATTCACCACTGAATTCTTCTGCTTTGCAACTTAAAGATGAAGATTTGTTTGCACACAATGAGAGAGGGCTCCTTACCAAGGACTCAGATTTATCAGGCAGCAGTGTCAACCCCCTGGAAGTCCCTGGACTTGCCAACCATGAATTGAAGGCAAAACAAAATGGGGGAGGAAAAAAACCCTGAGTTGAACATCTGTTGGCTGTGCAGAGATTCAAAATTTATATCAAAACAGAGGCAGTGATCCCTCTTTAAAGTATCACAAATCTAAACCTCAGCCTGGTGGGTGTCACAGCACACCATCTGTTAAATTAATACAGTTTAATTAATCAAAGTTAAATGTTCTTACATGTTTTCACTTGTGCATCTGAAGAAGCATTAACTCTACAGAATAGTGAACTTCCTGCAACTGGATCTGGGACGATGCAGGATGATTAATATGTTTACACTCAACATCCAGCCAATGGAAATGCTGAATCTGAAGATCTATGGGGAAATCTGTAAAAAGTGCCAAATATAGTGCAGCAAGTATTTAATGTACCTTGTAAAGGAAAGGAGAAGGGTAAGGCTGGGGATGGCAGCTACCATCCAGGTGACCACCATGTGGAGAATCTCCATGTCTTACCCATTTTCCTTAAGTCTGATATTGAGGATTTTTCCACGTGGAGAAGCTGTGTCTCCTTGGTATGGCCAGGTAATATCGAGCCGTAGCCATCTTTGACTCTTAGGGAAATTTCCTGGGTTTGGAAAAAGAGAAGTAGTCCTAAAATTCTTTTCCTTGAAAAGATCAGTTCCTAAAATATTCCTTTGAAATAAATACAAGATCTGCACTGAATTAAATCCCAGACAGATGAGCGCAATGAGCTTTGAATTCCCAATCCAATCCCTTTGTTATTTGCCTTGTACCAGCACAAAGGCCCCCATCCTGAAGGACCTCATGGTGTGACGTGTAATATCCTGATTGTCCCACCCCCACAACAAAGGCTTTCCAGAGAATTTCCTAAGTGAGTGATAATATTTTGGTTTCATCTAAGTTTTATCACTGTACTTACATCGTTACTCCTGCAAAACCCCCGTGCTCATCATAAACACCTGGGTTATCAGGGAAAAATGATCTGATGGAGCTGCTAGTGGTTCGTAGAAAATAGTGACTGTAGTTAGGAAAATAGAAATGCAACCTACTTCCTGCAAGTGGAGGATTTTTGCATAGCATGGATATCTGGATAATTTTTTTTTTTTTTTTATAAAACACAACATGAGATTGAAGCAGAGGATTAATCTTGTCAATTAAAGCAGATGTTGATGTATAACTTCTGATAGCTCACAGGAGAGCTGAGCTGGGATGCACATCCCTGCACTGGAAATTTGTACAAGAGATTATGATTGGATCAAAGCTTTATTTCCTCATTGCAAACAATGCTGAAATTCTACTGCAGGGACCAGAAACAGATTAAATAAAAGGAAGAAACAGCCATAACCACATTAGTAATAAGATACAACGTGAACTGAGGCTGGAAGTCAAACTTCAGAAGAGAGCAGATCTGCTGAGTTTGTGAGGTCCCCAGGGTGAGGGAAGAGATGAGAATCTGACTCCATGTTCTCAGATCGGAAGAG
>JAYDZK010000032.1:2935153-2955576 GCA_034509185.1 Euphonia xanthogaster | reverse complement strand
AATGCTAGAAATATGCCAGAGGATGCTCACATGAGCATTTGTGTGTGAATGAAGGCACCTGTATGGTGACTAATCACCAAAACCACCCTTTGCTGACATCATCAGATGCAATTTTCTTCCCTCTGAATAATTTGTGGTATTTCAGGTGCTGCAAGCATATGGCTGTTTGGTAGTGCTAGAGCTGAACTCACAAAGAACTGAAGGAACACAGAAATAGAAAATATTCAACTTCCCAAGTCAGCCCTGTTTCTCTCTACGTTTCTCCTGCATTGCTTAGTTTGTGCAAAGCTTCATCTCCTATCTCATGTCTGATGGGCAGAGTCAGGGAAGTACATCTGAAAGTTTCAGTTTGTAGATACAGGCCTAATAAACTCCAGAAGGAAAAGAAGAGCAATCAGCTCTTTGAGAACCAAGCCAATTAAATGTCTGAGTAGTGTTTCAATAGAAAACATGGGCAGCATCAGTAACTTTCCATAAGCTTTAATAATGCTAATTACTTTGCCAGTTGCAGATTCCACCATGATTTGTTTAGTGCAGTCGTGCTTTGACCTCTTGCTTGGGCTGATAGGCTTTGTTTATGCTGACTGTTCATTTGCAGAGCGTCTCTCTCTATTTTTCCTCATGCTTTCTCTTTTCCCTGGGCCCGGCTCAGAGCCCAGAATAGTCCTCCTCCCTCTTTAAATGCTTCCATCCAGGGCAGGGTATCACCAAAGGATGATAAGTTTCTCAGGAGCAAGAGATGCTGCTCTTGTTCCCAACTACTCTGGATGCAAAATTGATCCTCCCCTTTCTGCCACTGAGTTTAAGAAAAAGAATCCTTCCAATAAGCCAAGCAGCTTCTCAACGACAGGCAGTTGGGATCTGCTGGGGATAGTGGCTCTGAAGCTGATCACTTTTGTCTCAGGGAGAGAAAGAGGGACCTTGTATCTCTCTAGATGGCAAAGGCACATAAGGATGTGCATTCAAAGAGAGTCTTCCTGGCAAGTTGGTGGGAGTTTTTTATTACTGTTTACATTCAAGTACATGGAAATTTAATAGGTGCCTCCATAGCCATTTTGTGATATAGGGGTCTCCTTGAGCCAGGTCTTATAAGCTCTTGAAGATCTATATCACATCCGAGATAGCTCAGCCACCTCAGATGGCATAAAATCAGCATGATGGCTTCTGTGGCAGTGTTGGAAACAGAATAGTTTTAATAAAAGGCAAAATAACAAAGCTCTTTACAGAGAAAAACCAAGCCAGGACAAGAGGTTCTTGCTCCTGGTATAATACCTCACAAAAGTGATTAGTTTCTTTGTTTTCCTCCTTTTCTAGTAAATTGCTTAGGCAGGACTTTTTGGCTTCTGCCCAATTGGCTATCTTTAAGTTTGAGGTGAAGTCCCCAAGGTCCTATGAGGTGTCTTTTTACCTAATTGAGGAGAGAAACTTCTGGGCTTTTTTCCTTTTTTAGGAGACAAAGAACAATTTTGTCACTCCATCAACAGAGGGACCATTCCTGTACTCGTGGATCACAGGCAGTGTGATTCCAACCTGGACTTCCCTGCAGCTGCTGCTCTGGGGGCTCTGGGGTCACTTGGTGCTGCTGTTTTCACTCTGTGATGGGATTTGGGCCCCTCTCCTCCATCCCTGCCCCCTCAGCACTCAGGGGGTGCAGGATCCCATTCCTGTGTGCTCATGGCCTGCTCCAAGCACTGACTTATTCTGTGCTCAGAGCCACCATCAGCCATAGATTATATTTAGCCCTGTTAAAACTGTAAATTTAGCAGCAAGCGTGCAGTGGTAGAAGCCTCCTTTGCATGGTTTATGGAGGGCTGGAAGGATTTATTTCTTCCACCCAGAAAAATTTCTTCACTAATGCTCAGAGATTTACAATGGCCCAGATCAGGAGAAAGTCTACTCCCAGCTTTATTTGAATATCTGCTGATGGATCAAGAGATCTTTCTGCCATGAAATCCTCCCTTTGCCGCTTCCTTGTTTGTTTAAAGCATGGAATGTGTGGGCTCAAAAGTACCAAATTCCCACAGCTGCTCTCCTTGGGAGGTAACAGGGGGAAAAAAGGGGGCAAGAAAAAGAAAAAAGTCAGTTGATTTACTTTCTGCATAGGGCACACTCCAAATGTTGAATATTGCATTATGTGCACAGCAAAGATTCCAGGCTTAAGTTGTCTGATATGAACAGACTAATGGCATGTTATGGAATTGATTTTCTATCAGCCTTTTCAGGGATATCACTCCTGCTTTGTTCTTCTAATAGATAACATCACCTCCTCTAACCTCTCCTCTCTGCATCTCATGGCTGGCATGTGCATTCCTCCCCTTCCCCCTCACCTTTTCCATATTCTGTGCCTTGATAGGAATCTCGTTTTTCAAATGGGTAATATCTCAATAATAAAGGGACAGGTCTGATGCAGATATGAGCCTTTTTCACAAAAGAAAAGGAAAAATTGCTGAGCTGAGACTGATGCTTTCATGATACAGAATGAACACTGGGGCAGAATGCTGCAGCCACCAGCCTTGGGCTTGATATAAAATTACAGCTTAGTTTTAAGAATCTGATCTAAGAGAGCACCTCAGTCCTGGGGTTTGAAATTATATCTAAGCTATTAATTCCTATTAGTTTCTCTCTGATGCTTTTGCACTAGCATTAAATATGCATATTAAAAAATCATATAAATTTTAAAGTACATCCTGGAAGATTTCTTTGGCCTTTGGGTTAAGCCCTAATTGATTTATACCAGTAAAATACTTAATATATATATTAAATTGTACAAGGAGAGGACTTTTCTGGGACATCTTTAAAAGCAAAGAAGCAGCTAAGAAACAGTGGAAGATTTTGAAATGTATCATTAATATATATTACAGAGAGGGGAGAAACAAGCTCTAAGTATTTTTTCTGGGAGGCTTTTGGTTACATTTCCATTGCCTCTTCAAACATTACATGTCCTTATCCCTGAAGCAAACACACTCCCATATTCATGGGGAAATATTTCATGTTGAAATTAGCAAGTTGCTGAATTGATGTCACCTGGTCCATCTTTAATGTATTCTCCTCTGTTCCAATCTGTAATATCATCCCAGTTATGCAAAGCTGACTGAAGGTTGTGCCAAGTTCAAATGAAGTGTCTATTTATCAATGGGAGGTTTCCTGCTGGAGCCAGAGATGTTAATATTGAATGTGCCTAATAGCATTTTTCAAACTCAAACAGTCCTGACTCACTGCTGAACATTTTTGAAACAGAAATCTCAACTGATGGCTGCATTCTGCCTCGGAAATGCCTTCTGGAATTATGGCTTGTCATATTATACAGTTCTCCCCATAAAACTAAGCAGGGAAGGGGCCTGAGGAAGTCCAGGTTGTTCACAAAACAGGCAGCAGAGTTTAGATTTTCATGTGCCAAAGAATATTTATGTGGTATATGAAGTGGAGGTTGTTAATTACACACTTTACTTACACCTGTCTTAGGAGAGAAGTGTCAACTCCTGATGCTGTAATGGGAATTGCTCTTTTCTTCACTTCTGCTTTATCCTCCTAATACACCATGAAATTGGACAAGAATTTAAAAAGTATAATCCTGTTTTCCTAAACTCCCCAAAACCTACTCAATCCACCTCCTCTTCCTGTCCTGTCCTCCCTCATGCAGCTTTTCAGCTCCATGACCAATTCTTACCAATTTTCAGGGATTGTGTAACCATCTCAAAACTAAGGGATCTCTCCAAGCTCTACAAAAATAGAAACCTCAAGTTTGCAGTAGGAACACATTCCTGCTTTTGTATTGAAAACAGAGGGGAAGAAAAGTAATACCTTCATTTGTCCTGTCCCTTTCCTCCTCTCCAGAAGGGGATGTTATGAACACCTCCTTTGTGTGAGAAACTTGGGCTGGAATTCACTTTAGTGGGCACCAGAGAATCCAACGCCGGGAGACAAAGCCATAAGAAAGCAAAGCTTCATTAGTTTCATTGCTCATGGAAGTGCTTGTTAATACAGACACTCCATTTTTAAAATGTGTTTCTCTGAGCACAGAGCCTGTCTGGTGGAATTAGAGCTCTGCAGCAAATGGGCCCCTTGCCAGTTCCAAGGAACACAAATTAAGGCTCTGATGTTGGGAGCGTTTATGCCCGTGCTTAATTTTACAAACCAGAGGGAGTCATCATAGATCTGAAGTTGAAAGTGTTTTGTAAGTGTTTGCAGGCTGTTTGTGGGGGACTGTGGAAATAACCATCATTTTGGGATGTGGTGTGTTTGTACTGTGTCAGCTGAGTGCAGCATTTACAGATCCACCTCTGGAGTGAAGCTGGAGGGAGGCATTTAAGGACTCTGCAATGGGCATTTGTAATTCCAAGTTTTCTGATGAGATGGTGGATTTGGGTTCTGCAGTTACAAAGTCTACACAGGTTGTACTCTCCTTAAAAACACACAAAAAATGTTATTTGGGAGAACAATTAGTGGAGCCAAGTCAGTTATAGTCAGCAACAGCAACATTAGAGGGGAAAATCTGATAACAAATATCTGATAACCTGTGAGATCTTCCCAAAGGCAGCTTTTCATTTTCAGTATTTTCCTCCACGATTTTTCCTTCTCTCAGTCCTGTGCTCCATTCAGAAGTGTAGCCTTGGAGTGTGTGCTCCAGGAAGGGAGGGAACAGAGCACCCAATGTTTGGTGTGTACAGAAAAGGAGACTCCCCCAGCTTCAGGGAGCAAATAAAAATGAGCTGTTGATTTAAAAAGACAACCAAGGGAAGAGAGCTCAGAAAGGAGAGCTGAGGCTCATCAGGGCAGAGGAGACAGGGGTGGAGGTGCAAGGAGAGCACTGAGATGGGAGTGAATCCAGGGCAGGAGCAGCCAAATCCCAGGTCCCAGTTCCTCATGCCCAATTTAGTGACCCCTTGGCCACTCCAGTGGTTTTGAGGACTTTTTTTGGGGTGGTTCCCTGAAGTTCACAGGACTGTGGCCGGCTGTGGCTCAGCAGAGATGCCACAGGCTGCTCTGAGCCTGAGCCCGGCAACCCCACCATGCTCCTGTCCTTCCTATTTCAAACCCAAATGCAGGGTTTGAGCTGCACAAACCCCAATAACCACGTGCAGCCTGACAGATTTACACCAGGGGGAGATTTGGTACCTCCAGTTCTCCTTGCTTTCAGAGTATGTTCCTCCAAAGCCTCAACCTTCTCTTCCTGAGTGGGTTTAAAATACCTGTTCAAAGATTTCAACAGAATTTATCTGAATGCTTAATCCAACCTCTTGTAAAACCATGGATGCTGGAAGGGGAATGGACTCATCAGGAATTCAGCAAGGATGCACTCAGATCATACCTCCAATGAATTGGAAACACTCTGCCTGTTCCTCCCCATAGGAGGGACTCCAGGATGTTATAATTTATGTCTAAATATTGCAGCCCACATTTGTCTGTGACACTGAACTACTGCTCATTGTTTGGAAATAGAAGGGGACTATTTTTCAAACCCTGAGAAGATGAACAGGTAAGGAAGGCTCTCTGGGAAGATTTTATCACACAGGCTCTGCTTCCAAGCACAATTAATGAAAATGTATATAATAGTTATGGAAACAATTTACTTAAACCCCCCAGACTTTCAGCCTGATTCCCCCCTCATTTCCATTAATATAGATTGGGACTATCTCCTTCTGAATCCCAAGGTAAATTATCAGCTGATTTCTGTTAACTCAGTGAGGTAAAACTAATGGAGCAAGAATTAGACCCTTTCCATTAACTGCTATATGTTCTTTCACATTTGAAATTAAGATTATACCTGACCGTGAGAGTAATAAAACATTACAGCCATTCTGCTGAGTTATTTCACTGACCTTAGTTGTTCCATTAAAAATTACTGCCATCAACATTAGCATTTTCATTTTGGGTCATTTTTATACATGTCTTGCCTGTGGATGCCAGAAAAATTGCCAGCACCTCCTTAATACTCCCAGAAATGGATGCAAAACCCCAAAAATCCCCAATATCAGACACAGGGTTTTTTCCTAAGGCATCTCAGAATAAACTCGGCCTTATCCAAAAAAAAGGAAGAAGGGGAAGCTGGGGGTTGGGGGAAGGGAAGAATCTGTAAATCCAGGTGTCATTTTTTGCTTGATTAAGGACTCCTTTAGAATCAAAGAACAGAAAATTTTGGAAAGTCAACAAAAAAGCCCTGCAAAATTCAGTCTTAGAGGGTTGAGGGAAAGGCTACTGACACTCTCCCCATTTGCTGGGAATAAAGTGAAAATAAATTTCCCTGGCTATATTTTTCATAGGCTGCCATTATTATGTTTATATGCTTGTTTTCCTCCACTGTGTATTTTGGAAAACAACCTCAATCTTTCCAATGGCATCTGCAGCAGGAGCCAGAGCTCTCCCTGCACACATTTTGGAGCTGTTAGGCTCGTTTGTAGTCTGGAGGATTTTCTGTAAGCTTGAACTATCCATTGTGTTGAAGTACCTGGTTTCCATTAAAGTTTGATTAGATTTTAATGCCCAACTTTCTTGGGCTTCTTAGGAAATCCCAGCTATCAGGCATAAATAATTTCCCAACTACTTCAAACAGCCCCGACTTGTAATTAAGCAGAGCTATATTCAGGTTAGGGAAGAACTGATGTGAAATGAAGGTGACCCAAACTTCAGAGGAATTTTAGGGAAAGCTGAGACTTCGATTAGTTCAACTGTTGACAGCCTGTCCTCCTGGCTATGGACTTTAGAGAGGATTTTAAATATGCACTGCACAGGCACGTTCACACAGATTGTGCAGATATGGGATTCAAAGCAGCTCTTTGGCTCTGAAAATGAGCTCTAACCTTTCCCTGCATCCTCTCTGCATGTGGCACCTGAGCAGATGCCCACAGAATAACAAAAATGCAGCCATGGGAAGCGATGTTTGCGTCTGGGGATGTTGGGAGCAGCAGAGACAGATCCTAGAAGGAAGCACTGGCTGGTCGACCACCGTGTCTCTGAGCAACCTTGATGATTACAGAGCTGCTTTACCTCCCTCAGGTATTTCCACCAGTTTGTAGAAGCAAAAAACCCCAAGTTTGAACAAGGGATGTGTGCTCGTGCTCAAGGATGGCACCGACGCTGACTGGAGGGAATGGGAGCTGATTTCTGCCCTGTGATTTGGACCTCAAACTAATCTTCCCCAGAATAGGAGAGATGATGCAGGAGGAGGAAGAGCAAAGCAGAGGCAGCCCAGTGACACGAGGTGCATGTGTAAAGCTGCCAGCAAGCCTTGGGAAACAAAATATTCCGTGTGCAGGCAAGAGCAGGCAGTGAGTTTTGAGCGAGGAGCCAGGAGCAGACAGGCAGCACATGGCTCAGTCTCACTCCTGCAGTCCCAGCCGCTCCAGATTTCATCCTGGCTCTTTCTGAATTACAGCTCTGAGGTGTCAAGCACTGGCAGGAACAGGCAAGCAAGGGCTGTCTTAGTTGTGGGGTCTTTTGTCCCTAATTATCTTCATTATGGTTACCTGCATCAAAACCCTCCTTCAGTTTCTTGTCTCCCTGTTTCTTGTTATTCCAACTACTTGGAACATTATTACCTTTCCTATCTTACTTAAGGGATCTTCCTGCATGACACTGCAGCATTAAATAATATTTATTACTATAAAAGCAACACAATTTTTTATAAACTTTGATCCTGCTTCCAGGGAAATAATGCTACAACTGTCAATAGTTTTCAGCCAGCAGGAGCTGGAAAATTTTCCTTCATCCTCTTTACAAAGTAAAGATAGAAGAGTTCTCCTTCAGCATGGATTATGGAATGAAAATCTGGGTTTAGCAACAAAATGTCTAAGACTTTTTGGGCATAAGAAGACAGTAAAATTTAAAATAATTAAACCCAGCTTTTTTTTTTTTTTTTCTTCCTGCTATTGGCCTATCAATTACTGTTTCTCCTCTATTTCCTTCTCCTGTTTTTCTCCCATCCTCCTTCCCAGGAGAAGGTTTCTGTAATTTCTCTTACTAAGACCACCATTTTCTTCTCTACTGTCAACTGGGATAAAATGGGATAAAACCAGTTAATCTCTCCTGAACATTTTCAGCATAGGAATAAGTTTCTGCTTATGTTTGAACACTCCAAAACTGATTTCTAAACTAAGAAACAGACATGAGAATAATAAATTCCAGATTCTCAGATCACTACAGTCATTGTCTGTCACCTTGGATAATGAGGGTTGAACAGATTTCCTCAGTAATTCATCCACCATTCTCCGTGGTTGTACTTCCTTCAAGCCAACTGCTTTTGATTCAAGGGTATCACAGAGCAGAAAGTCCATTTAATTCCAAAAATAAGTCATTTTAATAGCTAGAATGTTCATTTCAAACTTGAGTTAGCCTCACTTCAGCAAAAATCTTTTTAATATCTTTTCTTTCTGCTCGATCAAAGACTTGTTTACCACCACAAGTTCCTCATTCATCACTGAAATGGAGCCAGGAGTGAGGAATGGGAGCTTGCAGGAGCACCAGGAGCTCCCCCTGCCACAGAACCAGTATTTATTGTGGAGCTGTGATAATATACCCCAATAGCAAATCCACCCTGGGCATGGACATTATTTAATGGCTCAATGTGGCCTTCTTGTGTGAAAAGAAAGGCAAAATAGAAAGGGTCAGTGTGGCCTCTGGCTCTTTATCAGCTGCAGCTCTGTGGTTGCTCAGGTGGGGTCTGCAGCCCTTGATCCCCGTGCTCTGCATCTTAACCCAGCTCATCCCTGCTGCCTTCTGACCTTCCTCCAGAGGTAAAGCAGGCAAAGGGCTGTCCAAAAGCAGGGCAGGTGGCAGGAGGGCTCCTCTGTCACAGGCCCCCAGATTCACCATCCTGGGTGTGCCACCTGCAGGGCTCTGAGGGATGGGGGCCACCAGTCACAATCCCAGCGCTGCTTTTCTGATCCATGCTCCTTCTCCAGGCACCACAAATTTCTCTCCATAACCACTGGCACCTGTCCTGCCATGCAGGTCTCCAGCAAGCAGCTGGGAGAAGCCAGACATGAAAGCTGGGGTCAAACAGCCCCTGTTCTGCTCACAAATCCAGAGCCCAGGGGCTGGAACTCGCTGGTCGTGAGGGCAGATGCAGCCAAGTGCTGCACTCTGTCTCCAGACAATGACTGTAGTGATCTGGGAATCTGGAATTTATTACTCTCATGTCTGTTCCCTAGTTTAGAAATCAGTTTTGGAGTGCTCAAACATAAGCGGAAACTTATTCCTGTGCTGAAAATGTTCAGGAGAGATCAAGAACTGGTTTTATCCCATTTTATGGGATAGTCTGTGCAATTAACAGCATAGAAGAAAATGGCTTTCCTGGAGCCATTTCTCCACCATCTGACCCAGGATTTACAGTGGATTTGCTGTTATTCAAGACAAAGAAACAACAGTTCTTCTGCAAATGAAATCTTAGAATGAAGTGAACCATTCTTGTCTGTGGTGTCAGAGAGGCAAGGGCAGCCCCAGAGCAGAAGGGGTCACCCTGCAGGGCACAGAGGGGGAGTTGGGGTGGTGGTGGCAGAGTCACAGCCAGGTGAGCAGGGATCAGCACTCCAGCTGCCCTGCTCATGCAGCTCAGACAGCATTTGTATTTCCAAGCCAAAGAGCAGGGGGCAAAACCAGCTGGAAAGACAAACAGCACCTCCCTAGCAGCACAGAGAAAGATCAACAGGCTTGGAATATCAGTGCCTACATTTCAATGTGCTCTGGAAAGCAAAGAAAACTCTTTTTTTAAATTTTTGAATCAGTGAGACCAATGAAATAAAGGTGGAACTTGAATATTCTGCTAATTCTGTCCCAGTCTGGGGGTATTTTGAGGGCTGATTCTATGAAGGATTTATCTGCAGGACAGGGAATTCTGTGGCATGGTTCCCATTATCAGCAGTGCCTCACAGTTGGGTGACAGAAAAACCCAAACCCTGGGGAAGGCAACGTGGACAGAGCATTTCCTTCTCTTGCCACACCAAATATTGCACTGCACCACTGTCTGGTGATAGAAAAAGAAAAGGGAAAAGTGGATTGTGGGGATATATTTGTGAATAAATCAGCGAGCTGCTCCATCTCTTTGCAAACACATTAACTGTGAGTGACAGAGAGACACCCAGATTGCTCAAGTGTTTGCCTCAGACTGCTCTCAACATCACTTAAGTAGCACTTGAAAGAAATAATGGGTATTAATTTAGACACTTGGATAGACTTTCCAAAACTACAGCAAAAAAATTGACTGCAGGTTTGTGCTGGAGGAATTTAAGACATCAGCATTTAGATAAAGATGAGAGCTGAATTTTTAAAATAGCACCTATTTTTTTTTTTTTTTTGGTGCCTGTACTAATTGCAAAAGCATTTTATATTTGGAATAATTGTCCTACATTTGTTTCCTGCTATGCACACATCTGCAGGAAAAGAAAAGGAGAAGAAAAGGAGGTTTCAAAGAGTCCTAAATGCTCAAATACAATTTATAGACATTTTCATGAATAAAACTCAGCTCATGGCCAAGAATTCATTTCCTTCTTTCTTTCTTTTCCATGTCACACCTTTTTTCTCTTACACTGCAACTGTTTATGTGCTTCACATGCAAACCAGTCTGACTAAAGAAGGGACATTGAACCAAACCCTAATCAGGAAATCCATTAATTTAGGATTCCACTCTGACAATGCTGTCTTATTCTGCCCCAAATGTTGTGTCTGAAGTAAACAAGGTTTCAGCTTTAAACTTTGCAAGGCAAAATTGTCTTTTAGAAAGAAATTTATGGCCAAGCACTGCCTGGAACTGTGGCTTAGCAGTGATGTACCTGATTTAATATGTCATGTTTTAATAGGCAAGGCATTTACCTATCTCAATAGGAACCCTGTCTCCCTATAATGTATTTATTTCAGTGTAGTCTGAGGCATCTCTTGCCCAGGATATATGTTTCAATTACATTTCAGTGCAAAACACATCCTCTGCAAGAATCTTCATACTCCATGATCTTGAGTAATGGAACATTTTAAGTGCTGGAGAACCCAGCACTGAAATCTTTATTCAGCCAATCTCCCCCAAAGGCAACTATTCCTCTCAGCAACACTGATCAATACCCCAATATGCCAGACCAAAAAGCCATTGCAGGAATGTGGATTCCTTCTGCTCCTATCAATAAAATATGTAATTAATTGAAAATTGAAGACTTTATTAATTTGAGTTTGATTTTTTTTTTCTTTTCCATCAGCCCTGTTTTCAGAGGTGTATGGATCCAGCCCAGATTAGATTCTGGCATGAGGCAGGGAAGCTCCAGCAAGGTTTATAAAATCAGATTGAACCTAAGATCTAGAAGGGCAGGAAAATGAAATGGCTCCAGTACACTGGCTGGTGAATTTACTTTCTGTATACAAGTACCTCTGGTGCAAGTGCCTGCTTGGCATGAGCATTAAATCTGGAGCTTCCAACACCCAAGCACCCCAAGTTAAGCAGTGATGGCAGCACACAGCTGTGCCTTGCTGGCACTGAGGCCTTGGAGGGCTCTCCAGAGGAGCAGGAGCCATCCAGGCTGATCCCAAATCCATCCCAAAGCCAGGAGGAGCTGGGGAGATGCAAAACTGGAGGAGTCAAGACAAAATCCCACCTGAATTTCTGCCCTCTGAGAGCTGTTTTATGCCAGCATGAATCCACTGATGACTCTACAAGAGGAAAAGCTGTTGAGGGGGGGAAAGTGTTGGAAAGATGTAAGGATTTGCACAGTTTTCCCTGTGTCACGCCCTCAGCTGGCTGGAGAGACTCAGGGTGAGCCAAGGGGCTGCAGGAGCAGCAGGAGGGCCCTTCATCACCACAACCTCCCCCTGAAGCTGCTAAATCTGACACCTCCCAAAGCTGGGGATAAGAACTACTTTGGTTTTTTTCATTCCATTAAACTGGAGAGCTTTTGAAAAAACACGAGTTGCAAATTTCCCTGCTGCATTCTTGGTACAGCCACTGGATTTTTGTTCACAAGAGTTGTTTCCTACTGGAGTAAAAGCCTGAACCAAGTGAAAATAATCTTGTAAAGACAGGCAATAGATACAGATATATGAGATTTATATGCTTTGCACATTAACAGACCTTCTGTTATAAATCCCTATTAATCAGGCATTCCATCAATATAAAGTTTTCCATTAAATCCAGAGAGGAACTGTAGCAAGTGTAATCATAGAGCTTGTTTAATACAGTGCAATGATGGCAACATTTTCATCTCATCTATCTGGCTGCAGAGCTCCTGAGCTCATTGCTGAGTGGCTGAACAGCTCAGTGACAAAGTGGAAAATTCTCCTGAGTATCAACAGTGGGGAAAAAAAAAAATTAAAATCCTCTTCTCTGACTCTCAGCAGTTGTAAAGCAAAGCCAGAATGGTGAATTACAAGTTTCAGAACAGATTTTTACGGGTTTTTTTAGACCCACAGCTCAACAGTTGAAAAAAAAAACAAACCTCAAATGTTTTTGTGCATCTTCTTCCTATTTTTGGTTTTCCAGGTGACACCTGGACACTTTGCAGGAGCAGAAGTGAAAAGCTGCCCTGACTTGGCTGAGCCACAAATGGGAAAAGTGCTTTTATTTTGTATGCTCTGTATATTTGTTATTGTCCAGTGTCAATGCAGGACAGGTGAGAGGAGAACAAAACAAGGAAAAGAGACAAAAGGAAGGGATTGAGCAGCTCAGGTCTTGTAATGAAGTGCTGTGGAACAAAGCCACGAGTTTTAAAGGAAACATTACACAGACTTGTTGAAATTAAGTGCTAGGTACTGAGTTAGATTAGACCAGAGAGAGAAGGAAATGGAATGGAATAGCACTGGGAGGGGGCATTTTTAACTCACCTGGCTTCACTGGGGAGAAGGCACTGAGGAGGAGAAAAGCTGCTCGGGGATCAGCAGCTCCTGTTCCCTTGATGTGGACATGGGGTGGGCAGTGCTCCACCTCAGGGTGCTCCTGAGGCTGGTAACACCTGCAAGGCTTCAGAGACTCCCATTACAGGCTTTTTTGCTTGAAAAAAAGGTAAAAAAACCCTGATATTTTTTATTTCTTTATCATCTCGAGCCATTCTTTTGGTATGCCCCCGGTGGAGATTTTTCCTGTTCTGTCTTGTTTGCCTCAGGCAAAACATCCAGGGCTTGACTCTCAACTCTGCCCTGGCATCCTCAGCTCCTGAGACCAAGGGCATTTCCAGAGAAGCTGGATTTATCTTTCTTTTCCCTCAGAAAGAAATGCCAGCAAACACTGAAAAGCAAAGCAGCTTTTGTTCCAGCTGGTCTTCAGGGAGCTTTTTGGGATATTTCCAGTGCCACTGGTGTTCCAGCACCCCCAGGAAGGCTCCTTTACTCCATGTGCTGTATTTCCAGCACAATTAGTGCCCTACCCCAGTAGACTGCAGAGTGCAAAGTGTGTCACCAGCCAGACCTCTCCCAATATTTGGGCTGTGCCATCTCCCCTTCCTGCTCATCCCTCCCAGCCCTGGGTCACCTCCTGCCCACCTGGAGTGGTGACAGGGACATGGGCCAGAAGATTTAACACCAAGTGCAGACTTTGGAGAACCAAAACTGGGAACTTGGAGGAATATCTGATGCATTTGCCCACAGGTGAGGATATTTTGATGATATTTTGCTGCACAGCCCCAGCCCAGTGCACGTCTGTTGCTAGATGGAACATAAACAGCTGGCAGATGAAGTGGAAAACACAGGGAAAGGGCCAGAACCAATTTATTTTCCCCTGCTGAAGACAATCCCACACACCTGGCTCAGCTCAGTGCTGTGCTCCACCTCTCAGCATGCAGAGGGAGAGCTGTTTGTGGTGTCCATCCTGGATTTCTGCACCCTGCTCTGCACGAGCAGGGTCACACCAGCAGAGATAAACCATTCTCTGTCCTCTCTCTTAACATTTTAGCATGGCTGAGCTTGGCTCTCTGATCTAACACCATCATTGTTCCCATCAGGAAAAATGCAAATGGATTTTAGAGCAGGTGGAAGAGCAAAGGAAGAGCCAAACATTTTCAAACAAGGGCAGCACAGAGTCTTTACCCTTTCCTTACGCTCCTCTCTTCCTCCTGTGCCAGCTCCATGCCTTTCTGCAGCCTGGGGTGCAGACAATGAGGTTTCTTTTCAGGAAAAGTCTGATATTTCTGCCCAAGAACAGCTGATGTGCTTCGATTTTGATATGTTCTAAGGCATCCCTGCCTCACGACCCCAGATATCCTCTGGCAGTGAAAATCTCCCTCCCTGTTTCTCTTTTGCAGCTAATGAGGTTGTGCATTTACACAGCAAATTCAATCCATCTCCAGCCCCCAGTTCTGCAAGCAGTACATTATTATTTCCTGGCCTTTCAAAGGCTTTTTAGACTAGAATATAATGGAATGGCTTTTAACAAGGACTGCCCAAAAGAAGAAAAGTCAGAAGAGAGTAGACCTTGCTATCAACATATTAAGCAACTCAGCTGAAACCCAAGTTCCTCTTAAAGCTCTATTTTCAGGTGTATTCTTAAATCACAAGGCAACCAACAGAAAGTTAAATCACAGTGACAGCAAAATGCAGTTTAATTCAAAGGTAGCAGGTCAAGAAGGGCTATGAAGGATCCCCACATTCACCTCAAGCTATTAATTCAGATAAAACCCACCAGCTGCTGCAGCCCTCGAGGGTTTTATTTTCCATGTTTCTGCTTGTTAGCTCACACAAACCAAGAATAGAGAATTGTTTTTTTTTCCCTCCAAGATAAGAGTTTCAATTGACAGGTCCACATTCCAGTGGCACAGGCAGAAATCTGGGAGCAGCCCTCTGTCCTGGCATGGCCACAGGAACAGAGTGAGGAGCTGTGCCTGCTGCTCCACCCTGGGGTGCTGGGAGCCCTCTGTGCCTTCAGCACCCTGCAAGATGAATAGCAGCTGCCAGCAGCTGTCCCCTGAGCTCCCCAGAGAACAATGAAGCAAATAATTTCTTTAATTATTTATCAAGGGCTGCTTCCTCAGTCAATAAATTTGTTTGGCTGTCTGCTGGAGGCCTGGCTTTCTGCTTTATTGGGTTCTTCCACGTGCATTTGAAACATGTTCTATTGCTCATATTAATATCTACAGAAAATTTCCTTTCTTTTCCTACTTTCCTTTTTTATAATTTTAAAAATATTTTTTTTTATTTTCAT
Organism: Euphonia xanthogaster; assembly: GCA_034509185.1. Lineage (NCBI taxonomy): Eukaryota > Metazoa > Chordata > Aves > Passeriformes > Fringillidae > Euphonia > Euphonia xanthogaster. The sequence continues at coordinate 2,940,476 of JAYDZK010000032.1, read as the reverse complement.
ATAATCTTATTATTCTATTCTTTTATCTTATTGGCTTTTTGTTACTTTTCTTCTGTGCCTGATGTTTTATGAGACACAACTTGACTTTTAATTAACCTTTTATCCACTCTCTTCCTTTGCTCCTTTCCTCTGTCTTTACATTGGAAAGAACTTGGCTTATGTATTATTTTAATTATCCACTGTGCCATTGAATTCCCTTTGTGTTTTCAGGATTTGACTTGGGAGAAAACTGGACTGTTCTTGTGAGTGAATCTCCTCCAATTAAGCCCATTTGCAGTTTTGTTATGAACTATTTTAATCAACAGCTGTGAAATGGCCAATAAACCAAATTTGTATTCAGTGCTTATACAGTGGGAGAGAAGATTAATGAATTTTAAAAAACCCCAAAAAACAAGAAAACCAGATAAAAATCCTTGTTTTCTTCCTGAAGGGGTGCCTAGTTTGGGTTAAACTCCCCAACTGCCAGTGGTAAAATGACCCTTTTCCCCTCCTTGAATTTTGGCAGCTGCACCAAAGAAAAGAATCAAAGAAAAACCCTGCAAATGTCTCCCTTAAAAAGCACAGAGGGGTTAATTATTCCTGTTAATTTTTCAGAATATAACTGAGCCAAGAATGGGAGGAAGAGGAGAGTGAAAGGGGAGAGAAATGGGAGGAGCAGAAGGAGTTTTTTCACCCATCCACAGTCCAGTCCTAAATAATCAACAATCATCAATTTTATTCTTTATACAAACACAGACTTTTATCTGTAAGCATATATTTTCAGGTGCAGTGATACAATCTTGCATTTAAACATATTTAAGTGGGAAAAAAGCCTGAAAATGTCACACATAACCCCATCCCTCCATGCTACCTTACAGAACTTTTCCACCCGTTTCCCCCCAGCAGAGGCTGCCTTTCCAATCAAAGGTGTGCAGTGATTATTCAGCAGGGATTACTCCCTGCAAACATCACACTTGTTTTTTATCACTCCTTCCATATGCAGTTTACAGCCTTTGTTCTCCTCACAATCATGCAGTGAAATATGAAAGCAGCCAAATCCCAGGGAAACAGACACAGGAAAAAAAAGAAAAAGTCAATCTCACAGAGAGAATACAACCTTCTCTTTCATGCCTGCACAAAACCAAAAAAAATGGAAACATTAACTGCATCCTGAAAAATAAAGCCCCCTGCTCTAATACAGAGGATGGTTTCAATCACATCCATGTCAGATGTTGTTGAAAGAATTTTGACATTTTTCAGTTGGTGGAATTTTGTCTTTCATACCCAATATCCTGCTAGGAGTGCTACATGCCTATGCTAGCTCACCTCAGGGGTCATTAAAGACACAAAAAAAGTCTTTTTAATCTCTAAACTGAAAAAATAATCAGCAGGAGAGTGGATATGGAATATTTCCTTGCAAAGCTTCAGCTCAGTGTGGTTATAGTGACAGAAATCTTTTATTTTTAGGTCAGGTGTGCACTCTGTCCCCTACTGCAATAATATTACTTCCTCTCACTTCCATAAATTTTAGGAACACTTCACTCCTTCTAAAAGTGCAAAATGACAGAAACAAACCACATTCCACACCAGTTGCCCAGAGAACTCACTCCCTTTCCCCCTTAAAAGCAAAACCAAACCATTGCAAAAATCATGACTTTCCCAAGGAAATCCTCAAAAGCCACCCGGGTTTTTATTTAGCCATTGCCATTCTTCCCATCTGAGCAGTAATTATCAAATTCATGCTGCAAAAGACAGAGGTGAAGTGGGGCTTGCTCAGAATTCCTCAAGAGGTGGTTTCATTTCCATCCACATCCCAAATTTACCGGCTGCTTGGGAAGGAGCCTGGAGGCTGCTGCCCAGGAAGTCCCACAGATCTCGAACTTTATGCGAATGTTTGGCGCAGCAGTGAAGGCTCTTCCACATTGCTTTGGGTCTGCACTGCACAACTCCTTCTTTTCCTCCCCCTACAAAAAAAGGCAGTATTGGTAATTTCCAGACAAGAACTGGGAGGAGAGGAGTCTCCAGCCATCATCACTCACCTTCCTCAGTGATCTGGGATCAGTCTGCAAGGATCTGCCGGTAAAAGCCCACAAAAACCTCTGAATCTCCCCCCAAAAAATCACCTTTTTGTTATTACCAGCAAACCTCAGAACCTCACACATTTCTGCAACCATTTACTGCAGTTTCCTCGCTGGGATCTTGTGCTTCCCCCTCTATTTGGAAACAAGATATTGATAACAACTGAAAATATAGAACATTGATAAGAGCTGCTCCTCTCCTTAGACATCTGACTGCTTTTCTTCTTCTTCTTCTTCTTCTTCTTCTTCTTCTTCTTCTTCTTCTTCTTCTTCTTCTTCTTCTTCTTCCTCTTCTTCCTCTTCTTCTTCTTCTTTCTTCTTCTTCTTCTTCTTCTCCTTCTTCTTCTTCTTCTTCTTCCTCTTCTTCCTCTTCTTCTTCTTCTTTCTTCTTCTTCTTCTTCTTCTTTCTTCTTCTTCTTCTTCTTCTTCTTCTTCCTCTTCTTCTTCTTCTTTCTTCTTCTTCTTCTTCTTCTTCTTCTTCTTTCTTCTTCTTCTTCCTCCTTCTTCTTCTTCTTCCTCCTTCTTCTTCCTCCTTCTTCTTTCTCTTCTTCCTCTTCTTCCTCTTCTTCCTCTTCCTCTTCCAATCAAAATTTCTCTACTTACAGCACAAATAATAAATACTTTGGCACATAAAATATTTTACTCAGTAGGAAGGAGCAGTGCTAATTTTTTAATGTTGATTTCTAAAAAACCCAAATTAAACAGCAAATAAATACATTCAATGATTTTGATAATTGGAAAAAAGTACAATAGGATGAGTGTCAGCTTCTCAAGAACAAAATGGCATATTACCTGCTACCATAATGGACATGCAAGTGAACCTTTTGAAGTACAAATGATAAAATACTTTTGAAAACAACATTTGAGCCTTTTTTTTTCTGCCCTAAAATACATTTAACTTGGCATCAGAACAAATGAGGAAGCCCCACTGGCTGCATTTCAAACTCATGTCTTGGATCTTTTCATCCTAGACTGAAAGTTGACGCTGCTGGAAAGCTCTTTACTGAATTAAAACATTTTAGATCAGGTAGTTGGATGGGAAATACGATGATCAAATTAAAAACTGGACTAAAAATTCAGGAGAGTGAGAAACTTGAATTTTTTATTACATTTCTTTATAGGATTAATAATCACCACTTATGTAAGTGAAGTGCTCTTACAGTCCCAGAGTGGTTTGGGTTGGGAGGGACCTTAAATCCCACCCAGTGCCACCCCTGCCATGCCAGGGACCCCCTCCCACCATCCCAGGGTGCTCCAAGCCCTGTCCAGCCTGGCCTTGGACACTTCCAGGGCTCCAGGGGCAGCCACAACCAAGAATTTCTTTCTCATATCTAACCTAATCTACCCTCCTTCATCTTAAGGCCAATTTAATATAAAATATTTCAAGGAGACTCTCCAGGATTTTTGCAGGAATCCATTAACCCTCCTTAGCTCAGCTCTGCCCCTCAGTTTCTGGTCACTTTATCCCTTTTCATTACTTATAAACAGACCCTGTTAACAGACCTGCTTCCCTTCCAAGCCTTTCATTTTCTCTAATTCCTTCTCCACCACATCCCTAAGTGTTCTGCTGAGTGGAGAACAGACACTGCTGAGAGCAGAGGTTAAAGGGTACCCCGTCCTCACGCAGCCTCCCCAAAGCAGGATCTGCATTTTAACCCCTTCCCTGCTCTCCCCATTAGTGGGTAGGAGCTGTGTGCTCAGGGCTTGATCACCCAGGCACTGTTTCTTCCCAGAGTTAAAGATTAGGAGCAGTTTAAGGAGCACACAGCTTTTTGTGTGGGTTAAGCTGCTCGTGTTGAAGCACCAGGTGCCCAGGAGACTTTGCACTGGCTTTTCTTCACACATTCCACTGTGACCTTTTGCCCCAGCTCACACAAAACCTTAACAGGAATATAATTCCTGAGCATCTCATGTGCAACTGTTCCTCCCTGAGCACAGCTTGTTTTATTTTCCCATCCATTCTGCTTTGCTGAAGATGCTCCAGAAGAGCCCCAGTGATGCTGATTTGTCAGTGGAGCACAGTGAGGGCGAGCTGGAGACTGGCACACAGGAGGAGCAGAGCACAGTTTTACAAGATAACCTCATAAAATTTAACAGTTGCCTCAACACATAAAAGAATAGACAAGTCGTCTTAATTTTTTTACTCTCTCCTGCTGTATTTTAGTAACAGATTCTTGTATCCTCTCCCCAGGGGCACATCTTTCCCATCAACTGATCAACAGAGGCCTGAGTATTCTTAAAAAAAAAATGTCTTTTTCTTATCATCACCATTTTGAGGATTTGATTCCAGTCCTTGGCTGTCAAGGTGCCCTGCCCTTCACAACAACTCTCTGTGATTGCTTGTAGCAGACTGCCACTAAATTAAGTTTTTCATGAGAACCAGACCAAGATGTATTTTCCCCTAAGATCACTTTTCTATCTATGATTTAATGTGTGTTGATTATTTTCTTTTGAATGGATCTGTGCACAATGGAGGAAGATGTGTCAAGTGCTTTGTGGGTGTTTGGTTTGGAAAGCACAGTTCGGAAAGCACAGCATGTGCTGGAACGTTCATTACCCAGAATTTCCTGGTTTAAATTCATCAAAGGACCATGGAATGGCTTGGGCTTAAAAAGACCTCCAAGATCACCTCTTGCCATGGGCAAGGACACCTTGTGCTAGACCAGATTGCTCCAAACTTCTCAATAATCCATTAGGGAGAGTTTCATGCTGTTGGGAAGCAGGGGGCAACTGGGGGCATTTCAGAACAACCTGCCTGAGTTCCTCGGGAGCAACTGCCACCAGCTGCAAGTTCCTGGGATACCAAAGCAGTCTGGGTGCCTCCCCATCAATCCCCAGAGCACAGAGGGCACTCTGGGAGCTCTCCCAGGCTGTCCTGGCTGGGTGGCACTGCCACTCTGTGCAGGCACAGAACACCCAGCACGAGCTGCTGTGTTTGCCACGGAGAAAAACCCTCCCTGTCCTCGTCTGTCACCAAGATATTTCCTGAAAAATCCCTTCGCCAGGATTTCTTCTCCTGGGAAGCTGAGAGGCCTCAGAAAAGAATGAAAACAACTATTATCTGATTGCTTCAGAATGTGGTCTGGAGATCGTTTGCCAACAGGTGCATCTTTGATTGGTTCCATGTGAATTGTTTTTAATTAATGACCAATCACCATCAGCTGGGTCAGACTCTGAGTCAGTCACCAGCTTTCATTATCATTCTTTTCTAGCCTTCTGATGTATCCTTTCTCTTTCTTTAGTATAGATAATATAATATAATATAA
>JAYDZK010000032.1:2900737-2914953 GCA_034509185.1 Euphonia xanthogaster | reverse complement strand
GGAAGCAGCAGCTCCCACTGAGTGTGGAGTTTGGAGTTACACACTAAAGAACTGCAGGGTTACAAATGGATGGAAAATAGAAAAGCTGGAATCCTGAGGCACCAGGGCTGACAAGGACACCGTGCAGCTTTAGCCCAGATCTGCCCACAGCTTCCAAATTTTTGGGAGCTCATCCACAAGATCTGCATGCAGAGGGACAGGAATGGTGGGGGAAGAGGAGAGCAGAGATCCCACGGCCCCTGAGATGCACCAGAGGGGAGGGGCTGAAAAGACTGAGGGCATTGAGAGGAGAAAAGGGGAATAAAAAATAACAGGGAGGTCAGGGAGTGGGATCCTCACAGGCACAGCTGCAAGAGGGGAATTTTAAGCAAATTCCTGTCAGAGGAGAGAGTAGAGGTAAATCCTTGTAGACAGGTAATTCATTTTTTCCACCTCCTACAACTTCAACCCTCAATTTAAACCCTTATTAGATCCTGTCTGGACATCAGAACTTGCTGAAACGTGGCACAAAATGTGGGGTCTTTTTTTTTTTTAATAGTTTATTTTTGGATCAACTGATAGACTTGTTTGTTATAAGCATGAAAAGTGAGATCATGCTTTTCTTCTCTTGTGAGTGCTGTAGCCAGAGCAGGGAACTTATGAGAAGAATGGCTTTTTAGAAAAACAACCCAAAAGAAAACAACATGAAACAAACAACTGAGGATTTAAAAACCTTAACAAATGAAGTGGAGTTCACAAATGAAAAAAAAAATCTGAAGATTAGTACATGAAAGAACAGTAAAGGTAATTAAAATAGGAATACAAAAGTGAGATTTTATTTTTTAAAAAGTGTGGATTTTTTTTCCTCTCCTTTCTTAGGAGCGTGAAGTGAACTTTTGTTTTGCTTTTTGAGGGAAAGCAGTGGCTGATCGATTCATGTTTGTTGACAAAAGCACTTCAGCAGCTCAAGGAGGAAGAAAGGCTTGATGGAAAAGAGGTGTCAGTCACTTCCCACAGTAACAGTGCTACCTCTGAGGGGGAAAGACAATAGAAAAACACTTTCTAAAAGGACTTGCCTCCTGAGGGGCAATAAAACAACCACCCCAGACTCAATTCTCCATAGAAAAGTGATTTTCAAGTGAATGATTCCCCTCATTTCAGTCCTTCAAGGTCTGCCTGTGTACAGAGGGAAGAGACAAGAGCCACAGCCAGGCTAGGCTGTCCCAGACCTGCAAAGCCCTTGCCCTGTTGTGTGTTTTAGCCAAACCTGGCTCAGTGTATCTGTCAGTTGTGCCTTTAATCTCAGCTTTAATTTAGGATTTTTCATCAGCAGGATTAGATCTCTGTCTGCTCCCATCACCTTGTAAACACAAGGATAAAGTGAATTAACAGAGAAGATTCCCAAGCTTTTATGGCCCTGGTAGCCTGCAGGCCTCATTCAGCTCTGTTTTCACCCACCCAAAGAATGCAGACACCTTGCCACAAGACAGCAGTTTTATTTCCTTTTCTGTGACTAATCATTTTTCAGAGGACAGAGAAAACAGGGTTTTTTTTTTCCCTTCAGGACTCTGGTGCACCTGGAGAGCAGAGCCTGTGTGTTTGAGAAGAGGGAGCCTTAACTCTGTGAGGAATATATGAGACAGCACCCAAAACCAGGACAAGTTTTTTAGAGCTTGGAAGCCATCCCATCTCATTCCATGGATCCCATTCCATCACATGGATTCTACCCCATCCCATCCCACCCCAAACCATCCCATGGATCCCATCGCATGGATCCCAGACCATCCCATCACATGGATCCCAGACCATCCCATGGAATCTACCCCATCCTGTGGATCCCATCCCATCCCATCCCATCCCAGGGATTTCATCCCATCCCACCTCACCCCATCCCATAGATCCCAACTCATCCCATGGATTGCATCCCATCCCATCGCATGGATCCCATGGATCCCATCCCATCCTATCCCATGGATCCCACCCTATCTCAGCCCATCCCATGGATCCCAGCCCATCCCATGGATCCCATTCCATCCCATGGATCCCAGCCCATCCCATCCCATGGATCCCAGCCCATCCCATCCCATGGATCCCATTCCATCCCATGGATCCCATTCCATCCCATGGATCCCATCCCATGGATCCCAGCCCATCCCATCCCATGGATCCCATTCCATCCCATGGATCCCATCCCATGGATCCCAGCCCATCCCAGTCTCCCCCAGCCCTGCTCCAGAGCTCAGCTGCAGCAGCCTGCTGACTCCAGCCCCACTGGGATGGGGACATCCCAACCCCCTGGCCCCTCTCGGAGCTGTGCCCCACACCCCACCCTTCATTCCTGAATTCTTTCCCTCTATCCTTAAATCATTCATCTGGCTGAGACAGCAGATCCTGCCTCTGCTGCTGGCAGCCATGCCCAGTCTGGGGATGTTTTTAAATTCCCCCCAGTTCCTTCAGCCTACAGGAACAGGAATTTCCACAAGAGAAATCAGGGCTTTGTATTGTCACCATTATTTCTGCATTTAGGCCATAAATGCTGCAATCAAACATGTAGATTATCACTGCATCTTCAATCCATGGCTGCATTTTAGCTGCTCCAGATCTTTCAGTTGTCAACTTTTTGTGTGTTATCAAAGAAGCTTCCAAATTAGAAAATGGAAAAAAAAAAATCCTTGCTCCAGCGTTTTTTTAATTATGAGGATATTTATTCAGGTTTCCCCTCATGTTTCTTTTGTGTACCCCAGGCAGGTTATTTTATGAATACCAAGGGATTGGTTCTATTTTTTCTTGCCCCTGTGGGTTGTGATGTCAGTAGAGTTATTTTGAATAACCCTATTATAAAATAGGTCAGGATCAGGTACTTTTAGTGGATGAAGAGTGTGGTTATTTCCCCTTATTAAAATTTCCCATAGAGCTTTATAAACTTTAGCAATGCATCAGCAGAACTTGTGATGAAAGCTCTAAAAACCAAAGCTTTAGTCACAATTATTATTAATATATTCAATGTTTTGGTGTTATCCATTGACCTGCAAGTCTCATTTCATGGTCTGGCCTGAAGAGTTGTGGGCAGTTTTATGATTTGGTTGCTTTGCTGGACTCTCCCAACATCTCCTCCATTGGAATTCTATACCATTAACTTAATTATATAATAATTTTCATAATAAATTATAGAAATTATATTTTATAAGAAATAAATCATGTGTTTTACCATAGTGCTGACTAAAAATAGACCTGGCTGTGCTGGGCACTGGAAAACTGAAAAAGAGAACTGCAACACAGCAAAAAACCAAAGAAGTTGGTAGAAGGGTCTCAGGGTGAAGTAGGTGGACAACCTCAGGGCTGGGACAGGGAGAGGCACACAGAGGGAGCAATGAGATCCTGCAGAAACCCCATTTTTCCTGTCTTATTTCAATTTCAGTGGAGCAGGACCTGGCTCCAGCAGGATTTAACCACTAACAAAGCTAAACCGAAAAGGAAGGGAGGGCTGCTGCAAGCACTCAGCAGTTCAGGTGAGAAAAATTTGGTTTAACAGGAGGATTTTGGTTCGGGTCCAACCCGATGAATAGCTCATGCCCCAAAGGCAGCAGCCTTGTCCAAAATTGTTTCCTGCTCCTCTGGCACCCTCCACCATTTCCCTTTGCACTCTCATGCTCCAGTTGAGCTTTTCCCACCTTTCCAAAGGTGTCCCAGACTGCAGGGTGTTGGTGGGCAACCAACATTCGATTTCCAGACAGCATTTCCCATCCTAATTCCACACCCATTTCCACAGGAACCCCATCTGGCAGCTGCAGGGCTCCAGCACTGGTAAGGAGAGGCTTTGGCCATGAAGGAAGGCAGCAGACACAGGAGATCCAGAGAATTATGGAGTGGTTTGGGCTGGGAGGGACCTCAGAGGAGGCACAAGTGACACAGAGCCTTCTCCCACCCCACAGGTGACAGGAGCTGTGGGTCTGGCTCAGGGTGTCTCATCAGTAAGAGAAGAAACACCTCACTTGCTCATCTCCATGGCAAATTTCTTAAACAAAGGCCAGTAATTAACCCCAGGAGATTGTGCCTTTTCCCAGCTTCTCCTGGAGGGCACTGGGAGCTGCTTGATTGCCAAATCAAGCCTGGATACCTGAAATTATGAGCAGAGCACGTGCAGGAGGATGGCAAATACAGCTTTTTTAAGACCTTGTATTTCTTGCAGCAGGGATGACGAAGCTGTGTGTTCCCATTAAGGAGGAGGTGGAATGCTGGAAGCCTCCTTGGAAGTGTGGTGCTGCTGCCTGTGCTGCCACACACGTTTGGGATCATTATTTGGCTAATGACATTAATGAATTTGTCCAGCCTGCTGCAGCAGTTCAGTTCCCTCGTCATTCTGTTCTTTGGGAAAATGTTAAAAGCATAAGCTGAGGGGAAAAAAAAAAATCAAACTGATTTCCCAGCCAGAGAAAACTATTGCATCTAAATTGTACATTAACTGGGCTGTGTTCCACACAAAGGAACATGAACTTCTGCTGCACCTTTTTTTTTTTCATATTCAAGATAATTATGTATTTGTCCTTGCCTTACCTTGTTCCTTTTCTGCAGCTCTAGTTACTTTTTTCTAATAAGAACTCATTTAAATGCTCAGACTAACAAAAGGACTGGTCAATGTGATGGGTTATTAGAACAAAATCAGGTGCTAAATCCTCCTCTGCTGTTAACTGATTCCACCCCAAATGAGGTGCAGCAGCTGAGGGTTCAGCCCCACAGCTTTTCTGAACGAAAAAATGCCTCTGTATCCCCCCAGTGTGTCCTTTCTGGGTGGTTTTTAATGTTCATCATTGAGTGGGAAGAGGGAACAAGGGCATGGGGGGTCCCCAAGAGCACTCAGAGCCCCTGAAGGACCTGACCAGCCTCACCTGAGTCTCCCACTGGGGTCTATATTTAAGCTCAACCCTTGGGTCCTAATCTGGTTTAAACTCTGCTGGGGGAGAGGTGGTTCCTGCCTTGGCTGTGACCCTAATTCAGCTGGATTGGCTTTTCCAGCTGCACCTCGGAGCTGCTTTGTTGGTTTGGTGCTCTTGGCTGCCCCTGACCCTGCCCTGCTCAGGTACTGTGGGGTGGCTCTGGGAAGGAAAGTTCCCTGAGCTCCCTGGCAGGAATTCCCACCACAACCTGTTGGGAAGAACCCAGAGGCTCCTTGGGGTGGGCTGCTGAGGGAACTTTGCAGCCTGAATTATTCTGTGCTGTGGAGGAGCCCTGTATTGATGTGCTCTGAGTTATTTTTTAATTTTTCTTTTCTACTTATATCTTAAACAAGATATAGGAAATAATGTGAGTGTCACTACTTGCTGCTCCTGTTTTTGCACCAGAAGTCCCCAGGTTCTAGAGACATTTGAATACCTGTGGGTTGTTCAGATGGTGACTTTGCACCACTCTCATCACTAAAGGGCTTTTGCCCTTCTCAGGCAGCATCTGACAGCAGTTTTCTTTGTCCCTTCTCTCTACCTGGGGCTGACTGCACCAGGTGCATCTCCTGTGCTCCTCTTCCTGCATCTCTGGTGGGAGTGTGGCCTCGTTCCAGGGGTGCTGTTTGTCAGCAATCAGCAGAGCTCTTGTGCCTCCAACAATGGAACCACAGCCAACACAGCCCTGCACAAAAGACTCTGCAAAAAAAAAAGCAGATTATCAAGTACAAAACCCACAATAATCCTGCTCAAATTCCACAAGGTAAATTTGCTCACATCTCTGAAGGACAATAGGATTGTCATGGCATTTGGGGAAAATAAAAGCAGCTCTAATATTGCATGAACTTCCTGCCTTTTTTTTTCCCTTCTGCTGGTTTGTCTCGAGACTGCCGCAACAAATCCTGCGCCTGAGCAAATCATCCAACGTGATTAGACCTTGGATTCCTGCTTGTAGATGAGCCTAGAGGAGAATGTCCAAGATCTTTGAAGCTGAAAATTGAAAAATGAATAGCAGAGGGAAGGCAGATCTCAGAGCTCCTGTACAGCACTGCAGAATGCTTCACAAAACTCCTCAGTAATTGCACGTAGCAGATCAGCTGCTCTCAGGGCGATGCCTCGCCCCTTACCTTGTGGCTGGTGAAGCAGGGAGGAAAAATCAACTCATAAGCATGTTTTAACCTCTAAATTTCACTCTACCTGTAACACATGAGGTTGCATTAACCTTTGCGAGGGGGAGTAATAGTTGGTAATTTATCTGTGCAGTTTGAGGGAAGCACAGATCCATGGGGTGATTGCTGCAATAAATAACTGAAGTAGAACACCCTTGTCCTGACATAAAACTTCATTCTCCCCAATCCTCTGTGTGAGGAGTGGAGCTGGGAGGGCTTGGGGGAGGGAAGGAAGATGGAAGGGAAGCACTGCAACTTTCCCATGGAAGCCAAGGAGATGGGGAGACGAGGATTTAAGACCCAGGAGATGAGGCTCCAGTTTTTTCTGCAGTAACATCAGTGTGTTCCCATTGTGTTAGGACAAGCAAAAATAGAGAGGCAGTAGCAGAAGCAATATATGCTATTGTACAGGTAAATTGTTTAGGGCAAGAACTGTCCTTTAGTTTTATGGGAACATTACCTGGCACAACCTTGTTCAGCCCAATGAGTAGAATTTCACTGAGCTGTGAGCCAAAGTGATGGCAATACTATTACACAGGTAATAAGAAGTCTATGACCTTTGATAAATATTTTTGGCTTAGCTTCATTTTAATTTAAGAATGTCTATATGTAACAGAAACATCCATCAAGGTAAAACCTCCTTTCTGAACCAGCTGAAGTGCTGGTTCCCTCTGCCAGCCCTGCAGTGGGCTCTGCTGCAGGAGCAGTGTTTGGTTTATCTCTTTACTGGCCCTTTTGTAATCTGTATTTTTTTCCCCCACCCCTGTCTGTCGCTAAGCTTAATAAATAAAATCCAGGATAGCCCAGTAGGAAATACATTCCAGGAGAGAATTTGCTGGGGATGTGGGGTGGAGAGGTTGTTCTAAAGAACAGTGGAGTCTCTTTACACCCTTTTCTCAATTCCCCACCATGACAGCACCTGGCTGTGCTTGGAATTGGGATTTTGGCACACTTGCCCAGCCAGGCTGCCCTGACCCAGCCAGCCCTCTCTTTTTTTTTCTGGGGCTATTATGGGAGAGCTGAGGTGGCTGTGATTACTGTGCTTTTTAATGGGTTTTTTTATGCTTAAACCCAAGCAATAACTATCTAGCAGCCTTGTTCCACTGGCCTGGTGCCTGTGGCCATAATGAGCATCTCTAGCAGGGAATTGCTGCACACTGCAGATGAGGGAGCCTGTAGTTTAGTCCTCATCAAGCTCCTGGGTGTATAATCAAAGAGAAGTTGACAGAGAAATTAGAGTTGAATGCAGGAATGATTTATTGGTTTTCTTCCCACAGTGAGGAGTTTGGTGTTTTGTTGTGTTGTTTTTGGTTTTTTTTTTACTTAAAATATTTTCTTTGCTGAAAAGCCAAATGTGTCATTCATTTTTGAGTTTCTAACACCTTTTCAAACTCTGCACTAGGAGTTCTGGAAATATTCTAAATTAAGAAAATCAGAGTCAAACTCTTGTGGGTTTTTTGTCAAGTGACTATTACTCAGACGTGACCTACCTGCCAAATACTTCATGATTTCCTTCCCTAAAACTGAATTTCACGGTGCATGGGCTCTCCTGCAAAAAGCCCACCCAGCCCAACTGCCCACAGCCTTCTCAGTCTCTGAGACAATAACACTTAACTCAGATGTTTCAAAAAGAACAGACCTCTCCCAGCCCTCAGCGTGGAGATTCCACCTTTTCCAGCCAAATAATCAGCCTGGTCCTCTCAAGGATATTTTGGGATGAATTTTGGATTCAAATGGAGACCAGCAGAGAAGCTGGGTGGGTGACTCTGTGTAGATCTGGATGGTGAAACTCAATGGGCTGTGGAGGTTCTGGTTGAGGAGCTGGTTAAGCTCCCCCAGTCTGGTTTTGTGGCACATGAGAGAGGTTTAAATTTGTGATAAAATTGTCCCTGCAGGCCATAAATATAACCCACGTTCTGTTGTCCTCTCCAGTGTCCTGATGGAGAGCATGAGCCACAGTGCCCGTTCTGAGGAAAAAACACCTTGAGGCAGGGAATTTTAGTGGAGCGGACAGTAATGTATGGGGAAAAAAACACCTTAGACCCTCTGAGATGTTTGTGTCTGTCTGCGCTGACTTTCACAAGAGGCTGGGAGCTGCTCTCTGCTGTGCTTGTGGTTCTTGCAGCAGCCCCAAACTTCATCTGCTCACTGCTCATCTCCTGGAGCATCCACCTCGCTGTCCCTCCTGGTTGTTGCTGGATCAGGAGCTGGATCAGGCCACAGAGCAGGACTCAGAGCTTTAGGTGATGGTGTGTCACTGTCATATTTTCTGGAAAAATCCCTTTGCCAGGATTTCTTCTCCTGGGAAGCTGAGAAGCCTCGGAGGAAAACAAAACCAATAATTTTCTCATTTGCTTCTCCATTGTTTTGCTGCTTTGGAATGTGGTTGGAGATCATTTATCCAACATGTGAATTGTTTTTACTTAATGGCCAATCCCTGTCCAGCTGTGTCTCTGGAGAGTCATGAGATTTTAATTAGTATCTTGTTAAACCTTCTGTCTGTATCCTTTCTCTATTCTTCAGTATAGTTTTAGTTATATTTTTAAATATAACATCATAACTTAATAAATTAGCCTTCTAAGAACATGGAGTCAAAAATACCCCAAAAATACCACGGTGGTGACTGATGGTGTGAGGGAATTTGAACAACTGCCTGGGCTGATTCCACACCCAGAATGAGCTCTGGAGCAATGCAGCTGTGGGAGGGTGGGTAGCAGGGTCATGGCTGATGAACATTTCTGAGGAATGGGTGAATTTCTCTGGATTTTGAGAGATCTTGCTCCAATCTGGGAACTTTCAGGGCACAGCTGGGAGGCCAAACACCAACCTGGACACTTGCAAGGTTTTCTTCTCAATGCTCTTAGCTTCCAGCAGCCCAGAAATGAAGAGCAAAGTACTTTGTTGTCGTTGTTATTGCTGAGTGACCTCAAACAGCAGCTAGGAAATAATCAGCTGTCAGTTAGGTCAGGGCACATGCCTTGGTCCTGCTCTGCTGTGGGAATATTGTGTAAGGAACAGCTAGATAACCCAAGGTCTTGATCAGGGCTGAAGAAATAAGAATAAACGGCCTGGATGTGTCTCAGAATATAGCAATGCACCAATTTGTCATCTAGAAATATATTTAAAAATTCTTTGTATTTACATGATCATGCCACTGAGGTAAATCTCTTTTTTTTCCCCCCACAAATCTTGTTAATGAAGCCATGAACCCATTAGGATTTATCCAGTAGGATTTCTCAGCTGTGTGAGTGAGAGGATTGCAGGAGCCTTGCTGAGCTGTGTCCCTCCACACACCTCCTCCAGCTTCCTACCCAGACAATGGGAAACATAATGAAATTGCACCAATATATCAGAAATCTGGCTTAATGATGAGGCTTTACTTAGAGCAGCCCTCTGTTCTATGTGGAAATTTGGTTTTTTCCTTCAGGGAGACTTTTCCTGTTGGCTGAATTCCTGGGTTATGATGTTTTGCTGTCACTCATTTCACCTTCTCTCTTTGAGATGATGAAATACTTCATCAAAGCCAGTAGGACTGCCACTAAAGAAACTAGCATGATTCCATAATTTATGATATAAATTCCAGTATATTCCAAGGTTTTATACTAGATCTTCAGTTATTATTGTATTTTCCAATAGAAAGATGTGGTCTGCACCATATCAGAGAATTCCAGAATGGGTTGGAGGGGGCATTAAAGATCATCCAGTTCCAACAGGGACACCTTCCACTGTCCCAGGCTGCTCCCAGCCCCAGTGTCCAGCCTGGCCTTGGGCACTGCCAGGGATCCAGCAGCCACAGCTGCTCTGTGCCAGGGCCTCCCACCCTCACAGGGAAAAAATTCATTTTCTAGCAGGGATTTAATGAAAGCATCAGCTCTGTTTGTTTCTCCATAGTTTCCTATTAAAAAGCAAAATAATCAAGAAATCAAATCTTTCCTGGAAGGTTATTTTTAAGCATTTGTTTCTTGCTCTCGCTGGAGAGGTAAAACAGCCTTGTTTCCAATTATGGAATAATTTGTGTAATATAACAGGATTTCTGGATTTATTGTCTTGTGTTTTGTTTAGCTCCTGACAAAAACAGTTGGTTGTGAGGAGAAATAAATGCACGGTGCTATGGGCTTGATGGGGATTGTTTTTGGGGAATTTTTGCCTGCTGAATTCACATTTTGTGCACTGCTGAATACTTGCTCTTGAAGGATTTAGGACTGAGGCATTAGGACTGGTGAGAAATGAGAGTGAGGGGTACTGGGGCACCTGGGAATTTAACAATGGCGTTTGCACTGGGGAGGAGAAAAGATTGGCTGCTTTTTATTAAAAATCCTTGTCCAGGTGGTGAAGCTGCATGTGCTCAAATGCTGAATATTTCCTTCTGTTTCCCTGACACAAAACTGAATTTCACAACTGATTTTTTTTTAATTTTTTTTTTTACTTCTGCTCAATCCCATAAATACTGCATGTTTTTGAAATGGAAGCTGTTCCATAAAGCTAAAATTAGTTTAGACACTGTCATACTTTAGGAAGGAATTCTGAGTGCTGTTCACTGGAAGTGACATTGGGTTGTACTGGAGTGAATGACTGGATGATGGTTTAAATGCCCCTCTGGAACATGAATACAGACATTTTGATTAATGTCTTTGTCATGGGAAAAGATTATTTAGTTAATGATTTGCAGTTTCCTTTGCCTGGCTGCAGGAAATTGCCAAATCCCTGGGTGCAAGGGAGGAAGCAAGCAGCTCAAAGCCTTTGGGTTATTCATGTGTTCTCAGCACGTGCCCAAAGCTCCCCTGAGCCAGGCTTGAAGCTCACAGGAGACTAAAGCTCATGAAATGCCAAAAATAAAAATATCTTGTATTCATATTTTGATTTATGGGGCTCAGAAGGCCAAGGTTATTTGGGAAGGCAAAAGCCATAGCTACAAGTGTCTCCCCCTCCACTTCACATGCTGAGTGTGAGCTCCTGGTCTGGAATGTCCTTTTGGCCATCTGGGACCAGCTGTCCTGGCTGTGTCCCCTCCCTGTGACCCCTCAGTGCTCTGGCCACCGTGGCAGCCCAAAAACCAGAAAATGCCTCTGGCTCTGTGCTCAGCAGCAGCAGGAGCACCTCCTTTATCACCCTGAGAGGGGAAGGGAGCTCCCCCAGCCCCAGGCAGCACCAGGGGGTGAAGAAGGGGGTCTGGGGCACCTGGGGCAGTGGGGAGGGGACAACTGTGACTTCTGTGCATGAATATGTACTATTGCAAACAGTCATCCTGTGAATTCTGGAACAGGCTCAGATGACAGGACAGTGCCACCAGCATCCTGCTGCTTCCCTCCAGAGGCTCAGACAGAGCCAGAAAACTTCAGTCCTGTAATGCTAAATGCCTTTATCAGTAGGGATCTTACTGCTCACTTTATCAGTAGGACCAGCTGTGATAATTCTGTGTGTGTGAAGGAGCAGCCCTGTGCTCGGTGCCATTTTTAGTTTCAAAGCTCATTTTGAACAAAACGTTTCCATGTTTACGTGGGAAATTCTCTGTAAGCAAATTCATTTCTCCAGCCCTGTTGTGTACAGCCTGTCCCCTTCTGTTCTAGATGCACATTTTATTTTTCTTCTCCTCCTTCTTCATTCTCAGCTTTCAGAAAGACAGAAATGAACAGAGCCATTTGAGGTTTAAACAACTTAAGCAGTTACTTTTAAATTATCTTAACATGTTCAAAAACCTTGCCAGATTTACCCTTTGGAAGGTAATAAAATAATTTTGAATAGAATGTGACCAGATAAAATGAATATGATTTTATTATTCATGAATACTTTAACCTGAATGCTTTAATGCCTACATCTCTCTATTATATTAAATAATGGGGAAACATAAAACTGTCACATTGGGGTTTGTAGATTGATTTTCCCTATGGATTCCCCTTATGCTTTCCTATAGCTATCCCTGCTGCTGCTAATGGAACTATTACTTGGATACCTTTTTCTAGTTCTGTTCTCCCTCTGTTGAATACTCCAAGCCCCTTCCTGTCTGCTTGGGAGATTGTTCCTCTTTTCACAGGGAACACAAAAATAACTTCATGTATTCCTACCCACACAGGTACTTTTGTATCTGCCTTGCTCTTTGGTATTTCCCTTTTATTTATTATTTTTATTTTTCAGATGTTCTCTGGGCTTTTTTTCCCCCAGATATCCCACTTGAGGGTATAGTTTGGGAGTGATGTTGGGACATTTAGGTGAGGCTCCCATTAAAGCTAATGAGATGTGTGGTTAAATGCCTGTGCACTGTGTTAACAATACCCTTTACTGTTTATTGTCTGCCTTAGAGGAGAGGTCACTTTCTCCTTGCTCCTGGGTCTTTACCTTCTCCTTTAGATCTTGGAGGTCACTGAAAGAGAAGAATGAAAGAACAGGACCTTGGAAATCTTCTTTCTTCAGCTGCCCTAATTGTTCTGTAGCTCCAGTTCCTTTTGAAACGGAGTTGTAGGAATTACAAACCTAAGCAGAGCTGTTATCCCAAACTGCCAAAAGCACAGTGAGGGCAAGCTACTGCTGAAGGAACACAAGATGAACTGTGGTGTTTTGTGCAGAAAATTCCACTAGAACTAGGAGGGAATAGCAGATTTCTGAGAAGGAACTTTCATCCCACTGTGCTTGCAGAGCCTGGCACAGTAGGATGCTGGCTCTGGGCTGGGCACAGTTTGCTCATGCCAATCTGGATAATCCATATTAACAATAAATATTTGCCCAGGCACTCTGATTGCACAGCACACACCTCCACCTGTGTCCTTGCCTGAGGGTTTTTGGTTGGAAATTCTGCTGCTGTAGCAGGAGGAGGAGATGAGCACAGGTCTGAGCTGGGAGAGAGAAAAGGGGAAGAACTGCAGCTTCACAGCTGAATCCCAGGGAATGAGAGTGAAATTCCAGCCCCTCCATCTGGGCTTGGGTTAGGGTAGCATCCAATTGATCAGGAAATTGGTATTTCTAAACACTGTTCTTAACTGCTCTAAAGAAGAAATGTTATTCAGGTTTGCTGCCCCTCTGTCTTCTCACGGGGATTATGATATTTAAGTCTTGGTAAACATGAGCTGAGAGCCTAAGGTGAAACAAGCAGTAAATGTAATCTCTGTAATGCAAGCAAGAGTCCAGCTTTAGATCCTTCTTTTCATTCATTATTAGCCCAAAGGTGATCTCTGTTCTCTATTATGATGGAGTTTATGTGGTTAATGAGAAGTTAGCTATTCAATACAGCCCTCACCAATGCTGCATTTTTTTCCTGTTTCTAAACCTCAGTAGAAAATGACATTAACCATTGTATTGAGCTGAAGAGCTGAAGTACAACAAGGTTAAAGACAGCTTTGGTACTAAAGGGAAAATGAGCCTGAGATTAAAATTATAAAGAAAAAAAAAAAGAAAATACATCGGGTGAAATAAAACATTAAAATTAAATGACTAACATGGGTGGGTGAAGTTCAATGTAAGTAGGAGCGTTTAAGATGAGAGGCCTTTTATCCAACAGTGAATTGGCTAATGATGTTGCTAATGTGGGATCCCAGAGCTGACAGCTTGTTTCTGAAGGCTCTGTCCTGATATTGCTGCCTGGAGAGCTCGTGGAGAAAGAAGAATGTGGGAAGGGGCTGTGTTTGCACAGAAGGCAGGCTCAGACACTCAGAATCAGAATAATGTTTTCCTTTTGGTGTTCCTTGAGGGGAAAAAAAAATCTAAAACTACTGCCAGGTAAACTCAAATTGCCTGATGGCATTTCCAAACAGAGAGCACTGCCTGCTAACTTTCCCTGGCAGCAAGGTGAGCTGGGATATTGGCCCATGTGGACAGAAGTATTTTGCCCTTTAGACAGGGAAAGCACAAGTATTCCAGTGCAGACAGCAGGAACTAATTAATTGGTTAATAATGGTGTCATTAATATGCTTATTACTCATTTCCTTGGCGGGATCACACAGGTGTTCCAGCCCTAAATAGCTGCTGTGCTGGGAATGTGCATGCCCAGAATGAGAAGTGTTCTGCAGGAAAGGAGCAGTGGCTCCATGGTGATGCCTCAGGATTCCAGCTTTTCTGTTTTCCATCCATTTGTAACCCTGCAGTTCTTTAGTGTGTAACTCCAAACTCCACACTCAGTGGGAGCTGCTGCTTCCCCATTTGGGGC
>JAYDZK010000032.1:2851232-2864010 GCA_034509185.1 Euphonia xanthogaster | reverse complement strand
AAATCAGATAATTATTGTTTTCCTTTTTCTCTGAGGCTTCTCAGCTTGCCAGGAGAAGAATCCTGGGCAAAGAGATTTTTCCAGAAAATATGACAGTGACAGGTCTTGGCTTTGGCTGTGAGTTTTTGGCACTGAGCTCTCCTGGGCACCAATCTCAGGTGCAGCCCTGAGCAGGGGTAGCAGCAGGGTTTGCTGTTCCTGCCTCTGCCCCTGTGGGTGTGAAATCCCCTCTCAGATAACCCTGGCCTGCTGATGGGCTCAAGGAAAACGCTTCACAGATGTTACAGCTGCTGGAGTCACCAAAACAGAGACAGAGTCACCAGAGCAGGGCTGAAGTGCAAAACCAGCCCTGCTTGGGCTTGGTGCTGCTTAGGAAATGCTCAGGGTGTTGTATTCTTGGAGTGTTTTAGATTTACCTGAAATGAAAGCGCTTCCTAAACTTCAACTTCGGGATCTGCATGACTGCTCTGACCATTGTCAGTGCTGAGCAGGACTGCAGAGCTCAAACCAATCATGCCATAACTTTATTTCTGATCTGTTTAAATGTGACTTCAGCAGCAATCTCTAAACAGAAGTTCAGGCACCGAGTCAGTGAATGCCAGCCCTGTGTCTATTAGAAGCACAGCATCATTAAGTGTGTCATTGCCTCTCAATATCACAGCTGATGTTAACAGATAAAAAACCTTTCTGGGGATATCTCCATTCTCAGGGATGTTTTGAAGCCATTCCTAGGCGAGAGCTCCCTCTTCAGTCCTGCAGCAGAGATCAACATTCGTTTCTCTTGGCAAAGTTGGGTGTTTTATATGAATAATGGCAAACACTTTCATTATCTTTTGCAAAGACATTTACTCCAGAAAAGCTAAACAAAATAATGTGCTGAGCACTGGAAGTTTCATTACAAACATAATTTTCAGCTTTTGGGCTCTGTTTCTCCTTCTTGGGTCATTTTGTTTTGAGTGATTTGTCCTGGATGGAATATCAGGTCTTTGATCTCTAGACTGATTATGTGAGGTTAGGAAAATAATTGAAATGGAAGAAAACACAGCTGATATAAGAAACAAATGCACTGAACAATACAGTGTGTATTAAACTGGCAGTAAAACAATTAGGATGTGCACTCATGCAATAAGCAAACACAAAAATATCTGCACACAGAAACATCTCCAACAGGGTGAGGAGAGTGAACAAAGCTAATTCCAAGCTCAGGATGATCATTTAGGCCATTTCATGAGCTCATCCTCATGTTGTTTGACTAATATCAGCAGTTTGCTCCCATAAGTACAAAATGATGTTGAATTCTAATGGCCATTTAAGTCATGGAAACAATATAATTAGAGTAATAAATACAACTTCATGTTTTCATAATTAGTGTCATAAATACAATGCTGTGTTTCTATAATTTACCTCATTGTTATCTGCAATTTATTGTTATTATCCCCTAGCACTCGAGGGCCCAGGGAACAGGGTAGTGAATAGACAGGACATTCTGACTGTCCTGAAAATTATCCTGATTCCAGAGAGGGAAGATTGGTGGGAAAGGGCTGGAAATGTCTGGGAAGGTCGTGGTGTCTGCAATAATGACAGAACAAGGGGTGCAATCACAGAATCCCAGAGTGGAAAGGACCTTCAGCATCATCCCATTCCCACCCTGCCATGGGCAGGGACCAGGTCCCATCCAGCCTGGGCAGCTGGAATATGACAGTCAGAGTTTAGGAAAACTGCAGACTTGGTGAAATACAGGATGTGCTCACATCTACCAACATTTATGACCTTATTCCCCTTGACTTTTTTTTTCCCTGTGTGGAGCCAGAGGATCCCCTGGCATTTCATCTCCCATGGTTAATATTCCTGTGTTCCTCTGAAGAATTGGATATTCTTTTAGCACATCCCTGTGAGTTCCCATGCTGAGGCCAGGGCACTCTATGGAAAACCACAGTAGCCCCTGTCACTGTGGGGCTTTTGAAAAAAAAAAAAAGTGTAAAAGGACAAAAAAGCCACTGGAGCACTGAACTCCCATTGATGCCAGGATGACACAGCTTCAGTTTTATCTGGATTTTAAACTGTATTTTTAGTGCAGTGTGAAGTCACTGCTAGCTGAGGGCTGGGTGGTTGTGGGTTGGTATTGCTTTGTTCATGATGTGATCAGACCTGATCCCACCCAGATCACAGCTGCTCCAGAGCAGTTAAAACCCAGGTAAATGGTTTTACCACATTCCAAGAGCTGCTGCTTCCATCCTTCTTTTAAAGGACAAATACCCAGGGACACTGTCACCCTCCCTATCCCCCAGCTGTGGCAGCAGACCTAATTCTGACATTAGAGTGGCATAAATAAGTCATGTTGTGCTAACAGAGAGTAGAAAACTCACTTTGTAATCTTCTGTGTGCAGTCCCTTTTTTTTGGTTGGTTTTCTTCTATCAAGTTAGTGAGACTCAGGTACTGCAGCACAGGATTTACAGAGGCATGTTTGGAGCTCCTCAAAAACACACTAACCTGATTTGGGGATGAAAGTGGAACTTCCAGGGTAAATTCTAAATGCTCCAAATGTGCTAAAAGACATAATTCAGATAATTTATGAACAGGCAGCCTGCCAGCCTTGGTGTGCACCACTGTTCTGTAGCTTGGCTGCTGGGAAGTAACAAATTGATTAGGAAGTCCTGTGACTCTTTCTTTTCCTTTTTGTGCTGAATAAATTATTTCTGTATATTAATAGACACATTAGGCAGTGGGGGATAAAGTTCTTCTGTAGATTTTTATTCTTGGAAATGACAGAAGAATAATTCAAGTGTCCCACTCACCCATCCCTTGATGCCTTTGCCTCATCAGGAAATGACTCAGCCATGCTGCTGCTGATGCCAAAGCTTTGTTCAGAGGGTGACACATCAGAGATTTTTGGGGTTTTATTTTCATTTTGTTCTCCTTTCTTTGTTCATTAGCAGTTTGGTTGCACTATCAGAGAAAACCCATCATTAACCTATCTAAAGGAAATGATGACATCACTGTGCTCCAAGGCAGATAATTATCTGTATTAATTACATTAATGGGGAGTCATTGTCACAGGGAGTCCCCCTGAAGTGTCCCATGGGGGTCACAGGCACAGAACAGAGCAGGCCAATATATGCAAACAATTATTCCAACCAAAATCATTCATAGCTGCTGGAAAAGCAGTGAATGATTGACTCAGGGTGTACTATTTGAAAAGCTAAGCAGTGGCAAAGTAGCATGGAAACATTATTGTCAAAAAATGTATGAGATCAGTAGTGGGTAAGAAATTATTCATCTAAATCCTATAGGATTCACTTCAACTGCTCTAATCCAAGTTTTCTGAGCTTTTAAAATCATTGCACTGATTGATCAGCCCTTGATCACTGTTTATCTCAGGACAGGAATGTGGGGACCCTTTTTGCTGGACACTGACATTTATGGTTCATTTCCTTGTTTTTGTGGCACCACAGGCACATATTTCCAGGAATTAGCACCCAAAAGTCTCCTAGGTCTGATCTTTTCATAGGTTTCCCCTGCTTAGGGAAAACTCTTCTCTGAGTTTTCTTTGCTTTCCTTCAAGAAATCTGAGGCAGTCTGCCTTGGTCTCCTTTAGCAGAATTCAGCAGAAATGGCATAATAAATTAGTATTTTAGCTCTGTTTGAAATGCAGGTGCTTTCTTGTTCCTTTTGCCATATCTGCTGCCTTGGATTTCTATTTTCTCTTGCTCTGCCATCTGTTTTTAACAATAGAGAGATTCTGATTTTCAATTTTCGGTGAAATAAAATGCCTCAGGTGTGAATTCATGCTTCACTGGTACCACCCTCTGCTTTCTCAGTGCTAAATATGGAGCATTGTCTGACTCTGCATCCTTTTTCATTAGACAGTTTAGTATTCTGGCATGATTTGATTCACCTTATTGGACTGGAAATAATGGCCACAGTCTGATTTCTGTCTAAACCTACACTACAGGGAAAGCTGCCTGAACTTATGCATCCCAATTTGGATCCTGGAAATACTGCTATAACCACATCCAGAGTTTCCAAATAGTGAACTTAATTTCAGTTTGGAACAGCTCATTTTCAGTGCATTGGAAATACCCCTTCCACTCATTATCCTCCCTTATGGTGCACATGGAAATTCCAGGTTTTGCTGGGGAACAACAGACACTGTTTCTGTGGCAGAACGAGCTCCTTTTATTAAGTGATTGCCACAGTCTCTCCCCAATAATATTTTCTGTCAATGCTCTATGTTTTGATACACTTTCAGCTATATTGCACATTGTGCTGCAATTATTTTGCATTTTGTGTTGCAGCAGGAGGGTTCTGAATCCATGATCCAGTGGAAATGTCCCTGCCCATGGCAAGAGGTGTTGGAGTGAGATGTCCTTTAAGGTCCCTTCCAACCCAAACCATTCTGTGCTTCTGGGATTGGAAGCTTCCATTGATTTAGAAGCAGCTCTAAGTTGATTTCTGTGCCATTAATTAGTTTTCCAAATTTTGTTGAATATCCATGCTCCTATGAAAATCCAGCTCAAAAGGACAGACTGCAAATGCTCCTGCATGGCCATGCTGAGATTCCAGACATCCAATGCATCCTGAGTGATGTTCTTGATTACAACATTTTATTTGATTTACATAATTTTCCAAATTCACCACAGAAAAACAGGCTGCTGTTCCCTCCACTGCAGCCTGTGCAAGGAATTCCTGGAGGAATGAGCTTCTTCAGGTACAAGCTGTTGACAACCCCAAAATTGACCAAGACTGAAAACTTAAACAATGAAAGTTCAGGTTCAAGCTCCATTTTTTAGGGCAGCTGTGACAGTAATTTCCTCAGCTGCATGAGGTGTCCCTAAATACAGCTCATTGCAAAGTTATTTTAAATTTTAGGAGTTGGACTCTGGTGGGAGAATGAGCTCTAAGTGCAGGAATCTGGGCTAGAGGAAACCTCTGCTCCTGAAAAGTGGATTTCCGGAGAATTGCACATCATTTTATGATATTGCATAATTTTTAAGGGATGCTGTAACAGACAACTCTGCTAATGCTTATCCAGACTGCTCTAACTCTGTTTACAGGAGGATTTCGTTGTGCTAAATTTGGAACAAAGTGCCTTCCAGGAATGATTTTAATAGCCAAGATAAAGAGCCTGCTAGTTAATAAAAAAACAAAAAAAAAATCCCAGAAAACTCTTGAACATGAATGTCAACATTTTTAATGGATTGCATTTTTTATTGTATGCTTCATGTTTCTGTCAGGGGAATATGATAATTATAAAGTAGGAACAATAACGAGGGTTTGAATATTCATAAGCAATTAAAGTATGTCTCTATGTATTTTGTCAGTGCCCGGTGGGAAATGTTGCTCATTTTTTAGGAATAAATGGTTCACAATCCTTGGTGAAAAATATGGGGTGGAAATCAAAACACCAAGCAGGGCACAACACAAACAAAGTTCTGTTGATGATGGGGAAGGGAAAATAAATGTTACAGCATTGATTAAAAACATATTAATGTGTAATTCCATGTTCCTATTGACAGTGGATTCTTAAAATCATGGAATATCCTGAATTAGAAGGGATCCACAAGGATCAATGTGGAATAAAAGTACTGCAGATCAGGTTTTAACAGGTGTAGGGACCCTTTCCACAACTCTAAATATGAAATATCTGTTTAGAATCAAAGAATAAATGCAAAAATACCCAAACAGATATGGAGAAAAAAAAGGGGATGACCCAGAAGAAGGTAAGAAAATAAAAGGGAATGTTAAAATAACTGGTGCATATATGCACTAAAAATCCTTGAAGCAGCACTTGAAGCTTTTTCCCACAGTTTTATCTTGGTACTGCTAGAAGTTATTGGATTCGTCCCATTAAATGGACAGTTGGGCTTTTAGAGCCCGACTGGTGAAGAGCAGATGATCAGTTTGCTGCTGAAGATGAATGAGTCTGTGTTTTTCAGGGATGCAGCCACATTTTCCAGTGGTTTTTTCTGATATTGTGCTTATTTCTGAGACTTAAACAGGGATTGCTTCAGAATTGCTCCCTCTTTGGAAGTGTTTTTCTCAGGAGATCCTTTTTTTTTCTGGTTTGGTGTTCATGTGCTGTGACATTGAGCTGTCACAAGCCCAATTTTGTTCTCATGCACATCATGAGATGAGCTTGATGAGAACCTTTAGCAACTTCCTCAGGCACTTTCCAGGAGGGATCCTGTGGCAGGAAGGCAGCAGCAGCAGGGACATTTTGGCAGGAATTTTCCTGGGCTGACAGCACCTGATGGAATGACACCTGGGGTTCTCCTGCAAACAATTCCTGAATGGCCAAAATTCAAATTTGGCCACGATTCCTTGGCCAAACATGACTAAGAAAGGTGAAGTGTGATGTCAGCCTCCTCTCAGAGCTGATTGATGAGCTTGCAGGGTGAGCTGCTGCAGAAGAGTTGTCCATGGCAGTTGTTCCAATCCACTTTGGAATGCTGCATCTTCATTTAGGAGGAGGAATTTTAATTCCATTTCAAGCTGTGTCCTTGCCAGCAGAAAGAGGTGACTGAAATGGAGAAACAACACTGGCAACACAGATGGAAAAATTTCATCAACCCAAGGACTTCAGATGTGTCTTAGTTTGTGAGGCTGTAATTTGTACTTGAGGTGTCAGGAAAATGAGGGATTTGTATTAACAGTGTGCAGTCTGTGTACTGTTTTCAGCTTTCCACCTTAACACAAAAAATACAGAATTATTGCCAAAAAGTATAAGCCAAGTCCAGACCCTGATAAACTGTTTAATTTTGTTCCCTCAAACAGTTTCCATAATTTATAAACAATAAGCTTAAAGCTGTGGCCACGTGCTGCACAACTTCTGGGAAGTTGTTTTCCAGCTCACCTTTCTTTGCCTACCATCTGAAAATCACGTGCAGCCTCAGCCTTTCCCATCTCACTTCCAACTTCTGTCCTCAAGGAGAGCTCAGAGCAAACTCTCATTTTTGTCAGCAAAAATGGTATTGGCTCTCTGAGGAAAGAAGCACAGAAACTCACCAGGGACTAATTTCTTTAATATATTAAAATCCATTTTTACATGCCAGGATATTCCATTGTTCTTTGATGTCCCAGCATGTAGCAAATGATTATGGTTTTGTTGTGGCTGTTTGCAGGATGATGAGTGATAAGGTAAGCTCTGTGCTTTCCAATTTTTTTGCTTCTGTTTCGTGGGCCTTGATAAATAATTCATGGAGCAAAATTACTGTCCCAGAAAAAGGCAGTCTGTTTCATCAGGCCTTTCACACTTTATTGATTAACACATATAATTTTTTAATGTGCAACTTCCCTGGAGTTTTGAAGAATAGGGAGTTGTTGCTCTCTTTCTCAGAATACTCCAGCAAGGACTTCAGGAAAACTGGGACAGCCATGGAAATGTTCTTTTAGGCCAAAGAGGAATAATACAGCCAGCAGTGGGAATGATGCTGTTATGGATACATTTCACCAAGTAATAGGAGAACACATGCAAAATTATACCAAATGGAGAAAAAATGAGAAGGAAGAAAATTGGATTGTTTGAGGAGTAAGTGCAGCTCCTGTACATCCTCACTTTTTCTTTCCACTCAATAGCCTGATGTTGATTTTTGCTGGCTGCAAATTTGCCCAGCTGATGTGTAAAAGGAGTGGGATCTGTGATGGAAACAGGAGGGAAATGGAGAAAACACTTTCAATTCCTGCACATTTGCAAGACTTAACAAGAGTTTTGAGAGTCTGTCCTTAAAAGCTCTTTTAAGGCAAAACCCCAATAAGCCATCAGTTTCTGAACCTTGTTCCTAAACTTGTCCCTTAAAGCCCTGCTGGGTTTTCTCCCACCCCATCTTTCAGTTTGTTTGAGGCTCTGAGTCTCTAAAGAGGAAACTCTGTTCACCTTCAGAGTACTTGAATTTCTCTTATTTACAGGTGGTGCTGTGTTCCAGTTTTTCCAATGGATCCAACTCTTCTCCTGTCACCTGTGCTGTGGTTCCTCACCCCAAAAATCTTCCTGGAAGGTTTTTTCCTCACCTGGTCCCAAGTGCTGTTGGTTTTTAATAATGGAACAAACCAAACTCCTTTGGGCTTCCTTGCACTGAGCAAGTTCTGAGAGAAAAAACCAAAATAACCTACTTTCAATGTCTGTATTGTATGAGAAATGATGGCAATTGTTCTCCCAGGTATTAATCAGTTCCTTTTGATGTGGTGGTTAGAGTTTTCTAAAAGGAAAATTCAAATACTTGGGAGTGACTGTCAGCAGATTGGGTGTAAACCTGGCCAGGGATGTTTAAATGAGGTGTTTCACCCAGAAAGAAAGGGAATTTTTAATAGGAGCACTAAGTTTGTCAAATTTATAATGCAAAAATTAGAAATATTTTGGAAGTGTCAGAATAAGTGTTCCTTTAATTTTCAAAACCCAATACATACTTGTTCTGGAGCTGTTTTTATTTAAAATTTGTATCCATAAGATGCTATTGAAAGTTGTCAAGATTATCAAGAAAAACCTTGGAAGAGCTAAAATGCTTTCCTCTGACCCAACATTAGTTTTTATTCTTTCTTGCAGGATATTTTAGAACTTTTATTCC
Source organism: Euphonia xanthogaster (assembly GCA_034509185.1). Classification (NCBI taxonomy): domain Eukaryota; kingdom Metazoa; phylum Chordata; class Aves; order Passeriformes; family Fringillidae; genus Euphonia; species Euphonia xanthogaster. The sequence goes on along the minus strand of JAYDZK010000032.1, from coordinate 2,855,448 downwards.
AGCATAAATACAATAATGCTAAACACACCAATATTTCTTTACCACTTATTTATGATATTTCTGTGTATAAATGCTTGAATTTATGAAGTTACTGTAGTGATTCCATTTTGATTTAGGGACATTCAGAACATGGGTTGAGACCCTTTCTTTTCCTAAGGGAAGAGCACTGATAGATTTAAAAACTGGGGTATTTTTCAGTTGAAAATGGGATGTAAAACATGGATGGCCCAGCCCCTGCCATGTCTTTGCAGCTCTCTGTCAATATGGAATCACTGCTGTAAATTTTTACATCAGCCAGCAGTAAATGAGCAAAGGATGAAATTTTGGTGATGGTTGGTGTAAAAATGGGTTTCTTTCTAACACAGCAACACTAAATTAGCCCTTTTTCCTTTTTTCAACCACTAAAAAAATGTACAAATTGTTATCTATGTATCATTCTCTGTATTTTTAAGCAGACTCTGAACAAGGTTATACTTTATTCCAGATGCATCTAGGCAAGATTCCAGTCAGGTATTTATTTAGAAGAAAGACATTTTATTTACAAGGCCTCCAGGATGCGTTCTGCTTTATGAGAAGAAATTAATGTAATTTTGAAAACTAGAGAAAATAGCTGTAATTGCAGCGTGCATGTAATGGGATCATTGTGACAAAGCACCTGTCAGGTGATACAGAGCCCTGTGGAAAAAGGCATTTTTACTCAATTCACCAACTCCAGCCCAGCTCTAAGACTGGGAATAAGAATTTTCTCCAGGGCTAAGGAGCAGCATTTCTACAGGCGCCCTGTTGATGTTGCATTTATGACTCTGTGATCCATTGGTTCATGGATTTGGAAGCTGTGGTCACATCCTACCTCTCTCTTCCCCATAACATTTGTTCTCCTGCCCAGCTGTTAGATTGCTGGTTTAGGATCTTTATTATCCACGTTATCCATTTGTTATTGCAGGGATGGGAGGGGGCTGTGCTTTGTGCCTCTGGAGCTTTTGGCAGGAATTCATTTCTGCACTGCAAATTTCTTTTCAATCATGTCAGGACCAGCAGCAGATGAATGGCCTTTGCTGGTAAAAACCTGTATTCCAGAGCTGGATTGGCAGGAGCTCCCCTCTTGGGGGTGTTTTTTGGGAAAAAGAGCTGCTGTTTTCTTCCATCCTGTTGAAGAGCTCAGAGTTAGAAACAATTCTGGAGCGTTGTGGTAACTTTGATTACTTTGCAGGAATTTTGAAGAGCAGAAATTGGATGCTCAGCACCACTTGTTCATTATTTTATTTAACTTTGATCAGGCTCTAAAGATGTGATAAAATGAAATGTGAATTAAATGCATTGAAGTAACAAATATTTGATGTTGTGATGCTCAGGCTTGGAACTTTTGGGGATTCTCTCTGGTTTCCCCTGCTGGGGGAATGGGTACAGAGCTCTCAGTGGTGGCTGCTGGGAGACCCTGACAGAATTAAGCCACAGCTTCAACTATTTCAAGGAAAATCTTCACTTAAAAAAATGAGTTTTGGTTCATAAATTTTGATCCAAAATACTGATTTATGTTGTTCCATTCACCAGAACATTCAGCCAGCTCAATTCATTATTGTAACAAATTTTTAAAACTTTTCTTTAAAGAATTCCTAAAATTTGGGATCCTGTTGATGTTTCATTGGCAAGTTCAAATATAAATTTCTACTGAGAGGTTTAATTTTGTTCTTCTTGTCCTGACATTAGAAGATTTCTCCCCACGTTTCAGCAAAATTTATTGCGAGTAAAACATTTCTGATCTTAAAAGTGCTGCTTTAACTCAAACTTAAGTGGAAACAAGGAAATGTTTTTATTTCAAATCTTGTGTTGCAATGGCAGTAAGATGTACCAACAGGAATTTTGGTTCAAAGATGTTTTCCCTTTAAGTTTTGCATTGGTTTTGGGTTTAGCAAATAGAAATGGGTTTGTTTTTTCAAGGAAGAAAAAAACCCAGAAAGTTACTTAAAGATGGGAAGAGAAGTGTTGTGGGACTGGGTTGGTGTGTTGTTAACATCTTCCTTTATTGGGGAATTAAAAAAATTGAAATCTGATGAAGAACTGATTAAAAACCAAATATTGCACTTGATCAAATCCTAGAGCTTGACCTAAAGTTGGCCAGAAATTCTCTCATCATAATGAGCATTATTCTCAAGAGATTCCTTTTGAGCTTTAACAAAATATAACAGGTATTATAATAGAATTATATCATATGTATAATAGATAATAACAGATTATAGTATTATATAATATAAAATGTTATACATAATTATATAATATTACTATTTATTTTAATATAACAACTAGTGTTATTTTTTAAAAAAGTAATTTTTTGATGTTTAAAGAAAATTGCATGAATATCTTGATAAGAGACCAAGGCAGCTTTATGAGTCTGCTGTGAAAATCCTCATGAGGAATTTCCTTGCTGGAATTATGGGCTGTGATATTTTGAGTCACTGATGACATCCTAAGTAAAAAAAAATCGTTGGAATTTGGTTTAAAAAAATCTGGTAAAATAACTAACATGTAGTTATGGCTGTGTATTTCACCTTCAAGTATTTTTTTATGCTCCTGGTCATTTGGGGAGTAGCCTTCAATTCTGGTATGGTTCACATGAAAGAAGGAAATTCAAGTTGTTGATTTATATTGATAAAATCAGTTTTGAGGGTTGTTCTGTTCCTTCTTCTGTCAGAGGTTTTGCTCACCACTTGTCAGGTGGGAGCTGAGGGAGGACAATAAATATCTGTAGAAAATGGTTTCTTATAATTAAGTGGATTCAGAAGGCTCCATTTGATTGAGTAACTTTCTAAGCTTTTTTTTTTTTTAGTTTTGTGTAGTTGTTGGTGTTTTTTTAGTCTCAACATGATTTGACAGCATGAATTCTTACTTTGTAATTATGTCTGTGCTAAATTCATTTTCCACTGATCATAATTCTTCAGGGAAATCTACTGTGTCAGAAGGAGCTTTCTGGTTAACAGCTATAACTAGAGCTTGCTTTGAAATGTGTGAAATGTTGCAGTCCAAAAACAAATTAGGAGCATTGTGGTTGCATATTCAAGTAACATCTTTAGCATCACATTTCATAAAGAGTTCTAGTTTGAAACCTGCTGTCACTTGCAAAAGCAGATGTAAAAGAATGAGAAAATATCTCTGGCATCACACAATTATATCAAAATAACTAAATTTATCTTCAAAACATGAAGATTGTAGTTTGCAATCTGTCATGGGCTCGTCTCTGTTACTGAGGGTGGTGTTCAGTTTGTGAAAAGCAAAAAGCTGGTGATGACCTGTGTTTTTACAGCATCAGTGCTGGAGGCTTTTCTGGCCTTAATTTAAATTTTGATGCAATCAAATCCTGACAGGAATCTGTGACTCTGTCACCTTTCACCTCAGCCCAGGTGGCTGTCTGGGCTTTCCTCTGCTCATCCTTTCTTCCAGAACCATTTCCTCTCATCTTTCTCTGCTGGAGCCAAATCTAATTCTACAGAACCCATCAAAGAGGGATCATTCTGTGTATTGATTTATGTATTGCTGTTTACACGTGATTATTTTAGCTGATACAAATGGAGGAGGATTACATAAATTTTACCTCTGATTTAATTTTCTCCCACCTCCCCATTCATTCCTGATGTCCTTTAGAACGTGTCAAGCCAGCAAAGACAATTTTCCCATGGGTCAGAAACTTCTCTAGAGCAGCTTTATGTCTGAAGCCCTGGATATAAAAAATATTTGCTGCATTTGTGACCCCAGTGAGCAGCAGCAGCTCTGCAGGGTGGGCTGGGCTCCAGGACAGGTTCTCCAAGCCATTCCCAGCTTCCCTGCAGGGCTCTGCCCTCCCCAGTGCTGAAAGCTCCCAGAGCTCTTTTGTCTTGAGCTGGATGTGGTTTGGCAGAACATGTTTTATGTCAGCTGTAAAGCCCTGTGGAGTGGTGATAACCTGCTCAGCTGTCAGGGAACTCCTATTTCACAGGGCTTTTAGGTGGCCAGAACTGCTCTTTCATAATTTATAACAGAGTGCTGGGGCTGGGGGCTGGTTATGCAGGTTATATATGGACTCTCATAGATGGGCTCAGTATTTCCACACAGAGTGGCTGAGATATCAGTGCCTTAACCATGCAAAATGACAGGGCACCCATCACCATCAGGTTAATATTTTGCTGATATTGGGAAATGCTGGTGTTTTTCACTGTCTGTGAAATCAGCAATCGAGAAAAATCTT
>JAYDZK010000032.1:2816716-2829591 GCA_034509185.1 Euphonia xanthogaster | reverse complement strand
AACTTATAAAAGTGTGCAAACCCTGACCCATCATCCATTTTTGGGTGCAGCCCCTGGGGGGCTTTGTCTGCCCAAAACTGGGCCCTTCAATAAATAGAACAGCTTTTTATTGCCTTCATTCTGTCTGGCCTCTGGTTTTAGGTAGCCTAAAAGGCATCAGCTGTAGGACAGGTTCCAGAGCATCCCAGCAAGGAGCTCTCCCTGCTGCCCCCAGGGTGTTGGCTCTACATTGTGGAGGGATCACCCCGGGGCTGACAGAAGCCCTGGTGACAGAATGAGCCCCATCCAAGTTTTAGGGCTGGTCTCTTGTGCATGAATTGGGTTTCTGTTTGAATTTTGGCCCTCTGCGAAGCTGGCTGCTCATTTTGCTAAGGCAAACCCAGAATACTAAACAGGTAATTAATTTCTGTTCTTTGCCAGGAGTCAAAAGGCAGTGTTGCCCAGGCATTGAAGAGTGTTGAGGATTTTCATGAAGCTGAGCATTTAAAAAATACATAAGTAACACATTGCTGGAATTTGTATGCAAATAACATAAGCAAGTATTGCTGATATTCACAATTTATTTTATTAGTGCCTTTGTTTCCCTTCTGGCTTATTTAAAAATGCTCTTTCTGGTGCAGTTGTGTTTGCTAAGAGGCTACAAAGCTCTCTAATGAGGTAGGGGTGTCTGGCTCACTTGTACCAGAGCAGTTTCCTTTTTGCAAGTAGAAAGGAGTGAGCCAAGCAGGAGGAGAAGGCACTGCCTCCAGGGATGAAACCAGACCTCTGTGCTTCCCTGGGAGCAGTAACAGGAAGATGAACCCAAACCATGGTGGTTTTGGGGGAAGATTGCCCCAAAAACACCCTCATGATCTCATCCTGGCTGCTTGCTCCTGGCTGTATTTTCCTGTTGAAGGAGGAGAGGGAGGGATGGGGCTGTGGCCAAGCAGCTCTGTGGAGAGCAGCTCCTGTTCTCTGCTCAGCTCAGAAAGAAGAAATGCTCCCAGTCAAAGAGAGAGATCTTAGGGAGCTCCAGGCAGGCTGGGCCCTTGGAAGCAGAGCAGGAATTTTTGAGCAATGTGATGAGGGAAATCTCAGGCTGACTCAGGCCGAGGCTGTGAGCTGAGAAGTTCTTTGCTATTCCCAGCAAAAGAGTGGAGATAAATGAAGATAAATCACCTTGTTACATGGCCAGAGTGTGAATTAAGGATTCCAGCCCTCTGAAATGGGCAATGAAAGACCCTGGGCTGAAGGAGGGCTTCTTGTCCAACACACAGCATTGAAAAACTCATTAGGAGATGCCCTGGAGAGGAGCTCATCCACTTGCTCTGATTCCCCCAGTCTGGTTTTCCCAATAAAGCTTCCTGAACATCTGCCTGCTTCTCAGCATCTGAGCTGTTACAGAGCCACCAGGCATGTGGGATCCCAAAGGATAACAGAGATTTGGAAGCCCTGGACCTGCATGTGCCCAACTTTCTGCAGTATTTTTCTGAGCTGAGCGAGAGGAGCTGACAAGACAAAGCCCTTTGGAAGCTCGAGTCGTCCCAGAGGGTCTGTGAAACACAGAGCTTTTAGGGGAAAATCAGAACTAAGAGAACTCAGACTTTGTTTCTCAATTTAGATTGCAGGCTGCTGTTTCTGAGGATGTGTTTCCGCGTGCTTAACACTCAGGATGGTTTTGACATCCTCCAAGTGTATGTGGGTATTTTTAGGACCATGTTTTTTCAATCCAAAAAATGCTCCAGGAGGCATTTGTAGCAACCCTGGCAAAAACTCCAGCCAAAAAAGAAGGCAAAGGCACTGCTGCAAGGCAGCATCACTCCAACCCCATGTGTTCAGGAAGCAGAGCAGAATTTAAGCCAAACCCAGCTTATCTCTCACCATTTTAAAGCACTAAATGTCAGAGCTTGGCAGCTGTCAATAGAAAGCATTTCCCCTTTCACACTGGTCATTATTTATGCATGGTAAATTATTTATTAATTTGCCTTAATAGAAAGAAAATTGTCTTTTCAAACCGCCACTAAATAGCTGATGGAATATATAAACTGAATTATGTCCAATATTGATCTGATCCTGTGTATATATACTGACTTCCAGTCACTTAAAATTAATATAATTGACTACAGAAGTGCCAGGCACGTTCCTGGAAGGCAGATTAATGATCTGGTGAAGTGATCAAGCACTCAGTGGCTTTTGCCTGATTAATCATTTCAGCTCTTGATAGGTAGGGCATTTAATTATGGTCATTTAACCACTGTTGACTGTTGTGCCATTGTACAAACTAAAGCAATCAAAACATTAACTTGAGCGTGGAGTTGGAAATTGTCATATCCACAGCCCTGCAGTTCCTGTATGAGCCATGCTCTCAGTTAAACTGGGACAAGTTTGGCTTTTTGAAGAGGTCTCAGGTATTTCAGAGAACTTATTTCTTATTTAGCTGTTAATTTCAGGGGGGTACTGAATATTTTTTACCTATTTCTCTGCACACAAAGCAGAGATGCAGGGTTATGTATCAATGCCCAGGGAAGCTGTGGAATCAGTCCCTGGAAGGGCTCAGAAAAGGCACCTGGGAAAATGGTTTAGTGGTGGATTTGGCAGTGCTGAGTTAATGGGTGAACTTGGCAGTCTTAGAGGGCTTTTCCTGCCTTAAGGATTCTATATTTATATAAAAATTATATTTTATTATATTTACATAAAATCGGGAATGGGTTAAATGCATCCTGCTCCCCTGGAGCAGCTGGGAGGAAGAGCTTCCCTGGGGATCCCACATCAGGTCTCCAGCTAAATCAGTTGCTCTCTGGCTGCTCAGGTATGAATTTGGGAGTGTTCCAATATTTTCCTAATATTCTTCTCAGGCGGGGTCCCTTGCAGTGAGACACCCTTCAGGAGAACCACAGGCAATCAGTTTTAGCCCAGAAACAGTAATTTAAACCTGAAGCTCCAAACAAGATTCTTTCCTTCCTGCTGGAAATCACTTTTATCTGCAGAGCAGAGCTGGCAGCAGGTTTGCCTCTTCCCCAGGGAGAACCTGCCTGTGCTGGAGATAGAAAATCCTCCTGATTTCTGCATCCATGCTTGGAAAAATTGCCTGCCTGCTTAATTTTGCTGTTTTCTGGCTGCTAATCCCCACCTTGGAACGATTTTTAAGGGGGTTCAGAGGAATGACAGAGGTTGGTACCAGCAGGCTGAGCCAAGCAGGCTCTGATTTTTGGTGTTTTAATAATAAATGAGATGAAAGAGGGCTGGTGGCTGCAGTAGCAGCCTGGGGGGGTCAGAGGCAGCTTGGGATGCTCCCGTTGCTGCAGAACCCTGCCTGGGCTTTCCCTGGCTCCAAAACCCTTCCCTGCTCAGGGAATTGGGTGTGCAGTTATGGCCTGGGCTCAGAGCAACCTGGCCCAGAGGAAGGAGTCCCTGCCACGGCAGGGGGCTGGGTTTGGATGATTTGAAATCTCCTTGAGCCCAAAACCATAGGGATTCTGCCACTTTTTGGGTTTTGGAGGGAAAGTCAGAGGAACTGCTGAGGCCAAGTGAGACTTTTCCCCCACCAACCACAGAGGTGCTGCTGGAATTCCTTTGGAGATGAGACAAGGTTCATCCTCTGGGGGTTTTGGGGGGGAATTGTTTGTTTTGATGGAGTAACCAAGGTGCCAGTGAGAAGCTTTTCCACTGCCTCAATTCCCTGTTGGAGCCAGGGCTGGGAGGATCTCACTGCTCAGTCAAGGACATCCTGATGGCACTGCCAGACTCCTCAGTGTCCCTTTGTGTGGCAGTGGTGGCCTCGGGTGACCCTCAGCAGTGGCACTGGGCTGTCCCTGGCTGTCACTTCAGGGGGGAAGAGGGGCTGCTCCTCACCAGCCCAACGTGCTCCTGGAGCTCCTCTCTGCAGGGAGAGCAAACAGAGAGTGGCTGCAGCAGGCTCTCAAAGCACCCACTAATTAAATCAGATTTAATCATTAACCTACCAGGCTTAATTTTCTATTTTCGTGCTCTATTCTGAGTGGGGAAATATAAATATAAATTAAAATAAGCCAAAGAGGCAGAGCAACCCCAAATTCTCTCGACTTTAGGAGTCCAAAGCTGCTGAGGCTGGGCAGGAGGTTTGGAGGGCACCAAGGAGGGAGGCTGGGGCTGGGGAGGGGTGAGACCCTCTCTCTGGCAGTGAGGCCTCAAAATGGGGTAATTTTGTGATGTCTTCCACATTAAATCATGGATTTCTTTGCCTAACCTTTTGCTGAGTAAGATTTTATACCATTTATGCCAGAAATGAGCACTTAGCCCGTGGGTCCTGGTGATGTCAAGGTTATCTCTGACCCTTCTGGGGTCCCCACAGAGATCTCCCCGTTGGAGTTCATGTGCTGAGCTAAAGATTACAAATTACAATTAAGCATTTGATGATGGGGGGGGAAAAACATCTCAGATCTTGGTGTGGACTGAAATCAAGGCAGCCAGACAGGAATGAGGGGCTCTGTCTCCTTTTCTGCCCCTCAGGGTCAGTCTTGCAGGGCTTCTCCTAAAAGGACTGGGAATTCCTGCTGTCAGCAGGGGGAGGAGCTGTAAAAAGAGCGTGACTTCTGCTAAAATGTCACTGCAGGCTGTTCCTGGAGGAGGAATGAGGGAAAACAACGCCGTGGTGTGCGAGGCACTGCGATGCCTTTGTTCTGTGCCAGCAGAGCTCCCGGAGCCCGAGCAGGATTTCAGCCCTGCTGCAGTGACATTTGTAAATGAGATCATGGCAAGGCCTGGGTTTGGCCAGGATAAAATGCTCTTTTTAAGGGTGGGGGATAAAAAAAAAATAGATAAAAAAAATAAAAAGTCTGGCTTAATGGAAAAGGAGAACCAGTCTGGGGAGGGGGAAATATAAAAAAGGTTTAAGAAGCAAATGAGAATTTAGAGCAGAGCATGAATGCCAAATCACACAGGAGAAAGGGTCTTGCAGAGGTAGAATGAGAAGGGCTGGGAGGGAAGGGACAGGGAGAGGGGGGGAAACAGCTTCTGGAATGGCACAGAGGCTTAGAAAGCTAAAATGAAAACAAAAGGCCAAGGGGGAACATTCACATGGATATAAGGAGGAATGAATGGCTGAAAGGCATTTGAAGAATGCCTCTTACAGTGTCTGAACTGAGGATCCTTTTAAATTTGTTTGTTATGAATTTTCCCCTATGTCCTGTTTTGCTGTTTGGCGCAAGGCTGTTATGTGAGAAATACAGCCCCATTTCGGGGAGCTGCCATCATTCCCTGGGATTTCATGGATCTTAGCCCTGCTTAATGTCTCCTTTCATCCTGCTGAGGAAGTGACAGATTGGCTGGGGGTATCTTTGACCCCCCATTTGTGCACCAGGTCCCTCTGTGCTGTAACAAGGGCAAAGTCTGAACCAGAGTTTTAAAAATTCAATTTGGAGACCAAGAGGAGCAGCAGAAACAAACCCTGTCCCAGCACAAACCCTCAGCAGCAGCTGCTCAGGGCTGGGGGCAGAGGTGAGCTGTATCACCTTTGTTTTTCCCTTTCCACCTCCTTCTGCCTCCTGCCTAATGAGGCACCGGCTATTTGTGAGCCCAGAACTGCTCAGGCAGGGCTGGAAGGCGGCTGAGAGCTGTGCAGGAGGATTGTCAGCAAGGCTTGGGGAGCCATGCCAGCACATCCATCCTGGAGGCCAGGGGGAATCCAGGCCCTTAGGAGCAGCTCCTGAGCTTCACCAGGCTCCTCCTGGAGGGGGGAACACCAGAGGCTGCATTTGTGGCTGCTCTCAGAGGGGTTTGCAGCCTGGTCCCGGCAGAGGAGAGGAGCCAGGCGAGACTTTTGCCCTCAGGCATGGGCAGGGGGACTGTCCAGCAGCCCTGGAATGATCTCCTGGAGGTTTGGCCACACCAGCCATTCCTGGGCTGTCACTCTTGTGCTGAGAGTGACACAGGAACAGGTGACAGGCAGGATTGTAGAAAGAGCAAAAGAAGGTTTTATTTGAGAGAACTGCACGGTTTATACAGAGTGAAATGATGCATTCTGTTTAATTGGCTGAGTGGCAAAAACATCTTCCTGACACACTGTCCTTGAGAAGAGCAGAAAGAAGAAGTAGAAAAACACCCCCTGCAGATTGTTTATACTTAACAAGTTCTCACATCCTTACAAATCCCTAAAGATTCTCACGAGCCACCATGAGAAACTCCTGTTGTTTCTCTCTGTCTGCCCCATGGCATCCACACTGGGCATCCCCTGGTCCTGCTGTGCTGGAAGGACATGGGACACAGCTTCAGGGAACCCTGCACCACTTCTCCATCCTTCCAGGCACGTTGTCCCATGGTGGAGAGTGGAAATTTAGGTAGAAATGGAATTCTTGATGTTTTTCTGCCTTAATGGGGATGGAAAGCTGTGTCTTCCAATCTTAAGTGGTCACCAATTGTGGTGTTGTTGTGAGGGTCCCCAGGACAAGGTGAGAGATGAGAATTGACCCCAAGTTCTCAGAAGGCTGATTTATTATATTTTTAAGAATGGTATACTAAAAACTATACTAAAGAAAGAGAAAGGAGACATCAGAAGGCTAGAACAAGAATGATAATAAAAACCTGTGACAGACCAGAGTCCTGACACAGCTGGACTGGAATTGGTCATTAAGTTAAAATAATTCACATGCTGGGTAAACAATTCTCCAAATCACATTCCAGGGGAGCAAAACATGGAGAAGCTGAGGCTTCTCATCTTGCCAGGAGAAGAAATCCTGGCGAAGGAATTGTTCATAAAATATCACAGTGACAATCTTAGATTAAAAAAACAAAGGCTTTGACTGGCAATGTAATTATAGCCTGGGTTGATTATTAAGTTATTGCATTTTCTGTCATCATTTGGTGTTTACTTACAAGAGCTGGATGTGCCTGCAGTGGCTGGGGGATTTTGTAACCAGTTCTGGCAGTTTCATTCCAGAGCTTTACACATTCACCCAACAATACAGTGATTTCATTAAACAGGGCCTTTAAGTAAACCTCCAAACTGAAACTCATCTGCTCTGACATTAGAACCGTGCAAAAACGAGACACATGGAAAACAGCAGATGAGATTGGGCTATTAAGAATAATTAATACCGAATTTAATTGACAATTACTTAGCAAGAGTGATATTTGGCTTTCAAAGGCCATCTACATTTACGGTGCTACGCAGAACAATAAAAGAAGCAATCTGTTTTGGGGAGATGAACATAAAGGGGGGGAATGCAAATGGGGGGAATGCTCCTTTATCCTGGGGCAGTGCCTCCTGCAGCAGAGCAGGTACACGATGGGAGGTGCACACACCTTCATCACAGCTTCAGAAGGCACCTCCTCATTGTTTCCTGGATTCTAATCCTGCTGGGAAGGGAGGGAGAGCTTTTGGACTTGGTGTTATTTACATATAAAAGATTCGTCTGTTGGGTTAAGGGGGCTGTAGAGTGGGAGCTTTTACTCACAGGCAGGTGACTCATAGCCCCGGATAAATTCACTTTTATGTTCAATCCCTGTTACTCTGTGAAGCCTGGGAGTATTTTTCGTGGTGTTTTGTTCCTGTTCATAGTTTGAACACTGATCTCCTACACTCTCCTTTGTTCCCATGCTCACATTATCACCAGTTTCTCACCCTTTAGGCTTTCCCCCCCACTTTGTGAAGCCCTTAGATGTGGGCAGAAGGGAAAGGGGACAGAAAAGAACAAATTAGTGAACGAATCTGTAATGGAATGAATGAAAAAGCCTCAGCACCGTAAGGAATCAGTAACTAATGAGTAGGAAGTACTGTACAGTATGTCATTCATTTAGCCCTCCCTGCTCAGGGTAGCAGCAGATGGTGCCCTGAGGGACTTGGATGTTCCCATCCATGCTCCAACACTACTAAAGAGGTGAGATGAGAGAAGGAGACGAGATGGATCACACCAATCAGCCCAGCAGAAAAATGATTATGATTACATAACTAATGACCCAGGGAATTAGACAATATCAAAAATAGGAAGGATGCCAGTTTGGGCTGTGACGTGTCTGAGCAGCCAGAGCCATGTGGGGGCTGTGTAGTGAGAGTTGTGTGGTTAAGGAAAAAAAGGGGGGGCTCCTCATCAAGCCTTCAAAAATATTCCTTTTATTTGACAGCAGTTTCTCTGGATGCTGAGAGAACTCCACCACTGGGTATTCCTGCAGTAATCCTGACGAGCTTGTCCCTTACAAGTTCTTTTTTTGCCATATTTATCTCAGCTGGAAACTTGGTAGAAGCTGGTTTTGCTCCCGTTCTGTTACAGAGCTTTGCTGTGGGAACAGAGGCCCCAGCTGAGGAGCAGCAGCTGCTCAGGGACTGTCCCAGTGGTTCCTGCTCCTGCTGGTGGCACAGGCAGCGTGGAGCTCCCAGCTCCTCCAGGAACCCCTGTGTGCCATGGAAGTGTCCCCTGTAGGACCAGGCAGAGCTCTTGGGCTCAGGCCCTAAAAGGATGGGATCATGACCCCACAGAAAACTGAAACATCCCACTTTGAAACATCCCAGGGGAAGGAATATTGGATGAAATTTGAATTTACTCAGGAAAAGCTTTTGTTTAGCTGATCTCCCTCCCCCATTTCTGATAGATTTGCTTCTCCAATTTATTGATTTATTTATTGAAATGTCTGGATTGAGATTGCAAACTGCTCCTGGCTGTGCTGTAATCCTGATTCCAGGATCCTGTTGGTGGTTACATCTGTGCCTGCCAGCTACTCAAAAGGAAAAAGCTGACTTTGCTGTCCCACAGCTCAGAGGTCTGGCCACAAAATGTGGAGCAGCCCAAAAATGATACCAAATGCAGCTTTTTGCCATCTGCTGGAAAATGCTAATGAGCTGATGATCTCATCCTCTGTTTTAGACAGGTGTCCACATCCCCAAAAACGTGATGAGAAATGACATCTTTGTTGACAGTCTCATCAGATTAATTGGACTTCAGGAGTGAGCTAATTCTCACATCGAGAGGCTTGAGAACATACTGTGGGAGCTGTGTGAAGAACCTTGAACTCCTGCTTCTTGTGCTGTGCCAGATCATAGCAGCTTTGATGGGCTGGATTAGGAAATCAATATCCACACACTGAGATGCTAATCCCTCCAGGGACACTCATTAAATAACGTTCCCATCAAGGGCCACAGCAGGATGTGTGCAATCAGGAGCTGCAGCACAGTGTCACGTTTCATTTGGGTGCTTTCAAAACACAGAAGTGTTTTTATAAAACATTAAAATACATATATTAAGCTCCCCAAACCAGGAGTTTGGGCATTAAATGGAGCCTAAGGTGTTAAAAGCAGGAGGAAGGCTCAGGTTTTGGTGGTACATGCAAATTAATAGGGAGAAGCTGTGAGGAGTGAATGGGATCTGCTGGGTCAGGGGTTCAGTCCTCTGCTCTGGGAGATATCCATGCCATGGAAAACCTTCCATCAGGTGCTCAAGTGCCACTTGAAAACTAATTAGAATATTTCTCCTCTTGGGACTCTGTTCTGTAGCCTGTCCCCAATAATGGGGAAGAGGCTATCATTTTATTTCAGAATAAACACATTCCTGGCTAATTTATATTAATTTTTTCCTCTTTTTTTTTTTTTTTTTTTTTAACTTACAAATCCTTTTCTCCTCACTGGGTGCATTTGCAAACAGGAATATCAACTCCATCAATAGATGGAGATTTTCCCTCTGAGGCTGGGTTGCCAAACCTGGTGGATGTTGTCTCATTAAAGCATCCCTGGCCTTTTCTCACCTCTGTATTCAATTTTTGCACCGATTCTTGCAGGATTCCAGGCTTTTGAGCATCAGGGTGATGCAGTGACATCACTTTTCCTGTGCTCCACATCACCATCCTTGCCCAGCTTCCCTTCCTTGACTTGCACAAGCCTCCCAGTCCTGTTTGGGGACAGCAGATGCTTCTCCAAGGAGCCAGCTGGGGAGGTGGCAGAAATCCTGGCAGGACCAGTGTTCTGGTGCTGTTACATTTGCCTGAGGGAAGGTGGGGAAAAATAATAATAATGAAAAAAAAAGCCAATGAAATATCCTGAGTAAACTCAATTATATTTTACTCCTTGGACTTGATTTTCTGTAAGAAGTTGCTGACCCCTGTAATTAAATAAATAGAATTACTTTTGTTTTATGCCCTTCTGGAATTCACAGCAGAGATTCAAATCACTGTTAATACTTAAGTATTTTGTTAAGAAGAAATAAAGCAGCAGCAGCATTTCAGACTGGATATTTTAACCCTTTATGGACACAATAGTGTGCATGATACTGAATGTATCAGTTTTACTCCATAAATCCTTCACTATTCTTTCTTTTTTTAAAATATTTCTGTGGATAAAGACAGTTCACAGCTCACCTGAAGTGCCCAAGGTCCCCAAATGTGATTATTTGCAATTTTTAAGTATTATTGACCAAAAGGACCCAGTGGGGCTGCTGTTTAATGCTCTGTTTAATGCTTTGTCTGGTGAATTACTTCCCGTGGGGTAATGACTATTGCAAGTCCCAGCTGAATGAAGAAATAAGATTTACATGTTTGGGAATCAAGCAGAAAAGGGAAGGACAGCAAAAAGATTTGGATTCTTCATTCCCATTCTTTATCAAATCTCATGCTTGTGTTTATTAATTGTAATGTATGATCAGCCAACAGGAATGATGGCAGAGGTTTTGGATTTGGGGGCTTTTTGTTGGTTTTGGGGTTTCTTTTGGTTGATTTTTTGGTTTTGGGTTTTTTTTGTGTGTGTGTGTTTTGTTTGGGGATTTTTTGTGTACGTTGATTGAAATGTTATAATGACTCATTATTCCAATTATTCTAACTACTGAAAAAACATTACCTAATCTATTTTTAAAAAAGCAGGTTATCCCAACACACAAAACACCTAGATGTGAAGTGAAATAGGATAATATTCATTTCCAGGTTTTATAGTCTTTGTAGCTGGCTTCCAGCAGGTTTACCTGAGTTTACAAGGTGAAGTAAGACAAGGATACTTCAACTCTTTTCCTCCTCAGTTGCTCCCATAACTTTCTTTTACCCCATCGTGACTTGCTGCAGCTTTCACGAGTCAAAGGGCTGCTGTGTTCTGGTTTTTCCCCTGTAAAACCTCTTTTTTTTCAGTTCTCTTTTTTCCCAGAGCACTGAACCCAGACCCTGCTGGGGCTGAGGGTCACACCCAGTCCTGCCCTGGAAGTTTTCCTCCAGCAGGAGAGGCTCATCCTCATCCCTCCAGGATGCTGAAGTCTCCTTGTTGTGGGATTGTGGTATCAGTTTGGACTTCAAAAAAAAAAAAAACCATCTTACAGAGCTTCCCTGGCTGTAAATTATCATTTTTGTCTTCATTTGATCTCCCTGCTCTTTCTTGATCCTCAAAGCAGGCCTTGCAAGGCTCTGTTTAATTGATTATTTGGCTGTTATCTGTTTCATCTTGCATGATTATCAAACGCTTTGTGGGCTGGCTTTGGAGGTTTGTTAGCAGAGGGATCAGCTGGATCAATGGCACAGAACAGAGATGTTAATTGCCTTGTCCACAGCTACTCTCACTTTTAGTCCCCCTTGTCAATCTTGCACGTCACCGTAGTGTGAGCTCTTGAGAAACTCTCCAAATATGCTGTAACTCCAAATCAATTTTGTTGTTTTGTGTTATATGTGTAAGTTTTAGCCTCAACTGACACAACCTTTGGGAGAAAATCTGAAGTTTCTGGGCTCTTTTCTGATATAAAACCAGATTTGATCAGTCAGTGCTGCTTGCAGTCTGTGTTATTGAAGTGTTGGCAGAATGTTGTATAGAAAACAGGTGATCCTTGCTCCCTGTAATTCCACCCTCTCCATTTGTACAGGCTCCACAAAATTGCTTTTGTAGGGTCAGTGTGGGTCAGACAGCCGTGATGGGTGTGGAGCTCATCTGACTCTGGGTTTAAAGTGACTTATTTTAATGAAGAGCTAGAAACTTACACTTGTTTTCAACCTGATGGAAATGGCAGCATCAGCACCTTTAGAAAAGCTCTCTTGGTTTGAAGGAAAGTGAAAACTTGGAGGTTTAAATTAGCAAGAAACTGTTCCTGTGAGGGTGGGCAGGCCCTGGATCCCTGGCAGTGCCCAGGGACAGGGCTGGAACATCCTGGGGTGGTGGAAGGTGTCCCTGCCCATGGGGTGGAATTAGATCACCCTAAAGGTCCCTTCCAACTCAAACCATTCTGTGGTGCTACAACTCCTCAACCTTCCTGCATGGATTATGTTTGAGCCATTTAAAAACTATTAATTATAGATATTCCATGTGAAATGCGAGAGAAAAATTATCCATAAAGTTTCTAGCAAGCTGCCAGGTAAATCATAAGAGCTCATTGTTATCACTGGTGAGGAGCATCCATTTATGAAAGAGATTGTTTTATTTATTTCATATTTTATAAGGAGATATTTGTCTGGTGAGAGAGCAGAATTGAGAGAAGCAATAAAACCAGATTATTTTAGGTGCAGGTGACAAGATGACAGGGAATTACATATCACTACATGACACAGAGAAATTAGTGTAAATATTAATGCAGAAGCAGGGAAAAGAATGGGAAAAGTTGAAGGGAGGAAGAAGAACAGACAGGTGGGTCAGGTCAAGAGCGTGGCAGCTTTTAGTGCAGTGCCAGAAATGTTTTAATGTGTTGAATTGTGAGGCACTGGTGGGATCAGAGGAGAGGCGATGGAGCCACGGGACAGGAATGTGACTGGTTTGTCAGCCCAGGGTTGGAGTAATTCCCTTTCTGTCTGAGTCTCTCCCCTTTCATTCCCATTGCAAAATCAGCAGGGAGGAATTGAATTCTCAGGAGAAGTTTTGTTGTATTAAAAAGGATTGACTGATTTTGCTGCTGATGCCCCGTGCAGGCTGCCCTGGAGCAGAGGCTGGACAGAGCTCCAGAATAAAGCAGGGATTGATTCCAAGGATCTCCTCCATG
>JAYDZK010000032.1:2782463-2799879 GCA_034509185.1 Euphonia xanthogaster | reverse complement strand
CCAGGGATCCAGGGGCAGCCCCAGCTGCTCTGGGCACCCTGTGCCAGGGCTGCCCACCCTGCCAGGGAACAATTTCTAATATCCCATCTAAACCCACTTCTAAACACTCACACCTTTCCTTTTCCTTTGGGGATATTGTAGAGGGTCCTGCTCAGGGCCAGAGTTCCCTGTAATGAATTTTAGAGACAAGGAACTGGGTCTGTCCTGGAGAAGATGCTGAGCCTTCCTCAGAGAGGGAGAGCATTGCAGGTGTTTCCTACACTTCCTTTACTCCCTGTGAAAAGTCACATTTTTCTTCAAAGTTGCTGAGAAATTTATGGCCAAACCCATAAAAACCCAACCCCAGAAATCTGATGGTGTGGGGATGAGACCAGGCTGAGTGTGTGCAGTGGGAAATCCCAGCACTGAACTCAGTCACGCTTTACCAATGCAATACTTTGGATTTCTTTAGCATGAGATTAATATTAAATACTTCTAGAGAAGGAAAATCAGCTGGTTCTCAAAGCCCCAGAACTTGGCATCCCAACAATTTATACTGATAGCTCCAGGCTAACTATATTTTTTCTTGACAATTTATGCTGCTGAGCCCAAAGTAGGAGATATTAATTTGTAGATTCATGGAGAGAATGAAAAGTTGGCTTCCAGCTGGATCTCAGGACTCCACAGAAGGACTCTTGCTGTGGTCTGGTGCAATGTTGCTCTTTTAGCATCAGATTTGAGCTCTAAAACTCTTCATAACAAGAGGCATTAGTTCAATTCCATTTTCAGTGTTATTTATTGTTATTTCTAAAGCTATTATTTGGTGCATAACATTATTCCTTAAACAGTCAGCAGGTCTGAACTTGAAAATGTTAAGATGCAAATTGCTGATATCTGGCACTGAATATGTATGTTTGAAACCAAACTCTGCTACTTGTGAATAATCATTACTCTTAGCTCTAAAATCTCCAACTGTTTGAAAGACAAAGTTCATTAAGTTAATTACAATGTCTTGATGGCAAATCATGTTGTTGGCAAAGTCACTCTCTATGGGAAAGCAAAAAAGCTGCAACGTAACCAGATGCTGCCGCAGAAAATGTTTAAAAAGGTAAAATGTTAGAAATTAGTGCATTTTTAACTCAGGGCAAAGGCAGTGTGTGCCAGTCCCAGGTTCTCTGTGTCTTTCCTTTTGTCAAACAATTGATTTTTGTGTATTGTTTTTAAGTCAGCCACTACAATGGGTAATTCATCATCACTGGGAGATAGAAATTCAAGCAGTCCCCAAAAATAATTGAATTTTTCAGAAATTCTCTAAGGGGGTGAAAAATCCATAACAGCCATTAAATCCTGCTCTTTGTAGAAGGAATATGAAATATTACAATTATGGTCAAGAGAAAGAAAAGACTCCTCTTTAATTCCAGTTGCTGAATCCAGCAGGAATAATTCGGTGTTTTGTTATGCTGCTCTACGGTTTCAATGGAATTGGAATGGAAAAATGTGATAACACATATCAAAAGATGTCACTTATAAAGGGAGAGAGGAAGCTGTTTAGGAATTCCAGACTGACAAATGCAGGAGATTACAGCCTTGATCTGGAGCTGTGCTGGATCTGCACGTGAATTGGTGCTCCACAAATGAGGAAGCGTTTGGTGCCCGCCCTATTCTGGCATTTTTGTGGGATCTTCATTTTTAGAGCCTCTCCAGAGCTCCTTTGATCTCTGCCCAGCTGGGATTCCCAGGATTCGCTGTGCAATTTCAGGCCATGGGAAGGAAAAATATCCACCTTGGAAAACCCATCTGCTCTTGGCAAAGTCACGGTGCAGGAATGGCACCAAGAGCACGAGGAGGATTCGTATTTGAGCTCTTTATCAACAAGATGTTCCAAGGCAAGTATTATCAAGAAGGTTTCCAAAACACATGAGAGAATTAAGACAGCTTCTCCAAGGTATTCTATTCCTTTCCTCATAGCTGTAGGATTTGAGTTGCCCATCATCTTCGAAAATGGATCAAAATTCTTTATAATTCTGATGTTCATCAGTAAGACTTGAGGTCTAGTGGTCCCACCCTGAATATTTGCTATCCAGGAGAGATATCACAAATATCTGTGCTTAAAAAGATTAAATAAGATTAAATAGCTTAAGATTAAACATCTGGGCTCACAAAGATTAGGAGAAGGATCCATGTTTTTGGGAATGGGCTTACACTGGCATGGGTTAAATGGGAAAGGAAGCAGATATCGAGGAGTAAATAGAGCTGTGGTAATTTATTACAAGCTCTTTTTTCTATATACATAATAGCATGCTGTAAAGCAATAGATCATGTGAGATGAAGCCATAGCATGACAAGATGGATCATTTAAGATATTAAATGATGCTTTTCTGTGTACTGTTGTTATCCAAAGTCTATTAAAAAAGTATCGGACAGGATATTTTTTCCCATCACTCTTGTGTGCTTAGACCTGGCTTAGAAAACCCACTGCATCATTAGCTCCTGCCTGAGTTCAGCTTTTAGAACAGTTTACAGTTCTGAAACCATTTCATTGAAAATTGACATTTTATTAGTGTGTATTAGGGAAAAAAAATCATTTGGGAACAAAGGAAGGAAATGTCCAGGCAGTGTTATAGGATCCATACCCAGGTCTAACAGGAAAATGGGGTGGTTTGAGTTCAGGTACAAAGATATGATTTTGTGTTGGCTCTTGAGATGCTTCCCCTGGCTGCTGTGGGGGATTGCTTTCTCTCAAAGAGGGCACAAACCCCAAACTCTGTGTGGGGCAGGGTGGGGACACGATGAAGGAGCCTGAAGGAGGAGCAGTTCCTTTTGAAGGCCTCTGATGATGCTCCAGGCTTGGTTCTCAGTGTGAACACACCTTTAAGGCAATAAATCACAGAATGCCAGAATGGTTTGGGTTGGAAGGGAGGTTAAAGATCACCCATTTCACCCCCTGCCGTGGGCAGGGACACCTTCCCATGGTGTCACCTTCCCACCTGGATCCCAGGGTGCTCCAAACCCCAGCATCCAGCTGGCCTTGGAGACTTCCAGGGATGCAGCCAGAATATGACAGAATATTTATTTTAATTTAAACCCAGAGTTAATTCTGTGGTAGCTGAGAAAATATTCACTGGGTTTGACATTATCTGTCAGATTTCATCTGAACCTGTCCCTTACAGTGACTCCCAGTTCTGGTTTGAGGGACTGTCACAAAGGAAGGGTCACTGAGTTGCCACCCTCACTACCCCCCTTGGAGAAAGGGAAGAGTGACTGCCAGTAATACCCTTGGCTTTATGAAGTGGAAACATCTTTATTTACAAAGGGCACTGGGATCATAAATTTGAGGCAGGGTTGATGGGGAATTGGGTTGTAACCTCAGGGGAAAAGCAGCGCTCACTTCCAGCCACCCAACACCCAGCTGAGCTTGGCTCTACGACAGCAAATCTTGGCTCTTAATTAAACCATGAGCTCTCATTTTTGGCTTTTCCCAAATTTTTTTCAAGGGCTGTCTTGCACTTTATTTTCCTGCTTCTTGTGTCTTGAGGCATTCTGTGTTTCTGAGGGGCATTATGAGAGGTGGGATTGTCTTCCACTGAGGAATTAACTACTAGCCAGTGTTGAAAGAGGGATATAGGATTTCATGGACCAGCGAGCTAATACGATGTGAAATCCTATTTTCCTATCATCCAAGTGTCTACAGAATTCCAAGTTAATGTACTTTATATTACATGGTTGCCACCTGTTTATATTATCAGTAGTTTGAATATTTAAGCATGACACACTCCATTTCCTTCCAATTTGTCTGTATTTCCAGAATTGATTCTCCCAGTGTTTCCATACTTAATTTTTTGTCTCCTTTTTCCCCCTAAAATGAGTATTGTGGCCTAACGTGACTACATTTAAATTTTCATTTAAAAATTATATCGTTCAGATTTAATTGATCACACCCTTACCTGGTGTAAATCAACCCGAGCAGCATTAATCCTAGCAAGATTTCTCACCAGCTGAGGGTCTGCTCCTGTGGATTTTTGTGTTCTCAAAGCCGGGGAAGAGCAAATCTTCAAAACCCATCTTTGAAGATGGCTCCCTTTGAGCTGAAAAATCCCATTTTGCCATCATATGCACATTTGAGGAACATCATAAATCTCACGTAAGCAGCCCCTGGTTTGGGTGCATACATTTAAATATGTGATGATCCCTGGGCCCGTGGAGCACAGGAGGGTGGGTGGGTGGGTGTGAACACCCCGACTCACACGGGGTCGTTGGATCATTCCTGCATCTGGACTAATAAATGGCAACTGCAGTTAATGGAGAACAATGAATCCTGGAACAAAGGGGGGAAATCTCAGCGCATCTGCTGAGGGAAAGATGTGCCGAATACTGATTAGGAAAGAGATCTGGGAGTTGTTGGGGAAAATCTCTAAAGCATTCAGCTTAATGTGCAACTGCAGAGAAAAGGGCAAGCGGAGCGCTGGCTTGTAGTGCTGGGGGAAGGCAATATAAATCAAAGCAGCTGCCTTTGTTTCCATCAGGCATTGTTTTGACATCACCCAAAGAACTGAACTTTATTTGCTATTGGCCACTCTGGCTTCAGAAGAATGTATTTCTTACTGGAGGGGATTTGCTGTGCACTAAAGTAAATTACCATCTTCTGCATTTTAAGATAACGCAGAGGAAGAAACAGAACAAAAATCAGCTCATTAAGGAGTAAAGCGACCACTCTGATTGGGGCAATTATTGTCAGAGAAGAGCAGTCTACAACTTGACCTGAGGTTCAACTCCAGGAAGAAGAGAGGATGTGGAAATATTACCTAAAACATGGTTAATTCAGATTGAGAAATAAGTGTTTTGTTGAAAATCTCATTTTGTGCAATTCTAAAACGATGTCAGTTATCGCTACAAACACAGCAAACGATAGAGGAAAAAAATGTAACTGCTGGGGAATGAAAAGACCAAAATAATGAGCTCAGTGCTCTTATCTGCTTACCAGCATTTGGATTTTGTCATGTTTTAATTTTACAAGATTCCCAGACCAAAGGAGGGACCGTGCTTAACCCAAAACTTACAGCAGAACCTGCTGCAGCCCTTGGGGGCCATTCTCTCAGGGCTGCCATTGCAGCCCCTTGCATAGAGAAGTTGTTGGTTCAGCCATAAATAATCCCTGCTGGTTGGAAACCTGGAGTGCAAAATTCCAGCTCGAATTCAGACACAGGGTCTGTAAAATGAGAGGGGCTGTAAAGGAGGTGCTTTAAACAATAAATATTTGTGCAATCTATTCCTGCATTCCATGGGGAGATGGGAACCTAACATATTTTGTAATGGCCTCAAGTTCACCAGGGGAATTTCAGATATTAGGAAAAATTTCTTCACTCAAAGGGTGGCCAGGCATTGAAGCAGCCTGCCAGGGAAATGGTGGAATCGCCGTCCCTGGAGGGATTTAACAAATGTGTGGATGTGGCACTTGGGGGCATAGGTCAGGGGTGGCCCTGGCAGTGCTGGGGCTGTGGCTGGACTCAATGATCTTAGAGGGCTTTCCCAGCTTTAATGACTCATTGATTTTTACTGGATTGGAAAAAAGATCTAGAATATTTGTACTCTTTTCTTCTTTATACATGTTGAGCTTTAAGTCCCTCCCATGGGCTTGTTAAAAATTACTCTGTTTTCTCCAAAGCCTTCTCCAGACAAAGGAAACTGAAGGTGTGGCAGGAACAGCAGCTCTGAGTGCCCTGTGTGGGTGTGCTGTGCTTGCAGTGCAGCTGTGACAGCTGCCCTGATGTGTTCCCTCATCCCTGGGTAACTTTTCCCAGAATCACTGAGGTTGGAAAATGCCAAGAGGACCATAGAGCCCAAATTGTGCCTGATCCCCACCTTGGGGAGCGAGTGCCACCTCCAGACCTTCCTTGGACCCCTCCAAACCTCCCTGGGCAATTCCAATCCCTGAGCTCCCTTTCCACAGAGAAGTTCCTCCTGGTGTCCACCCTGACCTCCCCTGGCCCAGCCTGAGGCTGTTCCCTCTCCTCCTGCCCCTGTTCCCTGGGAGCAGAGCCCAATCCCCCTCTCCTTTCAGGGATTTGTGCAGAGCCACAAGGTGTCCCCCCCCGAGCCTCATTTTCCCATTTTCCATTTCTGTCCAGCCCCTAAACCTCTCAGAACATCCCAGCATCACCAACCACTTGGTGGAGGCTCTTCTCACCTTCCTGTCTATCCATCCCCTGTCTCAGTTTCTGACTCTGATGTATTATTTCTCAGAATTATTTCAATTGAAGTCAAACAACGGGAATAAATTAGAGAAGAGTGGTGAGCTGAACAGTTTTCACTTTAACAGTATTTTAATAATCAGCAAAGTCACCCATGTATAGTAATGACAAATTGCTTTGCTACAGGGTAATATAAACTTCACAAGTATAATAAATATTTCTGCTTGGCCAAGAAAACTGAAAAACTGGAAACTGCTTAAATATGTGCATCAGAATGAATGAAGATGAAAAACTGGGGAGTATTTTAAAAATAGTTTATGTTTTTTGTAAATTCAATCTCAACCTGTCTTTTCAGAAACAGGGATTTTGGTCGCTGACGTGTTTATGGTCTAGCTGAAATCAAGGAGATTTTGGTATCACATAGGTACAAAACTTAGATTTATTTCTTTTCATTTTGCTGTTATTGAGAAGGGATTAAAAGATTCAGGGTTATTTAAAAGAAATATGTCAATTTCAGACTTTCAAGCTGGAGATTTGCTGGTGGAACACTGTGTTGTTGAGTCAATAAAGCCCACTTTTTTCATAGGAGAGCTCTTTTTCCTGGAGAGTTACAATATGATCCATATTACAGACAGTATTTATTAGAGACAGAAGGAGATTTTAATAATGGCCCTGCAAAATTACTTGTTAGAAGTTCCCACTTCCCATCAGCAGCCAAGGGATGACAGAACTTAATATTGCACTACCAGGAATAGCCTGGTATGAAAATATAGGCAACAAACCCAGAAAATGGTAATAATTTTATTAGGTCCTTTAATCCCATTTATGGTTGGTTGGAAGTTAACAGGGAGAAAAGGAAGAGCTTCACCCCCCTGGAAAACTGGGATTCCAGGCTGGCTTCCAGCTTTGTTGTCAGTGCTTGTGACACCAGCCTCTCACTCATTCCTCAGAGGACATTTTCCAGCTTTATTCATTTTTGTTCCTAAAGTTATTACATTTCTCTCCTGCTAAGAAACATCTAACTTCAGTCAGAGCATCCAGCTGCAACAGCCTGGTTTTCATCTGTCTCTTTTCCCCCTGGATGCTGTCAGTCACTTCCATCTCAGCAACCCTTTATATCAGACGTGTTTCATCCAGGCTTTCCCAATATTTTAAAGAGAGATCCAGGTTTTTATATGGCTTTGGAATAAATGCCAGGGCGTTCCTGCCTCTCCCTGTGTACATTTCCAACGTGGTTTTCTTTTCACTGGCTTGTATTGATTTTTCCTGTGCATCTTTTGTTTTGCTTTGTTGGTAGAAGTGGTGGATGAGGAAAAAAGCTTTACAGTTTCTGCTTCTGGTTTTATTTCTTCATCACCTTTTCCCTTCTTTCTGTCTGCATCCCAGCTCTGTCTCCACAGGAGTGACAAGGCACTGCTGAGGGTTGATGTCACCAGTATTTGCACTTCCTCTGAGAGGGACAAATGTCAGGGAAACAGGTGCAGAATAATCTTCTGCCAACACCATAATCCCCATTGTGAAAGATCTTTGCAAGGTCAAATCATAACAAAGGATTTGTATATTTTCCAGATCTGGCCCTGGAGAAGAGTGGCATCATTCAGCTTATCCTTAGGACAAGGAGAGCTGGAAATCTGAATCGACCTTTTGATCTCAACTGTAAGTTTGAAACAAAATCTTGCTGATTGTCTCCTCCAGTTTTGTTTTATATTTCCTTCTGTATTCTTTGATATATGGGTATGACTCCTGGAAGTGCAATTCCTGTCAGAATTAAGCAGAATTCTGTCTTTGCACCAAATGAAGGGAGGGTGCTGTGCTGCAGGAGGGTTTTGGGTGCCATTCTGGTTCATTGCCCTCTTCTCCTGACTTTTCAACTCTGCTGAATAATTTCACTCGTTTCTGATTTGTGTCAACGCTGTGGACAAAAATCCTTCTCTGAGATGCAGCAGCTTTTTAACTCCTGTGTGAGTTTGTGGCAGATAAGACACTTAGAGCTGGGAGGATAAAAATGAGAGCAGGTTTGTGTGCTGGGGTCAGAGCTGGGAGCATGGGCTGGTTCCTTTCCTTTTGGGGAGCCACTGCTCCCTGTCTTTTGCAGTTCAAATTGACTTCAGTGCAGGAAGTAGCACATTCAAGAGCCTAATATCCAAATAAAGATGATTAAAGGGAACAACTGCAACGCATTCACTCCCTCATTTTGTAAGAATACACACAGACTTGAAGCTTGATTGCCAGGGATGCTCAAGAGGTACTTACAGCACTCTAAAATTGTCTGTGCACGTCATTGATGCTCCTGGGACCAAACCAGCTCCCTGCTCCCCCCTGGGCAGCCTGCAGGTGGCTGCAGAGTGAACCAGGAGGTCCTGCCAGGTGTGGGGCACTGTTGGTGACCTGATCCTGCCCCTTCCACCCCATGGTCACAGCTCCCTCCTGCTCCATGAGAGGTGGGGAAACCCGCTGCTCACCCTTAGGGGAATTTTGGTTTGGTATCCATTTGTCATGTGATTTACTAAGAACACAAAATTTCATCTTTTCTGCCAGGAAGAGGAAATGATTTTATGAAGTTCTCACTTGGTATGGAACTCAGGGAACTCCATTTCTTTCTTTATCTTCTCTTAGACAAGGATGAATCCACGGATCCGTGGCTCAGAAGGGAGGTGGGTCATACCCTGCTCTCTCTGGAAAGGCCTCTGATGATTCTTCCACTTCTTTTTCTACTTCTTATTTTATTGCTCTTGCTGCCATAAATAGTGCTGGTATTCCTGCTTGGCACAGCACAAGCCTTTCCTGAAGGAGCAGTAAGAGATTCCCAGAAGAAGGAACTCACAATTCCCACCCATGATGGGAACACCTCACGTCCCTTCTCTGTTTGCACAGGAGAATGGTGCAGGCAGTGGGGATTAATTAGGATTGATTCCTGCTGTCTCTGTGGCACACATGGATTCTCCTATAATTGAGAGAGATTCCAGTGATGGAATTGAGCTGATTAGGCTGAACAAAGTAATGTTGCATCCACATGCATCCTGCCTCCATGTAATTAGAATTGTTGGTCTTCCAACTGGGAGCAGAACACTGGCAACTAAAGGATTCTGTTCTGATGTAGGAGCACGTGGTTCCTTCTCCAGAGTACTCCTGGTCTAAAAGGAAAATCAAAAGGTGAGAACAGCAAGGGAGAGAAGGAGGTGAAGGATTTTCCTAAGATTATATCAGGATAGCTGCTGTATTGGGTAGAATGGGAATGTCCAGGATTTCTGGTCCTGTGTTTTTCTCACTGTGTTGCATTCAAAGGCTTTAAGCCACTGGAGTACAGGCACCTTTAAATATTATTTTTTTTATGTCTCTCTGCCTTTAAAAGCAAAACTAAATTAACTGGCTTGTAAAGGGGGACTGAAAGGATGCCACGCACCCATGCAGGTGCACCCAGCCCTGCATGATGTCACCTTGCTTTGAAAATCAGCAACTGTCGGTGGATCCATAATGGAAGTGCAAAAAAGTTGATATTTTGTTTGCAATTTTCTGTCTAGGAAGATTCTAGCAAATCTCTCTGGTTTTTTGTTTGTTTTTTTTTTTTACCCTGAAGAGTGCTGGCCTTAGTCCTGGACAGGTGAAATCTCAAGGCAAACCTCCTTAAAAGACAGATTTTTTTATTTTATTTTTTTTTTCTTCATGATTTATTGAGGTATTTGAAAGGTTTATGGCAAAAGAAGCTCTGCCATCCCACATTTACATAAGCTTCTTATGTCAGACAATACCTTTGTTTGTTCCTGAATATACCACGAATTTTTCCTCCATGTTTAAATGTGGATTCACATCAGGGGATGATAAAAGCATTTGAAATTAAATGGTTCCTGAGTTAACCACAGCACCTTCTTTCAATTAGGCCTTCATACATTATAATAATCCCTATTTTGAGAGTATTCCACTATGTAAATGAAAGATTATAAGGAGGAATGCTGAGAAAACCCCTCTCCCCCACCCTTTTAACAACTTATCCTCTGAATCTTTTCATGTAACACCTTTCAACCTACTTGGATCCCGTTCTGCCTTTACCTCACTGAGCCTCACAAATGTTGCACGCTGACGAAAAATTTCTGGGCACTGATTTTAAAACAGTTGGGTTTTGGCAAAATTTTTCAGTCCTCATCAACACCTGGGATTCAGAATTCAGTGTGATAAACTGTTAGAGAAAGATGTGTAATGAGCAGCTGAAGGAAAGGGACAGGGTTCCCTGAGGATGCTTTTATTTTATCAGTGTTTTCTGGAAAATGCCCACAACTGAATTGGCCCTAGACAGAAAAAGGAGTTTACATGCAACACCAGTCTGTGTGGTTGTTTTGGTTCAGGTCTGAGTGAGAAAGGCAAAAATATCTGTTTGTTAGAGATGCTACTTAGCAGTCGTGGCCTTTCAGAGCCCTGTGGAGGGGAATAATGCTCTGCATCATCTTGGATTTCTGCTTTGCCAGTTGATTTATTTCCTGCATCCAAACAGCTTTTGTTGGAGCAGCTGTAGGCTGGAGACTGTCCCTGCATCTCCTGAGCAGTGCACATGAGGCTGGGCGTGCTGGAGGGTGAGGCTCTGCCCTGCAGGAGAAGAAAGCTCCAGCTGAGGCATGGAACTTGTTCAAGGGGCTGAGAGCTCCTCGTGGACTCGCAGGGTGGCTGTGTGTGAGGAGGACTGGAGGAAGCTGCACATGGGGAGGGGATGAGACCTGGAGAGTGATTTCTTACATAGGCAGGCAGTGATGGATAACAGGAATGGTTTTAAACTCAAAGGGGAGGAATTTAGATCAGAGGTTAGGAGGAAATTCCTCCCTGGCAGGGTGGGCAGCCCTGGCACAGGGTGCCCAGAGCAGCTGGGGCTGCCCCTGGACCCCTGGCAGTGCCCAAGGCCAGGCTGGAAGGGGCTTGGAGCACCTGGGATGGTGCAAGGTGTCCCTGCCATGGCAGGAGTGGGAGGTGGGACTGGATAATCTTCAAAGTCCTTCCAACCCAAACCACTCCGGGATTCTCTGGCCCTGCTCTCTTCCAGGGTCATGCTGACCCAAGGAGTGGCTGATTGTGCATGGCAGCTGCTGCAGAGGGACAGCAGGACATTTATCCCAGGATTTACAGCAGGCTCTTGGAAAGGCTCAGGTCACTGTGTGCACTCAGGGACACGAACAGCGATGAGCTCACGAAACACTGCCCATCATAAAACACCTCCTTCCTCTCCTGCACAGCTCTGCTTCCCCAGCATTGGTACTTTTTCTAAACAGCTATTTAATGTCAGCTTCATTTGTTTTAATTCACTCCAATATTGCAAACCAGCAGCAGCTGAAACACCTATTTCTGCAATTAGTGCAATCTTGCTCCTGCATGATAATCTTTTCTCCAAGCTGCTGCCAGCTCTGAGAAGTGCACTTAGAAGAGAACTGGCTCTCAGTTGACTTCAGGGTAACTGGAAGTGATGTAACCTTCAGGAGCAAATCCTGGTCCAAAAATACCCTGTAATTTAATTTTTAGGTGGAGGGACAGAGAGTAGAATTCCAGATTTCACCTTTTCTGCACTGAAATTGGAGGTCTGATGCAGTACTCAGTAATAAAAAGCTGTCTGTTGATCACAGGGCTTTGTTCTGTCACTGCCATAGTGACCCAATGCTGCTCTTGTGAATTTAGGAGTTATGGTCAAGTTCTTAACTGACCTCAGCAAACCTTTGTGTCTTCTCCAGACTGAGAACACTGCTGGAGGAAAGAGCTTGTGTATCCCGTAGGGAAGGACAATCTTTGCAAAGAAAGGTCTTCTCTGGGTTTTGTGTTCCCAGGACAACTCTGACACTGATATCTATTCTGAGGGTCTGATGAATGTGCATTGATTTATTTGGGAAGCTCCCACAGTGACTTCACCCATGGAGCCGGGTCTGCTGCTCATGAGACTCCTTCCACAGGACCTGGAAAGGGCTTTTGGTTTTATCCACCTCAGGCAGTGCAGAGCAGCACAAAACCAGCCTGGAAGAATCCAGCTTGACATCCAAAGAATCTGTGCCAGCTAAAAACCCAAGGATCATTTCACAGAGCAGAACGTGTGGCTGTGGTGCCTCCAGAAGAAACAATGAGCTCCTGTGTCACTGCAGCATCACTCATTGCCTGGCCAGCCCTGGCACGGTGACACACCTGGTGGATTGGGCACATCCTTCCCCTCCAGCCTGGGAGCTTTGCTGGCTGAATTCAGAGTTGTCACAGACACACAAACAAGCATCAGCACCTGGTGTCAGTCCAGCACCAGTGACCCTACTGGTGGTGCCACTGCCATGGAGGAGCTCTGGCACCAGGAGAGGGCACCACAAGCCCTGACTTGGGGTGCTGAGAGGTTCCCCAGGACGAGGTGAGAGATGAGAATTTGACTCCATGTTCGCAGAAGGCTGATTTATTATTTTATGATATTATATTATATTATATTAAAAGAAAATATATATTTAAACTATACTAAAGAAAGAGAAAGGATACATCAGAAGGCTAGAAAAGAATGAATAATAAAAACCTGTGACTCCTTGGAGAGTCACAGCTGGCTTTGATTGGTCATTAAGTAAAAACAATTCACATGGAACCAATCAAAGATGAACCTGTTGGTAAACAACCTCCAGACCACATTCCAAAGCAGCAAACACAGGAGAAGAGAATTGGATAATTTTTATTTACATTTTTCTCTGAGGCTTCTCAGCTTCCCAGGAGAGGGAATCCTGGTGAAGGGGTTTTTCAGAAAATATGGTGATGCTTGCACACTGCTGTACCTGCCAGAGGATGCTTTTCCTCTCAACCAACCAGCCTTTCATAGGATGTTGTGAGTTCATGGAAAGTGGGCAAGGTCTTTCAAGCTGACTCTTGTGTTGCGTTCTGTGAAAATCCACCTCTCTACAGCCTAAGGCATGGCAGGGGCTGAAGAATTCCTGAAGGTGAAGACTCTGCACTGCAGGTAAGTGGGAACAAGAAACCAGCAAGTTGAGGGAGCAAGTGAGAGAGAGGAGTTGGAAGGCAGCCTTGGGCATGTTCTTTGGGTTGGGACAAAGTAACCTTCCCTCTGATCACATGGCCTTTCTTTGAAAATGGGGGAAAGAAATTCTTAGGACATTGGCCTGAAGAATGAACAAGGTTCCTACTGATCTGTTCTGCAATCCCCCATTTTTCCTTAAATGATTATTCAATGAAACTTGCTGTCATCAGGACACTAATAAGGAAAAAAAAAATTCCCTCAAAGATGGTTTAGTGGGAACTACTGCAAAGCAGTGTGCATTGAACTAGGATATTAATGAGGAAAATAACTGTTGAACACTATTAGTTCAAATGGAGGAGAAGCGTGTTTCTGAGGGTGCAAAAAGCTCAGTTATATTAGGAAAATCTATTACTAAGACAATGCAAGTCTAGAGATTTCCAAGCTTTGCCTCTTCAAACAGATTTGCCTGAGCTGTTGTGTCACTGCAGGGTACAGAGCTTGCAGGGAAAAGCCAGGCAGGGTGTGGAGAGGGTATCCTGTGCCCCAGGGGAGTGGGGTGAGGTTGAGGGGAGCTTGAAGGCTCTTTTGGGAAGTTCTGGGAGAGGAAATGTGTCCAAAGGTTTTGAAGCTCTGTAGGAGAGGGCTGCCAGGAGGAGGAAAGGTTGGAGATGTCACAGGTGCCACACACCTGCTTTTCTGCTGTCAGGCTATTGAGTAATCCGGATAAACAAATCACCAGTGACCTGTGTGTTCTGGGACAAGTGTCCTGGGCTACTGCCTGGCAGCAAGATCCCTTTGGAGGGGAAGGGAATAAGGGTTTGGTTTTTAAAACTGGTCCTGTTAGAAGAGAGCGGATGGCTTGGCTTTGCTTGGCCAGGAGACAAAGTACAAAATCAGTGACCCCCGGCAGGGCTGCTGTGTGTCCTGTGTTCCCTGACTGTGCTGTTGGGCTGGAAATCCCCTCCTGGGAGCCTTTGAATGCCCCTGCTCCCTTCTCCGTGACCCTGCTCCCCCACCCTGGGATTAGGCACAGGGAGAGCAGAGCCCATGTAGCAGCGTGATCCTGCAGAATATCGGCTTTGAAATATTACTTGTAGGATTTGTCTAAGGTTCGGGGGCTTTGGGGCTGTGTGTCCTGCAGGAGCAGAGCTGTGCAGCAGCAGAACGTGCCTGGGCAGGGACCGCGTCCCGGGGCTGGCCCCGGCTCTTCCCGAGGCACTGTCCGGGTGGCGCCTGGACACGTTTTCCCTCTCCTGCAGCTGAGTCCTAGCGATAAACGGACAGCAGTGACTGCCTGGGGTGCACAGCCTCTGGCCTGCATGTAACCTGTCCCTAGGACGGCGGGAATAAAGGGATTGAGGAATAAAAGGGATGTTCCCGGAATTCCGGCTGGTGCGAGGATGGAGCGAAGCGCCCTCTGGTGCCGGCAGCTCTGAGCTCCTGAGCCGAGCAAAGAGATTCGGGGATTTCCCTGGAAGCTTAAATTGATCCTTTTTTCTTTGGCGGTAGCAGATAGCTGGGGTAGGAATTGTTGAGAGATCAGCATTAACCCCGGCAGCTGATGCATGAAGGCAGCAGGGGTCGGGGCGGATGTGAGCCGGCAGGTCCGGGATGCTGCCGGGGCTCGGGATGGGTCCGGGATGCTGCCGGGGCTCGGGATCTGCCCCTTGGTCACTCAGCTGAGTCTCGGAGCTGCCGAAACAACGCGCAGCACTTGGTGTCATTCAGGCGTTTGTAGCTCCAGCAGGGCTGGGCAGTTCTTCTCAGAACAGCACCTGGAAGTTTCACAGAACAGACCCAGGACGTTGTTTATACCTTTATTGACAGTTCTGCTCCTCTTGTCCAGAAATAGGAAAAAAAGAGGGGGGTAGTTGGTGTGACCAGTCTGTCACTAGCTGAGCTCAAACATTTTGCTGTGCCCTCCTTCCTGAAGCTCTACTAAATCCTTCCCTCACAGAGAGCAGCTGTTGTCAGCCAGCATAAAAGCACTCAAAGTATCTTAAAATCACCGATTTTGTGCAGTTCTTCTGCCTCTTGGGCTGTCGCTCAGTGAGGATTCAGCAAGGGCTGCAGCTGCCTGGGGATGGGAACAACATCAGCCCTGCTGGAATGCTGCACAGGGGATGTCCCTCTGTGCTGTGACTCCGTCTCTTCCTTCCATTCCTGTAGTTTTGATAACTCCAAATTCAACACCAGAGGGATTTAAAAAAAAAAGTCATCTCGAACAAAGCCAGCATGGCTGACTGGGACACCAGTACCACAATCAGTCCTGTAGGAGGACATTCATGGAGCTTTGTGGGGAAAAGTGTTCCACATCTGGCTGAAAGTAGACTTTCCTTCTGGCCCTTCCAAAAAGACAGGATATAGAAATACACTTTTTTTTTTTCAGTTTGGAGAGAGATGGCAGGGATTGTTGTGCAGTAATGTTTACAGCCAGCCTGGAGGCTTTTCCCTTTCCTCTTGCAGAAGTGATTTTAAAATAAAAGTAAGTTGTACAGACACAGACCCCAGCAATGGAATTGGAACAAAGATTGCTGGAAACCTTTTAGCAAAGCAAGGGGAAGTTGCAGTAATATTTCTTCTTGCTGTAGATGCAGCTTGTGACCCAATAGATTGCTGTGAAACTTGTTTGTTTTCCATACATCTGTTTCTGGTTAACATTTGGGGAAGTGTCCAGCTCACAACTTTATACAATCACTAAAACTCGTTGAGCTTACCCTGCTGCCAATTCTGCTGCTCGAGTGTATGACCTGGCCTCAACAAGCTTTCATTTGACGTTATGGGCATAATTGGTGATTTTTCATTATTTATAGGTTTAGTTTTGCTATTCCTATGATGTTAAAAATAGTATCCTGTGGAGAAATAACTTTTGTACTCACAGTGGGAGCAACTGTGACTCCTTTTGTATTCTTCAATTTCCAAAATGCAACCAGCAGTTTCTAAGATTACAGGAAAGAATAAAGCCTTCCTTTTCCCCAGCACTGTCTCCATTGGTTTGCCCCCAGAGCACCTGGTTAGGAACAAAGGCAGTTCCTAATTTTGGAGAATTATGCACTCTCTGTCCAGAGGTCAGCATATGTATTTGCAAATAAAAATGAAATTAAATTAGGTGTGAAGGCAGTCCTGAATCAAGGTCAGAGCACTTTGCCTCCTTCTGCAGTTAAGAAGTAGCTACTTTTTTTCATAGCTTTTGGCTATGACTGCTTTCCTCTCTTACAGCCAGGCTCCCTGTACAGGTCATACCTGGCTAACAGGGGTCTAGGAAAAGCCTGAGTTTAGGGAGGCTCTTTGCCTGTGGTGATCTCCCAGCTGCTCCAATGGAGACAGCTGCCCACGTGCAAAATATATTTTTAGATGAGCTTGGAATTTGCATGACCCATGTTCATGAGGGGGAAGTAATTTTAAACCTCTCTGGAATCTTATAAACAGAATTCTCCCTTTAAGCTGCACCTTTGCAACTCACCCATGAAAAGGTAAAAGTGAACATTTATGCTGTGCTGAGGAACACTGTGATTCCTGAGTACAGAGAAAGGGAATCTGAGCCAATGCTTTTATCCAGGGAAGGAAGATGTTGACAGCATGTTTACAGCATGTTGTTGTGAAGAGCTTACCAGGATGCAAGGAAACAACGATGTGGAGAGACATGGGCATCAGCCAGCAGCTCTGCCTTTAGCAGGGACCCTCCCCCAGGGCAGGAGGTGGTGGAGGCAAGGGCCAGGATGGATCCTGAGTGAAAGCAGGATCCTGAGTGAAAGCTGGGACCGGCTGGGACCGGCTGGGACCGGCTGGAACCGGCTGGGACCGGCTGAGACCGGCTGGGACCGGCTTGGACCAGCAGGAACCGGCTGGGACTGGCTGGGACCGGCTGGAACCGGCTGGGACCCAGTGCTTGGGCAGGGAGGACCTGGGACACCGCTGCCTCTGGAGCGAGAGCAGCTCCAGCTGCAGGCTGCAAACGGAGCCTCCACAGGCCCCTGAAGATTGCCCAGCTCCCGAGATCCGCAAGGTAAGAGCCAAAGGCAGCTCGGAGGGTGGCGGGTGGTGCCAGGGGCTGGGACCGGCTGGAACTGATGGGGACTGGCTGGGACAGACTGGGACTGGCTGGAACCGGCTTGGACCGGCTGGGACCGGCTGGGACCGGCTGGGACTGGCTGGAACCGGCTGGGACCGGCTGGGACCGGCTGGGACCGGCTGGGACCGGCTGGGACCGGCTGGAACCGGATGGGACCGGCTGGAACCGGCTGGGACCGGCTGGGACCGGCTGGAACCGGCTGGGACCGGCTGG
>JAYDZK010000032.1:2768931-2782363 GCA_034509185.1 Euphonia xanthogaster | reverse complement strand
GTCATCAAGTCAACACAATTCACGTGGAACCAATCAAAGATGCACCTTTTGGGAAGCAACCTCCAGCCCACATTCCAAAGCAATCAGATAATTATTGTTTGCATTTCCTTTCTGAGGCTTTTCAGGAGAAAAATCCTGGGCAAAGAAGATTTCTCAGAAAATATCATGGTGACACTGACTCTGTCCCAGTGTGGCCCGGGGTGGAATTTCCTACAATCCAACCCTTTTTCTTCCTTCATTCCCGTGCTCAGCAGCGCCCCACGATCTGACTGGAAGCACTGGGGTTTTACCTCGAGAGCTCGCAGCATCCTGAGCGAGTTAGACTTTCCTGCAGGCATTATGAGTGGACAAATGCTCCTCCAGAGGCTGCCATTCCAGGCTGGCATTAGCCAGAGCATTGATCAGCAGCTTTAGGAGAGGGCTGAGGAGCTCCTTGAGAGGAGGGAAGAGCAGATGATCCCGCTCCTACACAAAGGTGTGAGCTTCATTAGCCGGGGAATTTGCCTGTCCTCTTTTCTCCTGCCGAGCCTGTGTGAATTGGCTTGTGATGGTTTTGTTCTCTGCTTCAATCTTGCAATCTGATTTACAGCCTTTGAGCGGGCTCAGGCAAACTGTGCAGCTGAATAAAGAGGGAGGGAGCAGCGAGTGAACCGAGGGTGCTGGGGAGAAGCAGAGAGGAGCTGCTCCATGCATGGACTGCAGAGAAGGTGGGGTAGAAAGCCCCCAGAGAGATTAATCATCTCTTTTGCCCTTTTTGCAATCAGACACATTTTCCTGGCCCGCTCACACGAGCCCATGTGTCTGCCAGCTGCCTCTTGCAAGCTCTGAAAGAAGTCATTGAGTCTCTCTGAGAAAACTGCCTTGGCTCACAGGCTCAGAGCATCAGACTGACTCCACACAGGGCTGGAGCTCCAAGAAAACCACTCTGACCTGCCAAGCAAGGAACTGGAAGCAGAGGTTTGGAGGATGCATGTTATCCCAGATGAAATAACAGACTTGGAATTCTTATCTCCAGCCTTAGAGTGCTGAGAGTTGTTGAATTTCCTCAGGTGTCCTACTCCAAATCACCACTGCCATCCTGGCCAGGGTTTATATCTTCAGGACTTTGATCCTGCAGCTTCAGGAAATGAATGAAATGGAAATTAAGAAAATGAAATGGAGAAACATAAGGAATGTCCTAACAAAATGTGCACCAGGGAAAATGGGGTGTAAGGAGGCCCCCCCTCAGGCAAAGCCTCTGCCATTCATTCAGCAGGTGATGCTGCACATGCCCACAGGTGGGTACAGCAATTCACACCAGCAGGCTTTCCTGTGGGCATGGCCGTCCTAGGGCTGCCTCTGTGAAAGTGCTTTTGGCCCTCTGTGCTTTTTAAATCTATCTCCAAAATAACATCCTCATCTTTATTCAGCTTTGAGGCTGCACAGAGGGATTCCCTGTCTACCTGCCCTCCTAGCACATCCAGGATTCAGCAGCTCAGCAGCCCTTGGACAGCCTGTTTCCATAACAACAGAGGAGGAAAAACCTGAGAACTACTCAGTGACTGCCTGCAGGGCTGTTTGTTGGCATCAGGCTCCTGAACCCCCCCAGGCTGGGAGGAGACCCCAGAGAATTCCCTTCTCCTCCCACCTCCCTTGAGAGAAACTTCAACTCTGTCAAGGTGGGAAATGGAAGGAGCAGCTCAGCTCTGAGCCTCACATAGGGGCTGATGCCTTTCAGTTCCATCAGGCAATTTTTACCCATTATCCTCCTGCTGTGCATCCTCCTCTTCCCCGGGGCAATATTGACTCAATCCCCCTGTGCAGACCCTCCAGGCACCCCCTGCTCCCTGGGGACCCTGAGCTGTGTTTAAAGAGCACCCAGAAGGTGTCTGGGAGCCCCAAGGACAAACCTCCCCGGCCAGTGAGACCTTCAGAGTGCCAAGGGCATCGTGGAATCCCAGAGCAGAGTCACAGCCTGGTAAAAACCCCTTTATCCTATAAAGCACACACATTTGTATTGCCAACACTCCCCATTCCCCTGCCATTGCTTGCACCAGCCCCTGCCTGATTTCTGTGTGTTTGGATCTTGTCTCAGGAGTGAGCACACAGCCCATGCAGCGCTGAACTCTGGTCACTACTGCAACAGAAATAATGATAATAAATGATTCTGCAAGCAAAACAAACCCTGTGCAAACTGGGCAGTGAAGATGCCTCTCCAGCAGCTTTAATTTAAGGCAGTTTGCTGGTTTTTTCCTGGTTCAGAAGTGACTTGCTCACTTAATGAGCAGGGGTCTCATTCTGATCAATGGATCCCAGGTTCACAGGGTATCACTCCTGATTTATCCCAGCACTCCAACCATGCTCCTCTCTTACTCGGCTGCCTTTTTTTATTCATTCCAGCTTGTCTTTGCCCTTTCTGGCATCCATAACTCCAGAGGCACAAGTGAGAACACTTGCTCAGCACAGGTGAGAAGGCAGCTGCCGATTAAATCCCTGTAATTCATGGTCCTTCCCAGCCCAGGCAGAGCCCTGGAGTGGCAGCAATCCATTTATCCCCTCCTTGGGTCACACTCCAAGCCAATAACCTCATCAGGGTAAACACCCTTAAGCTTCCTTATCCCCTTCATCACCCTTTAAGCCATATTTTACTTTCTCTTGCCTTTTGCATGCTGAACTTGCAGTTCCTCCATGGCCTTGCATGACTTACCCCACTGACTCTGCAGTCACCCCACAGAGTGAGTGGAAGTCTCTGGCTTCCCACTTTTCCACCTAATTACCTCATTTTCTCTGGTGGACCAGAAATAGATTTTCTGGGAGGCACATAAGCAAAGTTTCCCTGGCCATGAAGGGAACTAATACTTAGGACAAAGATAATTATTTCTCTTGAAGGATAAATGCTTGCCATAAATCTGCAGGGAAAATATTGTGTTTCACCTCTACTGTTGTCATGATCAGTTTCTAATGAGTTAATACACGACATAGATTAAAGAGAAAACATAGTTCCTATCTAGAACTACTCAATTTTGAGCTACTTTGGTCAATTAACGTGTTAGGAACCATCACAGGTGCCCCCAGGGGTTATCTTGGCTTTATTACAGCAGGATTTAATCCCAGCTTTCACTGAGTCGTCTGTGACCACATCTAGGCCTGGTTTAAAGGAGGCTTTGTCAGCACTGGGCTTGTCACAGCCCTCAAAACCCCCTCTGGAGATCCACAGCCATAAATCTGCAGCTTGCCCAGTGTTTTAAATCCAAATAACATCTTTTAATGAGAAAATATGAGTCAAAACACTGAAGTGTGAGTATTTCTCCCTGGGTTTTGGTTTTTATTCCTTCCCCAGTGTATGAATCACTGGCAGCATTCACACCTCCAACCATTGCTTTGAATATTTCAGGGATTTTTGATTTTTTTTTAATTTGAATACATGATTTTTTTTATTTTTTTTTATTTTATTCTCTCTCAGCTGCTTGTGATAAACACAACTCCCTATCCCATTTTACATTTCAATGTGGAACATTCAAAGTGTGTTTCTGGTAAGTCAATACTGTCTTCTCTTTAAATACATAACCTGCTTGGCAATTGGAGTATATTTCTATCTCTTAGAGCTTTTTAACCAGCACTGCTAATATTTAATTGAAATTTAAATAACATTAAACAGCAAATCATTCTCTGGTGACTTTCTTATGCCATCAACATGTCACCTTTGGACACGTGGTGACACTTTTTCAGGCCATGCTAAGTGTGGCACAGTGGGGAGGAAAATAAAAATCCACCTGGGGTGGATTTACATCTCCATTCTGGCCCTAGAATAAGCTGAAACACCCCCAAATTTTGCCAACTCATTGCTGTTCCAGAGCCTTGTTTGGAGAGCTCGGAGCTGTGCCAGGGAGCAGCGGTGACAGCAGAAATTAAATTCCAGCGTGTCCCTCTGCCCATCTGGAAACAGCAATTCAGGCTGGCTCCCATTGACCTCACAAGATTAATTGGCAGTTAATTGCCTTTATATTCTAATTTTCCACCTAAGGGCCCTGTAGTGTTTCAACTGCTGGGCCTGCAGAAAGGCATCCTCATGTGGAATTAAAACTTGTATGAGTGAAACAATTCTGATCAGAGGGACCTGCCTTTTTTGAGGTCTTATTTTGTCTTTTCATCCCTGGTTGCTTCAGCTGTGGAGAGACAGGTTAGCTTGCAAGGATTTCCTTTCTCAGTGGTTTGTGTCAGGGGTTTTTGGCTTTGCTTTTGCTGCAGCTGCATTATTTAACATCCTTCTCTTTATTTTCAGGCAGTGCAATCTCTTGGCAACAAGGGTGGAGAACAAATTGATTTTCAAGAAATATATAAGATTATGTGACTGACTATTGCAAGGAGAGAAAATACAGTCCCTGAGTCCCTTGCAAATTAGGAGATAATTAACAAGTGAATGCTGCAACTGTTTGGATTGGAATGAGATGCAGCCAGGTAGAAAAGTCAGAAAAAGTCACATTGGAAAGAGTTTTTTGTTTTATTTATAATTTGAAAGAGAAGGGTAGCTTCACCCATTCTGCTTGCCCCACCAAGGAAACCTGTAAGGCTTTCAGTGTGTTTGACATGGCACAGGGAAGGAAACTCATTTTAGCAAAGGTAGGAAAAACACCAACAGTTTGAGTGTTCAGAGCTTTTCAGAGGAGTGAATATCTCTGTCTGGAAACAGCTCCTTTCAGAGAAGTTCCTTTGGTGCAGATTGCTGTCATCCTGGGGAAATGATGCCTGCCTTGCATTCCTGCCCAGAGGTTGGAGGTTGGCATGGGGATTTCTTTCTCTGCTGCTTCTCTAAGGGATGTGTGTGACTCCTCCATGTGGATTATCTGCAGGGCTGTGCCATGGGCCTTGGGAAGGCTTGGTCCTGCCAACAGGCACAGACATTTGTGGTTAAATGTAGATTACTGGATCTGCCATTTTTCAGTCGTTACCCATTTGAGTTTCATGTGCCTTTAGCTCCCAAAGGAAGCTGGACACTTTTAAAAAGTCCTTTTGGTGTGCATTTCACTGTTTTAGTGTGTTCTACAGAGCCACTGCCAGAGAAACTCCTGTGGGCCCAGGAAAAAAGGCAGAAGGACTGAGAGAGTAGGTTCACCAAAGCTGAAATCTGAGAGCTGTTAGAGATGATAGAGACACTTAGAAAAGGATCCAGGATGAAATTCCAGCTGATGGGAAGTGTCAGAGGCAGATTAACTTCAAGGAGCGGGAAGTCAGCTCAGCTTGGACTTCATGGAAACTTTAAATCATTAAATAAGTGTGTGCCTTAGCAGGAATCTCAACACAGAGATTCCTGGATTTGACAGATCTGGAGGTTGGATTTGGCAGGGATTTTTCCCTGGTTTTGTTTTCCCTCCCTGCTGGAATTATCCAAACAAGGATGCATTTGTAGGATGACTTCTATTTCCTTTTGCTGCTGACTTCTGAGGGAGCAAATCACCTCCCTGAGGAACTTTTGAAGCCCTCAAGCAGGACGTGGCTGCTGTAACAGGATTTTTCCTGCTCCAGCCCAGAGCTGGGCAATGCAGCAGGGATAGGATGTGGAGTTTGCTTTCAGTGTTAGGAAAGTCTCAAAACCAGTTTCCTTTTGCTGACTTGGATTAATGGGTTTCTTTTGAGGTCACCTTTGTGCATCCTTGGCTCATTCCAGGCTCCTCTTGGCCTGGATCTTGTGCTGAGCTGGGATTTTGCCACTGCTGGGCATCAACCTTTGTGATCAACTGACAGGAACTTCTCATATTCTACATCCCCAATCCAATCATTTTTTCTCAAGCTAAAAAGTATTTAAAAAAAAATATCTGGTCATGCTGTCAAAATGGCCCATTACAAATGATTTACCACAAGAAAATTTTGCTAATGCAAATTTTTTTGAAGCAGAGAGTTTAATTAACTCCCTGCTTTGAAAAAAAAGTCACAAAATACAAAATCTATAGAGACTTTTTATACTTATTTCATTTTCTCTGCTCATTCCGTTTTGGATTTTATAGCCCTCAAAGAGACAAAGCTAAACCTGTGGCTTTTAAGCCCCTCTGATTTATGTCCCACTCAGAGTGTAGGATCTCTGCAGTGATCCCAAGCCCATGACTTGACTTTCTTGTCCTTGCTCCATCCCACTGCATTTTCTGGATACTCTGGAAGAATCTCCTGCTTGCTCACAGCCAGCTGACCAAGGGGCTAAAGTCACCCTGCACCACCTCATTTCCTCTTAGGTTTGATCTGAAAGTTTGGAAGTACTTATCTTTTTTTATTTAAACACTGAAAAAAACAATGCTAGACTGCCTGCACAGTCTATTGAAGTTATTACTATATATTATCATTTGTTACAAATATAATTATGAATTATTTTACATATATGTTCATAAACAAATATAACAAATTAATTTGGGTAATCCCCAGCACTTTAAGTCCTTACTTTCATTCTTGCAAGGATGTAATTTTGACCCACACTCATCACCCTGCCTTAGTGAAACATTTTCAGTATTTACTGGGTGATTCTTATTTTTATTAAAATTTCTTGGTTTCCCATAACATGAATTTATCTAGATATGCATAAAAGGTTGAAGGGTTTGCTTTTTTTACAGTGTTGTCCCAATTATTCCATTTGATATTCCTGTTACTAGGGTTTTTTTTTCTCATTGAATGTCTTGTCTGAAGGACACTGAAGAGGGATAAATCATTTATGTGCTCTGTTACGTGAGAATTGCCAATATTTTTAAAGAAGCCTCACATTGTTGGTCAAGCTATCACTTCCCTGCTTGCATAATAATTTTTTAAAACTGCTCATAGTCTGAGTGTGCAAAAAAAAAATTGCTTTAATATTGAATATTTGGTATGATGTTGTTTCCTGAGCCCTCTAGACTTGTAGAACTTTGTCTGTCTGGTGGAATTTAAAAGCAGGCTGAGTTGTAATTGGAAAATGTGTGTCATAGCTTGCAGTATTTAGAGGCAAATTGTCTGGGCTGAAATTGCTGATGCAGGTGACCTATTGAACACCCTGCAAGCCACCAGTCACATTAAGGTGGTACAGGAGCACAGGCAGCACCAACGAGCTCAGCAAACACCCATCTATTGTTTTGGGGGCTTTCATGTGGATTTTAATGCAGGTTATTGTGATAAAATCAGCTCCATGGATGTAAAAAATGGGAGAATAGAAATGACAGCGTTAGCCAAGCCCACTGTGTGTCCCTGTCTGAGGAGATCAGGGCCATTTCCTCTTCTCTCATGAAAAGCAAATGAAGCCCAAGGCAATCATGCTGTCCAGTTTGGGAGGGGGTGCCTGGCAATTCTGGTTTAGCTGTTGGTGTTCAGAACTGTGACTGCCTGGGCTCAAGGGTAGCCACAGTAATTCTGTAAATGTCTGTTGTTACTGCAATCCAAACGGGCTTGATTCTCAGCTAAAAACCTGCACAAACCATTTCTTCACAAACCATTTCTTCACAATCCTTGCCTTTATTTTTTTGGTGTGAGTTTTAACAGCACAGGGTTTTTGCAGCAGAAATTTTGTGGAATTCATGTCAGTTGACCTTGACAGGAAGAAAGAAAAAAAAAAAAAAAAAAGAAAAATTGCCACAAAGCCTTTTATTCAGCAGTTGGTGAGCAATGTGTCTCATCCACATCACTGCAAAAACACCACTGTGCTCATGGATTGCCCAGGCAAAGGCTCCACTCTCCAATCCCACCTCCACACTGGGCAGGGATCAGAGCAACTGCAGGACCTCTCTGCTGAGGTTTTGTCCAGTGAGCAGCAGCTTTTGTTGAGGAATAGGAAATCTTTGTTCCTGGGCCCCTTTAATCTCTTCCACAAACGAATGAGGTCGATGCCGTTGTCCTGACGTGAGTCACGCTTCCATTTCTCTAAACATTGCAGCTTCCTCCTCCTGGGCTTTGTGCCAGTTCTTGCAGGGACCAAAGATGTGTTTTCACACAGCTGTTTTTGTGAGGCTCACTCACTTTTCCTAATAAATGTCCTCATTCCTCTGCATGGCAGGGCCCTGGACGGGGGCTGCTCTCCCATCCTCCCCTGGGAGGATCTGGAGGTGCCCAGAGAAGCTGTGGCTGCCCCTGGATCCCTGGAAATGTCCAAGGCCAGGCTGGACAGGGCTTGGAGCACCCTGGGGTAGTGAAAACTGTCCCTGCCCATGTACTGGATGAGCTCTAAGCCCCTTCCAACCCATTCTGGGATTCTATGGAAAATCAGGAATACTCTGTTGTGGCATCACTGGAGCTCAAACCATCCTTCCATAAATTCTGTAACAAAAGTGAGGCCCAGTTTTGCCCCAGCTTGGCTCAAGGGAATCTTCAATTTTGCTGTTTCTTCAATTCTTCAATTTCTGCTAGATGAAATGTTCTCCAGAGCTCAGTCTGTCTGTCCTGAAGCAGAGTACAAACTTGTGTGGAGCTTGCTGGTCCAGCTGGGAATTAAACCTAAATCCCCATCCCCAGGCTGAGCTCTCTCATCTCCTGCTGTGCCTGTTTTTCAAGGAAAAGAGACCACGACCTCCTTTTTTGATGGAAACATATGGAAATATGTGCTTGGCCATAGGATACACGAGCCAGCCCACTCTGTGAATTGTTTTCCATCCTGATCTTTGGCCCTGAACCTGTGGATGAGCCCCCTTGCCTAAATGATCTTTCAGATGCACTGCTACGTTCCTGCTCTTAAATGTTGTGGAGTTGTTTGGTTTTTTGGGATTTTTTTGTTTTCAACCTCGATCTTGCTGCTTTTGTTCAGGAGGACTGTAGGAAACCAACTGGAAAATAAGAACCAAATATTTCCCTGAATTTGAGCCTAAATCTCTTGGTGTTTGCACAGCAGACAGGCAGCTCAGTGTATTTTGGTGTCAGATTTGTTATTACAGATTAGATCAATTGTCTGGCTGCAGTAGCAAATTCCCCCCTTGTAATGCACTTAGTCAGTTGTGAAATCATGGACTCAGTGGTGGGAAAACCAGAAAATTCTCCATAACCCCTCCAAGCAATCAATTTATGCCCTGAAGCATGAGATTTGATTACCATTGTTATTATCTTAGCTTGCATAGTTACAAATGTTATTAGCAGTCATAAAATTATCCAGCCTTAAAAAAAAATCAGATTAGAATAAAACAAAAAAAAAATCCCAACATTTCACTCCAGGTTCCTCAAAGCCTGAATTCCTGGGATTGCTTTGAACTGTGAAAAGTGGTAGTTCCTTTAATTCTCTTTAAATTTGCTGTCCTTTGATCAGGTGGATTTCTCCTGGAAATCCCTTAGGAAGGGATAGATGAGAATTTTCTGGCATGTCTGGAGTTTCTCTCTGCTCAGGACCCATCCAACTTTCAGCATTTCAAAGCTAAGTGTTGATGAGGTGTGTTAACAATCAGATCACCCAGATCTGTGTTTAATAAACCATTAGCAGGATGTGCATCACCCTCTTTCTCATCTCTGTTTTTCCCTTAATGATCCAGATCTTCTCCTGTGAACTCCAATCTCCCAAAGCAGCTCAGTGCTTCTCAAGCTGCATCTCAGCTGGTATAACTTAAATACTCTAAAAATTCAAAAGTTAAGGAAAATACTGCAAAATCTTGCAGCAGGGTGTCATTTCAAAATTTAGATGGCATCATGTCAATTATTTTAGCCACTTAATTTGTCCAGGGCCAAACCAGATTCCCAGAAGCTTATCCTGTTTTTTATTTATTTTTTTTTTAGTCTATATCAAATTGTGGTTCTTGATATTCAAATACACTCCCCTTTTTTGCATATCTACCTATTCAGAAATTCCAGCATCTTTGTTAACGAGCTCTGCTGATGGGATATGTGCTGGCAATTACAAGCAAATTAATTTCCTCCACAGAAATCTGGCCAATCTGTTCTTTTGTCCTGAGTATTTCATGTGTCTTAAATGTCATTTAGAGTAGGATTGGGAAT
The DNA here is from genome assembly GCA_034509185.1 of Euphonia xanthogaster. Classification (NCBI taxonomy): domain Eukaryota; kingdom Metazoa; phylum Chordata; class Aves; order Passeriformes; family Fringillidae; genus Euphonia; species Euphonia xanthogaster. The sequence continues at coordinate 2,772,466 of JAYDZK010000032.1, read as the reverse complement.
CTTCTGAGCCTGCCACCCGGCTCTGGAGCTGGGTTTAGGATGGTGGGTGTGTCTTGAGGGAGAACACTCAGGAATCAGGTAACAAGTTACCTTTGGGATTGGCAAAACCCACCTGCTGTTCCTCCTGACTCCTTCAGACAATGCCGGAGGTAAATATTCTGAGAGGGTTCTCTCACACTTGATTTCAGACAATATTATGCATTTAATGTGTATTTTAAATATGTCATCAGTACCAGCCTAGAGAGAATTAATTTTTTCCAGTGTTTCCAGCAGTGTTGCTCTCTCATTCTCACATCAAGCAGAGGGTCTGATGAAAAGGCCCCTTGATTTCCAGCAGGAAATCCCAAAATAAAGAGCAGTTTTGTGAGATGCAGAGAGGACCACACTGAGCTTCTCTGTCTTTATTTTTGTTTGGTGCAGACTTAAGTGCCACGGCACTTGCCCCATTTCACAGCCCAGTGAAATGCAAGGCATTATTGATTATGTCTATTTCCACTTTACTTAAGGCAAACCCTATTCTCAAATAGATTTACCTAGTGCCATGTTATTATTATTAACAGGAACACATTTTATTTTATTTTGCAACTATGGAGCAGCTCTGGGGAAGCTGCTGTGCTTGGGCTTTGCCCATCCGCTGGCTTCCTAGCAGAAAAAAACTTTGTGCACAGTTCTGTGTGAAAAATTAAAACCATTTCATGCTTTCCATACTGTGACCTCAAACCTGAACATGGAAGAATCACATTGACAGGGAGGATCTAAATCTGGGCCAGCCAAGCAGGGAAATGAAGGTTTAAAGGGTGGCTGCATTCTGCAAGCCCAGCTTCCCTCCCTGTGTGGCACAGGGATGTAGGGATGGGCAGCTGGGAAGTTGACTTTGGCAGCAGCCCTGCCTCAAACAGTCTCTGCAGGTCATTGAATTGGTGCCTCTGCCAGAGCCCTGCAAAAATCAGCCTGGAAACTCCTGGTGCTGCTGAGGCATCCCAGGTGGAACTCAGCACTGGCTGGGCAGGGTGATGTCCATGTCGTGTTAGACTCAGATGTTTGTCATTTCTTATCTATGTTACAGTCTTACAAGCTGCAAAATGACCCTGTATCATCTCTACAAGGTCTTTTAAGAAAAAACAATCCAATTAAGAAATGATGCCCAAATTATTTTTACTTTTAATCATCCACGTCCCACAATGTGGACTTTTTTGTCCAATTACAAAATACCACCCAAACCCATGGAGAAGGAGGTGAAGAAAAAGGATCAGCCACCACCCTAAAACTTCCATCTTAGCTCTATATATATTACTACATTCTAAAACCTTAAACTCTAAGTTTTCCACCATGTGATATTACACACTTCTATTCAAACTCCACACCTGTAATCCCAATCAATCAATTTTGGAAGCCTTCTCCACAGCCTCAGGTCAATGCAGTGTTCTCTTGGGAGTCAGTGCCTGTCAGCACAGAAAGTCTGAAATTCTCAGCATCCAGGGTTCCAACAGGGTGAGAGTCCCTGGCCCTGTTTTTCATCCTCCTGGCAATGGCAGTAGGGGCAATGCCAGCTCTCCCTGGCTCTCCCAGCTCTCTTATCTCTGCTCCCAGACAGGCAGCTTCCCACCCTTGGCATTTCCAGTTCTTGCCAAGGCTCCAGTGAATCTCCAGACCTCTGGACTGGAGTGAATCTCTGCTGGCTCAAATGGCTTTTCAATCCACAGGCAGCCCTCAGACATTCCTCTGGAGCTGCCTCCTTGTCCATTTATTTCCTGAGTTTCCACTCAGAGGGCACAGGTCTGTTGCTTAGCTGTTGGTTGCTTTGGAAAGCAATCTGCTGTAAATATAACATTTCACTGTCTTTGGATGGAACAGCGACTCAATTCAGGATCTGGCGTGGAGGGCAGGATCCAAAGGGAGGATTCCCAGTCCTCTGGTGTGCTCTGGGCTGGGTGTTTGGCACACTGAAATCTGCCCGACTTCAGAGCTTCCTCAGAAGCTTTCCATGCTGTGCTCCATGCATTTATAGTGGTGCCAGCTCACTCATGCATAGCTGAATATAAAAATTCTATCTATTAATTGCCTGACTTTGCATGACTCCAAACTTACCAATGCTTGAACAGTTTTGCATTTACTTAACAAATATATTAAACTATTCTGCCCTTTTCCCTTCTACTTTTCAGATCTTTTTTCTTTTACTGCCATCTTTATAATGCCTTCCCTTACATTTAATTATTTACTCCTCATCCAAAAGGCAAGCTCACCTTCTGAAATCTGCAGGAGATAAACACCACCAGTTGGCCAGTACATCCACAAACTCCAATTGCCAGTGCCCCAAAACTCTTTAACCCAAATGCTAATAATCCCAGGGAGTGCTGCTGTGCTTCGGTAGGGTGGGTTTATGGTTTAATGTCCGTGAATGTTACTTTGTGATTATTGCTCATTGCATTAGGCAAGGCTCAGAGTAAAGAAGAGCAACCAAAGGTCAGCAGCGAGACAGAAACGTCCGAGGAGTCCGAGAACTGATGAAAATAATTCCGTCTGACCTTCCCCACCTCTCGGGACGGAGTGCTTAAGACAATGACTGGCAGATTTGTGACGACTGTCTTTACCAATCACTTAAATATTTAGCCCATTCCTCGCAGGGCTCGGACAATGAAGCGCCCAGGCAGAGTCCGGGCGCTCAATGGCACATGTGAACCTGAGCTGGTTCTGTGGTCATGTACAGCACACAGGGGGGCATTTGCCAAAATAAACCCCAAAAAACCCAAAAAGAAACCCGAGGAAAAGAGGTTTGGTGTTGGGATGATTTGGTACATGAGGATTTAGTAGGGGAGAGGGGGAAGGGCCAAACCCAGTTGTGGTTTTCTTAATCTTCATCCTTTCCTCTGAGAGGCAGCGAAGATTCTGCACCCGAGAGAGGGGCGAGACCAGCCGGGGACCGTCCCTTCCCCGGCAGCGCCTCGCTCCTGCTCGCCTGGATTTCGGCGGAGCCTCTGCCCGCCGGAGCGAGGGCATCCCGGACCCCGCCGGGGACAGCGCCCTCGGTTCGGCCGCTCCGTTCTGCTCCTCCCGCCCCGGTTCTGGGCTGGCCGGCCCTGGGGGCCCCTCCCCGGCACCTGCCCGGCTGCGGGACGGCCCCCCCCGGGCTGGGGGCGGGCAGGGGCTGCCATCGCTTGCTCCTCTCCTCGCTCCCTGCATCCGCAGGTGCCGCCCGGAGCAGCGGGGGCGGAGGTGCCGCCGGCAGCCGGCTCCGGCCAAGGGGGTTCGGATCGGGCAGGTGGGACCCGGTGCGGGGCCGGAGCCGGGGCGGGGGTGGCTGTGCCCCGGGGGAGGCTGTGGGGAGCGCGGGGGCTCGTTGCCATGGCTCCCTGCAAGCTCCGCCGGAGGAGATAGCGATGCCAGTCACGGAGGGACCCTCTCCCTCCTCGTGGGTGTGGAGCGGGGCTGGCTTTGGGGTGGTTGCGTTGGGTTTTTCCGCTCCCTCTCCTTCCCTCCCCCCCTACCTCCCCCTTTTTTTTTTTTTTTTTTTTTTTTTTTTTTTTTTGGGGTGGGG
>JAYDZK010000032.1:2757508-2768831 GCA_034509185.1 Euphonia xanthogaster | reverse complement strand
GCCCCGGCCCCCCCCCCCCACCCCCCCCTTTGTTTTTTTTTTTTTTTGTTTTTTTTCGGGGTGGAGCGATTAATCCGGCGCGCCGGGACGGGGCTGCGGAGCCGCCGCCGCCACCGGGACCCCTCGGCCCGCCCGGGCTCAAGGTACGGCGGGGGAGCGGGGAGGGCTGCGGGGGTGTCCGGCCGCCGGGCTGCCCTGCCCGTCTCCCAAAGCGCTCTTTAATTATTCTCGCTCTGATTTGAAAACTGGTTTTCCTGCTGCGGGCACCGCACCTGGTCCCGCAGCGGCGGCGCCCTGCGGAGCGATGAGGAAGCGGAGACGGGCTCAGCCCGGCCGGGGGGTTCGGGGGGTCCCGGAGGCTCCCGGGCAGCCGGTCCGGCCCCTTCTCCCCGCACTCGGCTCCCCGGGTGGAGGAGCCGCTGCCCGCGGGAAGTTTCGGGGGTGCGGAGCCCTGCGGAGCCGGGGGACAGCGCGGAGGGGCCGGGGGACAGAGCCAGGGGCCGGGGGCTCGGCTGGGGCTTGGCGTGTCAGTCCCGTGCTGCGTTAGGTGGGCTCAAGTTTGCGAGCCCGGATGTCCTGCATCGTGGCGAACACTTGTTTCTGCTTCCCAAATGGTTTTGGAGAGGATTTGGGGTGGTTTTGCTGCAGTTCCTAAATAATTCCCGAGGCGCCCAGGTTGGTTTCTCGCTGGGAAGCGATGTGCCCGTGTAGCGCTGCAGGAGAGCCGCTGGGCTCGCTGGGGCTCGGTGTCTGGGCTGTGCATTATCGATTTGTGTTGCATGATCAGAGAGCATCGGGGAGCTTGGCAACGCAGTCCAAGGAAATTCTGTTTTCCTGTAGTCAGACACAGCAAATGTACGTGGGCTTTGCAGCTGCCACTCCATCCTTAGGGATACTTGGCTTCTTTTGGGTAGGAAGGAACTAAACTGTGTTTTGTTGGGTTATGTACAAGTGTTCAGCACTACCTGGGAATACTTTTGTTTGAAATGTGGGTTTGGAATATTTCACCAGAGCGGTGACAGGTGGCATTTCTGTGTCCTTGCCAAAGGTTTGGTGTGACCAAGTTGACATGTGCTGTGTAGCTCCCCCAAATCCCATTCCACATGCAAAAAATAATAAATGTTATGACTTTAGATCTAGGTCCGAGGAAAGGAGAGGAGGTGAAAAGCTGTACTTTAAATAAATATGTCTTTTTCTGTGCCATTTATGAATGTGAAATGTTACCTCGTTGGAGCTGTGCTTGCCATCCTCTGGCCATTGCTTCCCACGTGCCTCTGCTTATCTTCTGATATGAAATACCAGAGTGCACAACTCCTGCTGTGTTAACACTTCTCTCTGGCTCAAAAGTAATAAATTTTCATTGTGTTTCTAAAAAAACAAGCCAAATAAAGCCCTCTCTCTGTCGATAGATCATTAAAAATTAGGAAATTCTGGTTCACCAGTTTCTGGTGCTCATTTAGGCTGAGCATCTGCTGTCAGTGGAGTCTGGCTTGCAGAGGAACTACAAGTCCAGACCATGTGACATTAAAATGAGATGCACAGGATAGGACACCGAGATTTGCAGAAGGTAATTTCTTTAGAAATACTGCCCAGTGTATATGAAATGATCATTAAATATCTTCAGTAAAAAAACACCTGCCAGCAATCAAGAAGTTGAAATTCTGCCACATGCAGCACACAGCTTGGAAAGCAATTTGTTTTTAAACTCTTCCTGTTTATTATTGTTTTTTATTAAAGTAGGGGTGGGATGAATCTTGAATATAAGGCTGAAATAAAGAGACTTTATTATTTATACATAATAAATGTATATTACTTCAGCAATATACGTTTAACTCAGTGAGTGCAGTTTTTGTGGGGCATTTAGTATGAGTTACTTCAGTAATTAAACCTCGTGCATGAAAATATAACAGTCCACTTCTTCACCCCAAGAAAGCCAACAGATAAGCCTTATTTAGATGAAAGATTACATTATTCACAGCTTGAATGTGTACCTTGAGTGGCTTGGACTGGGGCCACCTTGTTTGCCAGTAAAAATTCACTTTATCACTTCTATTTGGGAGGAAAAAAATGGAACAAAAAGGAGTTTATTCTTTACATAAAACGAGGTAGGGGACAGTTGCTCCTGTGATCAGAAAGGGTCTGCTCCTTCCCCCAGGGGGAGAGGACAGGGACTACTTTAAACACTACTAATTAGATCAGTTTATCTTGCACGCATTACAACGCTGTGGTTTATTAATTATAGCTTTTCCCATTAGCAGTATGTTAAGAATAATGGATTAACATATCACACAGATCAAAAGAACATCTACAAAGTTTATCTTCGAGGAAAGAAAGTGTTATTGTGTGTCAGGAAGTCCCCCTGGCTTTCCCAAGGCACAGATTTTGTTGGAATTCCTGAGCTGGTGCTTCAGAGCCCTGTGAATGACTTGAATTGATCACAAACAAGTGACACTGGAGCTCTTGGTTGCTTAGCAACCCACCAAGATGCCACAATTTCTTTTGGTGTATTTGTCCAGTAAAGTAGAAATTCAGTTTTGTTACAGATCATGGGTTCTCTGCTAGCACAAAGCCCACCCTATAACAACCCTAAATTGTGGAGAATGAAAATTGATGTCCCAGCACAGGGTGTGGGAGCAGCATGGGAATGAAAACAGAGCAGGAATCTTGTAACCATATTCTGATGGTGATGTGCTCAGTGTTTTATAACAAGTTTCAATTGTCCTTTCTTGGTTAAGCTCCTAAAAAACCCCACATCATTGGTGGGACAAGTTCTAGCAAAGAAATTCATCCACCAGGTGCTGTTTGAATGGTTCCCCTCGTGCTGTCATGAGCTGTGAGATCCTGCAAGGTCTGTGGGGTTCCCCTGAGCTCCACTTTGAAATGCAACCTGGTGGTATGTGTGGTTTGACTGTGGTCTGCATTACCCCCTGGCCCACAGGGCTGGGGAGCTCTGCTGGCTTCTCCTCACAGCAGACCCTGGGTCCTTAGCAGATCTTTCTGGGTAAGGGAATAACTCAAAGAGCAGAAGGAAGATTGATGTTATCATGATTATCTACCTGAAGCACCAACATGGGCTTCGATGAATTATATTTTGGTCAGTGGGCTCTTTTTTGTTCCCCCTGGCTCCACACGTGCTGCACCTTGGGAGGGAATCCTGCATCATCCCATCCCCTGTCTCTGTGCTTCTGTGGGGGTTCCAGGGCCAGGGAACCCCCAGGGTGAGTTTGGGCTGAACCTGAGCCAGGATATTTCAGGAGCTCCCTCTGTGCACTTCAGCTGCTAATGGGCTTTTCATCCGTGACTCCTGAGCTGGAGCCAAGCTGGAACCAGGTCTGTGGGTGGACCTGGGGCTCCCAGCACCCTTTTGCTCTGCTTATCTCCATCTTCTGGGCTCTGCTCTTTGCTCATACAGACAAATCCCGCTGAAAGTGTGCCTAGGAAAAGGCTGCTAGGGCTGGGAGAACTGCAGGGTGGCATGGCATTCATTCTGCTTAAGTAGCAGTGAAGATTTCTTCCCTCTGGATGAGAAAAAGGAATCCAGGTACTTCTCTTTGTAGAACTTGGCTATTGAATATTTTACTGTCTATGGCACTAGAGGGGGTTTGTGGCAGTGCCCACAGGAGCTGCTGAGACCACACTGAACCAAATCCCAGCTCATTGTCACTGTTCCTAGGCTAAGATTACAGTAGTTCCTAATCTGTGTACTTGTAATTAATTGCCCTTCTAGGCTCAGACAGACTCAGGTGAAGAGCTTAGGTGAAGACCTGTGAGCTTGGCTGACTTTGCTGTGGGTTGTTTTTCCCCCTGTTGTTTCTGTGTAACAAAGTCAGTGCTTAAAACTCAAGGTTGATGTATTTAGCTTTTTTTTTTTTCCCCTAGCTACTCTCTTCTGTTTTATTCATTGACTTGTGTAAGTGCATTTGCATTCCCAGATGCTGATTAGTGATTGCACAATAAACAGATGAAGGTGCTTGGTGATATTTGGTGCCTCAGGTTTCTCCTCCCAGCATGTCCAGGCACCCTGCATGAAGCACACAGTGAGTGATGGCTGTGCTGATGGTATTTTCTGGGGTTTCAGCACTCCCTAGCAGATGTTCCCTTCTTCCTTCATTGCACCTGGACGTGTGAAGATCAACAAAAATGCAGATGGAGAACAGTTTATCATTAAAAGTAGTGATTATTGTTACAGCTTAACTAGCTTGTGGTTTTCAGTGTGATTTCCAAGTGCAGATCCTGTTCCTTGTAAGGACAAAAATTATGTTCTTTTCTTCATTAGGGCTTCTCTTCCTATTTTCTTTTGACCCTTGCTAGTCCTCTCTTTTCTCCATTTATGAAGAAAACATCTTTGGGTGGTTTTCTCCTTTTGTTTGTTTCTTTCTGTCTTGCAACAGGACAGAGTTAAATCAGAGGTGTGGTGAGGGTGTGATTCAGGCTGAGGGAGGGTGAAGAGGAGTTTGGGGAGGACAGGGATGAGCCTGCTTGGATCCATCCCCACCTTTGCTCCTGGTCTGTGGCACAGCAGAACTGAGATGTCTGGATGCTGGCTTGAGGCATTGGTGGAGCCTGGGCAGGGCTGTGTCTGTGAGAGAGCAGCTTTGGAGGAGATTTTCACCAGCTGCTTCCCAGTCTGGCTGAGAGAGCCCCAGCCAAGCTCCAGACAGGTGACCTCAGACAGCCCAGGCTGTCCCTGTGCCAAGACCAGAGCTGCCAGTGTCCCTGCTGAATCCTGCCTGTGTCTGCAGCCAGGGAGGAGTGGAAAGGTGACACCTGCCGTGGTATTTATCCTTAGAGCAGCACCGAGGGGCTTCTGCACTGCTCTGGGAGTGCTCGTGGTCCCCAGCCTGGCCCTGTGTCACTGTCCCTGCCCGGTGATGCTGCTGCTGTACTTGCTGCCTCTTCCTCCTCCTGAGAGCATCAAAGGCAGCCCCTGGGCTGTTCATTCCTGCTTCTGAGAGGGTGTTAAAGGTGGGATGAACCCATGTGGAGGGGCTCTGATGGCTGGGGAGTCTCTGTGCCCTCCCGGAGAACACAAAGTGTAACTTCAAACGAGGCAAGCAGTGAGAGCACGAGGCTGCAGTCCCAAAGAACTCTAAACATTGCAGAGAGCCAAAGCCCTCTGACCTCCCAATGCAGCTTAGCTCCACGATTTTGGTACTTTCAGAAATCTCATTTCAAGCTTCTCTGTTTTTTTGGGAGGCCCATGGGATGACTCTGCAAAGTTTAAGTCACTATTCAGAACAGCATCCTGGCTGGAATGAATGGGAAAGGCAGAAATCTACTCAGAGGAGTAGGAAAACAAAAAAAAAAAAAGGAAAAAAAAAAGCAGAATTGGGCCCATCCACCTTTCAGTGTGTGTCTGCTTTGGTGACTTTTGGAGTGTGACACAAGCAATTCCCTGTCAGCCTTCCCTGCTGGCTGACACAGAAGAGGTGGCTTTGAATGCTGCCTGCTGTGCTTGTATGGCACTTGAAAGGAGAGAGGGCTGCCTTTAAGGAGAGTCTTCCCACAGCTTTAAAGGAGATTTGAAAAATGCAGCTCTCCGTCCTGTCACGTGCTGTTCCAGCATTAAACCCGATGGAAACCTGGAACAATGTGTCAGGAAAAAATGCCTGGTGCCAGTGTGCACCCCCAGTGCTTCAGATAAAATCAGTCCTGATGAAAGATTGCTCTGCTGATAGGGAAAGGGAAATTATTATCGGGGGGCAGATTTTTTTTTCTGTTAGAAAAATCCCCTACAATGCTTTCAGCTAAAGGAGTGATTAACTCAATGGCTTTTTTTTTAACTCCTGCATTTTTACAGAATGCCCCATTATTTCTGCAGTTTACTGAAAACAGAGAATGGTTACTAAGAAGAGATGGCAGATTCGGAAGCAGCCACATGTTTTTCCCAGGGTTGATCTTGTAGGTCTGTCTGTCCATCACTAAAATCCTTCTCTCCGGGGCAGTTTGTGTTGGTTGATCCAGGTCTGTATGTACACTTGCATCCATGGTTGTTTGTCTAATTTTGTTGATTTTACTTCTTTGTAAGCAAAATACTCCAAACCACAATCTGTTTGCTGAGTTCAGTGAACTTATTACCTAAATTTAGGTTATTGCTCAAGTGCTTTACTGAATAAGGGCCCAGTGTTTTGTTTTTCACTTGCATATCACTCCACCAATGACTTTGTTCCAGTAAAACTTCGTTGAGAGGATAGGTTTTAGAGGTTTTAGAGGATTTCTGTTGTAAGTCAGAGGAGGTCCTGTCTGGTTTTTTTTATTACTCAGTTTTACAGGAATAAGCTGTGTTCAGTTTTGCTTTGAGTTCTGCCAAGGCACTGGTCAAGACTGCAGTAATATTGGCCATTACCACCCCCGTTCCTTTGAGATAAATATTCCTTTTGTTGAATCTGGGCAGCAGGAAATGGCACAGAACTGAACAACTGCTATCTGCCAGTTCTAGTGGCAGGTCGTATTTAACATATTTTTAGGATGATCCACGGTGACTTCCAGGCTGGACATTGCCCAGGCAAAGCACTGGTGAAGTCATGGCGCCACTGAAATGGATGCTCAAACTCCCAGTGACCTCAGCAGAGTCAGCTTTTTGTCCCAGGAGTGATGAAAATCTCATTTACAGCCCAAGCAGTTTGAGGAGGAGGTGTAATGGCTCAGGTCCTTGACTGATACAAATGAGGCTGCTTCAGCTGAGGGTGATTGAGTTACCCTGGCTTGAGCCACCTGGGATTTTGGAGAATCCGCCATCCCCGTGGGCTCTGCAGGCAGCAGAGTTGGGAACTCTGTGACTCTGCCTCCTCTCAAGTGTCTCCTGGTTTGACTGGGAACAAATACCCAGCAAACAGCCCTGAATATTCCTGTTTTCTGAGCCACACAAATGATGAGAGTGGTGTGCAGGGTAAGGAGGAGGAGTGATTGAAGGGCTGTCCTGGCTGTACAGAGCTAAGCCACAGCTGCTCCACTAAACTGGCAGGGTTAGCACTGAAATCCACAGCCAGTGCTCAGGGCTTACCACCTGCAAGACAAATGCACCTTGCTGTTATTGACTGCGTGGGGCTGGGCTTAGGCTTGCACCTAAATCTGGGATTGGTATGATCTCTGCTGAGCCTGTGGAATTGCAGCCTCCCTGCTGTCTGTGTGTGTGCAGATCTCAGCCCAGGGCCCTGCTCACCCTGATTTTTGGCTAATTCCTGGCCAGACAGTGCCCACCTGCTGGGAGAGGCTTGGGCTTGCCTTTCCAGCTTTGCATTATATCCCAGGGAATTGCTGAGAATGGAGCTGTTTGAGGGGTATTAGAGAGCAAAGCTTTCCTAAAGGTGAAGTGCAGTCACTGTGGTGGCACCAGAAAGTAATCACAGAGGGACAGAGTGGCTTGGGGTGGAAGGGACATTAAGGATCATCTCCTCCCTCCCCCTTGCCCTGGGCAGGGACACCTCCCACTGTCCCAGGCTGCTCCAAGCCCCATCCAGCCTGGCCTTGGGCACTGCCAGGGATCCAGGGGCAGCCCCAGCTGCTCTGGGCACCCTGTGCCAGGGTATCACCACCCTCCCAGGGAGGAATTCCTTCCCAATATCCCATCCAAACCTGCTGTTGCAGTTTGAATCCATTCTCCCTTGTTCTGTCACTACATGCCCTTGTAAGTAGTCCCTCTCTGTCTTTTTTGTAATCATTATTTGGTGAGGCAGCCCCTAAAGAAAAGGAAATTTCTCCCATCTCCTTCCCCATGAGCAGGATGCTGCCTTTTGGAGCATTGTACCTCATTATCCTGCCAGAGCAGCACATTTTCCCTGTCAGCCATTCCCCCAGTCAGACATCCCTGTGCAGTGAAACCTCACAGAATTCCAGCTGCATAGCAAGAGGAAAATTTCATCTTTGGTGCATTAAATTATGCCTCAGTGTTCATTAAAGAAAAAACAACCATGAAAACGACAACAGGCAACAAACCTGGAGGGTTATTCACAATCTTATCATGTGTACCACAAAAAAATTGGAATAATCTTTGCATTCAGCAGATAAGCAGTGTTCTCCCTACAAACCTATTCCACTGTGATCCTCCAAAATGTATGCTGAGCTTGTCCGTGCACAAAGCTCCCTGAAATGGGTGGTTTGACCAAATTTTTTATCCCTGGATAGGATATATTCAGGAATGTTGTGTATTTTCCCTGCTAATTACATAATGCACTCACTGAAAAGAATAATATATGCAAAGTTTGGATGCTCAGGCAATGACAACCCATTTAACCATTTATAGCTTCGTGTATTTTATAATCCCTGAACCCAAATGTCCCTGGAGAGGGAACGTGCCCTTAAAAATTTTAGGCCTTTAAATTAAGTGAATTTAAATGTGCTCATTTGCATATTTTCCCTTTCTTTGTTCTGCCTGAATGAGATATTGCTCCAGTAATTGAACTGTAATTTCAGGCCAGGTAAATGATGTCGGACAGGCGAGGCTGCGGGCGCTGCCGGAGCCGCTAATCCGGCGATTTGCAGCACACCTTGGAGAGGAGAGCCTGTCCAGAGCACTTAGCATCACCCAGCGAGGGGCTGCCACTTGGAAACTCAATCAATCCCTGATCCTAAACGTGCTTCTGGGCAGAGGGAATTCCTGGGAAACAAACTTCTCTGTGAGCTGGCGTCGTACAGAATTCCAAAGGGGTTTGAGGTGGAAGGAACCTTAAAGATCTTGGTGCAGCCAAGCCCTGTCCAGCCTCTCCTTGGACATTTCCAGGGATGGGGCAGCCACAGCTTCTCTGGGCAGTCTGTGCCAGGGCCTCCCCAGCCTCACAGGGAACAATTTCCTCCTGATACCTCACCTAAATTTCCCCTCTTTTCAGTCTGAAGCCATTACTCCTTCAGTTTGAATCCTATCACTCCAAGAGATGTAGTGGGGGGAGGGAATTCCTGGGAGACAAACTTCTCGCTGAGCTGATGTTGTACAGAATTCCAAAGGGGTTTGGGGTGGAAGGGACCTTAAAGATCATCTTATTGCAGCCAAGCCCTTTCCAACCTCTCCTTGGACATTTCCAGGGATGGGGCAGGCACAGCTTCTCTGTGCCAGGGCCTCCCCAGCCTCACAGGGAACAATTTCTTCCTGATACCTCACCTAAATTTCCCCTCTTTTCAGTTTGAGCCCATTACTCCTTCCGTTTGAATCCTATCACTCCAGTTTCTGATTAAAAACATAGATGGGTCAAAGTTGAATTCTCCTAAAAAATAAAATCTTAGAAAATTTTACAGAATTTACAAATTTTTGCTAAAAAAGAGCACTGAAGCTTCCGAAAGTGTGTTCCTGAGCAGGCTCTGGTGATGGCTTTTTGGTGTGTGTTGTTCTCAGCCCATGGATTTGGCATCTCTGTACCTGTGTGACAGCTGAGCTGGGATGTGTGGGCAGGAGTGGTGTGGGAAGGAGAGGTGAGACTGTCAATACCTGTTGGGAAAAGTCTTGGTTATGGTCTCTGGGACATCATACAAGGATGGCAAAGTGGTTTTGGCCCATTATCCTGTGTGTCTTCTGCAGGAATACAGGAGAAGCCCATGTGCAAAGGGGGAAAGCAGAAGAGGTCAGAGATGATTGTCTGGAGAGCTTGGCACCAATCCCAGAAAAATAATGGAAAAGTTGATAGAGGAATGAATTAAAATAAAGAATAGAGATAATTTAGGCCTCTCTGGAAGGGGAAGAGTTACAGGTTTGATAGATGAGGATAACTGAGGTTTGTGCCAGGGTTTCCTGCTGTTAGATGTGGTCTGCTGTGAAACCTCAGCTAAAACCAAACAATCCCAGCAAAGCCAGTGTGTGCAACTGGCAGCAATCTTGTTTCGCAGAATCATGGAATGGTTTGGGTTGGAAAGGACCTTCAATGCCACCCAGTGCCACCCCTGCCATGGCAGGGACACCTCCCACTGTCCCAGGCTGCTCCAAGCCTTGTCCAACCTGGCCTTGGGCACTGCCAGAGATCCAGGGGCAGCTCAGCAGGATGAAGGACAAATTGGATCCTTTCACACAGGGATTTTATCTGAATCCACAAGAGTGCTGGAAAGCCAGGGTCAGTTGTGGTGTCAACAGCTGAAAGGAAGGGTTTACAAACCTGGAGAGTCAAGGAAATAACCACAATATTGATTTGAAGAGTGGAGGAAATTCCCTGCAGTGAGAGATTTAGAGCTCAATCTGCTTAGCTCATCAAAAAGAGGATTGAGAGGGGACTTGATTACAGGGACAAGTATTTTCATGGGGAAAGCATATCCAGCTTTTTAATCAAGAAGAGAAAAGAAAAATCAGATCCAATAGCTGCAAGCTGGAGCCAGACAATTTTAAATTAGACATTAAAGGCAATTTTTTTTTTATCTGTGATTAACCACTGTAATGAACTGTGATGTGTTCAGATGGAGACTGGATACCTTGTGTGACACAGTCAAACACAGGTTGCTGGATATGATTTGCAGAGGATAGGAAAAAACACAACAGAATGTGCTGTACAGAGGGGTGCAAAGGCCTTAAAATGTGTGAGCATTGAAAGGGCAGTCGAGGAAGAAGAAGGAAAAGGGAAGAACTTACGTGGGAAGCACAAAAAGGAGGAATAAAAGCACTGAAAGGACAAAGGAAGGAGTTTCAGAGCTTCTGTTTCAGAGTATTGCAGCATATGTGTGAGCAAAGTGAGTTTTGGCATTGGGAGCACCTTGGGTGTTGGCAGAGCTGGAGTCATCTGTCTCCCAGTCAAAACAGCAATTTTGGATTCTGGCCTTTGTTAATGATGATCAAGAAACCTCCCCTTGGTGGTCTGGGGCTTTTGGCAGTGTTGTGGTGCTGGGGGAGAGGATGGTGCTGCCAAGAGCAGGGATGGACCCGAGGGTGGCGTCCCACCAGGAGAGTGGTGCCACCCTGCCCTGGAGCCAAGGGCACGTCCTGTGTCCCTGGGCACTGGTGGGATGTCCCATTCCATCACTGAGGTGTCACTGGGCTCTCCTGAGTGCCCCCCACTTTGCTGCCATCGGTGTTACACACACAAGAGTTAAAGGAAATGAAGAACTTTGTATTTCTGCCATTGAACCAAATTTTCAGGGTGATGCCTGGAGAGGCTCCCTGGAACAGACTTAAAGGAATAAAGTAGGGGTTTATTAAAATAAATCGGTGTAAATAAATAATTTATTTATTAAAATAATAGGATATATTAAAATAAATAAGTGAAGGTGTGTCCTTCAAAGGACACACCTTGGGCAGTGCAGGAGCCCAGCCATGGCTCCACCCCAGATGGGCCCCAGGTCAGGAGTTCTCACACTTGGATCAGTTTTGGTCCATTTCCATGCTGGGGTTCAGTGTCCAGGTCCAGCTCCAGGG
>JAYDZK010000032.1:2734417-2750004 GCA_034509185.1 Euphonia xanthogaster | reverse complement strand
AAGATGCAAAAATGAGATACTTTGGTTTATGTAAGTGAGGGAGATTGGGGCAGTAGGACAAGGTGAGAGAAAGGACAAGTCAGGATAGCTTATTTGGAGGGCAAAAAAAACTCAAACAAAGCAGCAAAATTATCCTGAAAGGCCTGTGGTGATTCAGAAAATGTGTTAATCAACACCAGGATTTCATCTTCTGTTTCTCATTTACATACACAAACATTTTCCAGTGAAAACTACAACTTCCTGTGGAAGAAGTGAGCATTTTGGACAATGTTCATGTTCTCTGTGTTCCCTCCTTTGCCAGCACGTCTAGGATGGTGAATAGAAAATAAGTCAGGGAAAGTTTGCTTTGCCACCTCCTTTATTGTCCTTTTGGCTCTTGCATCCGTTAAAGAAATTCAGGAGCAGTGGGAATTGACACTGGGAATTTACATTGCCACAGCTGTTCCAAACTCCTTTTGCAGCAGGGATTGCATCTCCCCGGGTCTGAAGGATTGAAAAGGTAACTGGGGTTTGCTCCATCACCCCCAAAGTTCCCAGCACCTGCACACTGGGCTGGAGCAGACCTGAGGCTGTTCCCTGTTGGGAGGGAATGTGGGACAATCCTGTCTGGCCCTGTGACAGGGATGTGCCAGGGAGCAGAGCCCCCAGAGCTGTGTCCCCTCCTGGCCCCAGTGGCAGCGTGCACGTTCCCGTCCTGTCAGTTGTTATCTCGGGCTGGTGACATCATGCACCAAACAACACTTAGGGCAGCTCTCTTGCCATTAAAAGATGAATTCCCAGACAGCTGAAACCTCTGGGGCCTTTGTCACCAACTCCAGTGGGGCTCAGCTCCCACCTCGTGGCTCCATGGGAGGAGGAATAAATTGCTGCCACGAGCGAGCGCGCCTGTCGCTGCGGTGCAGGGGGAAGGGTAATTAGCAGCCAGTCAGTCATGGAGCTGGTTGTCTGATGAATAATAGAACTGAGTACGAGTGAAACGTTCCCTTCCAAGTGGGGAAAGTGATTTTAGCAGATTAACATGAGTGTAGGCAGCCAAGAAATATGGCACGAAAACCAAGTGTGAGAGGAGTTCTAGACAGAAGACATCAACTTTTCCTTCTGTCTGGCGTCCAAAACACGCTGTGGATTTTTGTGTAAATACTGCACCAGGAAGCTGTTATGTTAATTCTGCACCAGGAAGTTGTTGGGGATCAAGAAGTCAAAGTCTTGTGTAACTAGGATTTGTTTCTTCTTTTATTTTTTTGTGGAAGTGGGTTGATGTTCTTAGAGGAGCATGAGGGAGATTTCAGTGAACACCCTTCTCCCTTTTTGCTTCTTGGAACTTTGGAACCTTTGGAACTTGTTAGAGGAGCTTCTTTGTAAGGTGTTCAAGACCAGCTTGGGTGGGGATTGGAGCAACCTGGTCTAGTGGAAGGTGTCCTTGCCCATGGCAGAGGCTTGGAAAGAGATGAACTTCAAGGTCCCTTCCAAACAAAACCAATCTGTGATGGCACAAGGATGATGGACCATGTTTTATTGGAAACCCTGGCTTGGAAACTCTGATTGCTGACAGAAAGATGGTGAGACCAGCTGGTGCAGAGAACCTGTGGGACAAAGACAGGTGCTGGGTTTGCAGATCTGTTACCTCTGAGCAAAGCAAGCAACAATTAAAGCAGAAGAAAGCCCAGTGTAGTTTTAATCATTAGTCTCAGTTTGTGGATGGCCTTAACGCTGCGTGAGGCTTTGTGAGAGCATAAAGGCAGCTCTGTAATGCTGAGCCTTTTAACCAGCCCTGTTTGTGGATTGTGATTGGCAAAGCCATTGACTTCATATTCTTTCATGTCCTTTCTGTTCCCCCCTGTTTTGATGTTATCCTGCAGTCATCTTAGCTGCGTATTAAACAAGAGACTGCTTCAATATAAAATGATCAAAGGGCTGGGGGAACACAGGCCCATAAAGAATATATGGAGAGCTTGGGGAGAATGGTGAGTTGAATTTAAAGGCTTTTTCAAGCTGCTTAATTCCTGCTTAGATTCCTGGTGTCACCAATAGGCAACAGTCCCTTTCTTTAAATCTTTCACTAAGGATTGACTGGCAGAATCGCTGTTTTACATGAGGTTTAAAGAGTAAAAGGCCACCCTGAAGGTCAAACCCTAGGAGATTTCCTCTAAGAGCTCATTGATTCTCCTAGATTTTTGACTAGGAGAGAGACCACTCCTTCCTAGATCTGCAGCTTGGATACAAGTGCCTCAGTATGTGCCAGCACAGAAGGCAGGAGCCAAAGTGTAAGGGCAGGAAAAAAATGAGAGAGAAAGATGCTGTGGGGCAGACAGGCAATGATCTCAGTCTTGTATCATTCAAACTGGTGACATTATTAGCTACTGGTCCATGGAAAAAAGGGCAGTAGTATTTTATCTGTCTCAGAAATGGATTATGTTAACAATGAAATTGGGCAGGATAAAGATTTATGGCCCCATCCTCAGCTAGAGTAAACAAGCACAGGGACCTGAGTTTGTGGGGATGGAAAAGCTGGGCTGCAAATGCTGCAGATCTGGTTTTCTTCACATACAGACACAAATTCAAGGGTGCTGTGGCTGCACAGGCAAGTAACTGTCTCTTTTTTGTACCAAAAAAATTCAGATGAGCATGTCTTGCCTCTCTAACCTCATTAGAGTGTTGGCTTTGTGAGCTGCCCAGTGCTGTGGTAGAGATTAGCAAAAGCCTACCCCATAAGCAAACTCTGTATTTGTGCTATTACCTACTCCTGTGATATTTCAATCTGATTCATTAGAGAAATTAGCATTTTTATGGACTAATTAGGGGAAAATGTTGCTTGTATTCTTCCTGATATACAGAGATTTTTCATACAACAAAGCCACATAGAAGTGAAACATGATTCCACCCACCCCCCCAAAAAAAAAGGAGAAAAGCAAAATAATGATTTTAATTAATACAGAATATTGGGGGGATTTGAACTTAAAACCAGGAATTAAGAGATGGTTACATTGCTGCACTACTGGCAGTTTGTCCAGTCTTTTTGAATTTGTAATTCCACCTCTCTTTCAGCTATTTTGGTTCTTGAGGCATAAAAATATTTTAAAAGCTGTCAGTCAGTGTATTTTTTGTGTCAGTTGCAAAATGCACAGTAATGAGAATGAATAGTAATGAGTGCATTATTCAGCAGCTATAAATACCAATTGATTTCCAGTATAAGTTTATGTATTTCAGTCAACATGCATTTTTAGCCTTATTTTTTGCTCCTCTTTCAAACCAGACTCAGGTTTTATTAGACTGTAGCTAACAATCATCCAGACATGTCTTGGTTTCCTTAATGAACCACTTGCTTTTGAAGTTTAATTCCAAATCTGCCTGTGTGTCACTTGCTCCTGCTCACGTTTTCTGTTTGCCAGGAGGGTAAAAATGGGTGTCTGGGACTAAACATCTGAGGTCTTTGCAGGGGAAGTATTTTGGTTTTTTTCTTTTCTGAGAGGGTGGAATAGCATTATTTTAATCAGTGCAGACATCTCCTGTTTTGATGGTTCTGTTCTGATAATGATCCTGCTTTGCAGAGGCTCAGAGCAGCAAACCCTTCATTCTGGGCTTCTGTGCAAAAGGCAAAAATCTCCTTCTTGCACAGAGGGGAGAAGTTCAATTAGGCCTTCTGGTGTCAGGGGAGGCTGATCAGGCTTTAATTGGCTCCAGCTGACTGGCTTTTAGGCCATGCTGTTGCTCACCTGCAGTTGGGTACTTCTCAAATATGTATGGAATTTTTGTGTTGCGTTTGAAAGCGTTGCACCAAGTCAGAATAATTATTTAAAATGATACTTTGCAGTGAATGCACTCTGATGAGCAGAGTGAAGTGAAGAAAGAAGGAGAAACCTTCTCCTTCACCAGAAGTGAAGGAGAAACCATTAACAGTGTGGAGGAATAAAAGTAGGAAGGGACCTTTGGAGGTCCTCTTGTTGAACGTTGGCATTGAACTTAATGTTGACTTTGAATTTAAATCAGGCATTGAACTTAATGTTGACTTTGAACTTAAATCTGGTTGCTCTGGGCTTTGCTGGGTTGAAAACAGGAATTAGGCTTCTTCTCTCCATGCTGGACAAACCCACTTCTCCCAGCTCTCCTCCAAAGTTTTGTGCTGCATTATTAGAACCCTAGATACCAAGAATTTCAAACTTCCTGTGTTAAAAAACACAGACCTTCAGCTCCACCTGGGATTTGATTTGCTTTTCCTCCTTTTTTCCCTGGTGTTTGGGCCAGGCTTCTGTAGCTCTCCTGGACAGTCCCCGCTCCCACCTTCTGTTCACTTTCCTTCTGTGCTGGAGCTTGCTCAGGGATTCCATGTCCAGCCAAGTCAGCCTTCTGCCACATCTGCTCCACTTCCCACTCGTTGGGCTGGGTTGTTCTTGTACTTTGGGGAGGTTTTCCATGGAGATCAGGGAGCTTTCCTGTGCCCTTCTGCCCCCAGGGCAGCCAGACACGGCCTTACAGCTCCCACCTCCCCTAGCAAGCCAAACTGCTCCCTGAATTTCAGTGCTGTCAGGAGATCTCAGTTGCTGGTGCATCACCAGTGGCCACATTTTGTGAAGGCTGACTCAAGTTTTATCCACTCCCAATCCTTAACTGGGTGATGGGCAGCAAACCCCCCTCCTTGATGGCCTCTCATTCTGGCCTCCAAGAATTCACTCCCAACCACCCTGTTTCACAGCATAAAATTCCTGCAAAATAATTCTGGCTCAATAATCTCTTCTGAGGAAAATTCTGTTGTCTTGGCATTGTTTTAAAATCCTTTTACTCCTATAGAATTCCTTTTCCAGCAGAAACATGTATTCTTTTCTGATAGAAAAAAAAATAATAAAAAAAATCCTATTGGACTCCAAGTACTTGGAATACCATAATAAATGAGTCATCTTCTTGATGACCTTTCTTGCTGAGGGATTGTTGGTGTGCAGTCTTGGTGCATGCCTGTGGGCAGAAGGAGTTAACAGCACCCTTCAAGGCTGGAGTGCCAGTGAGAAGCACTCCTTGAATTGATGACTTTTTTCAGTTGCACTTTCCTCCTTGTGCTTTCAGCAGGGCAGAAGTTGGGATGCTCAAATTGCCCATCTTGACCTCAGCTGTCTCCTGTGTTAATCAAATGCCCTGTGCTGCTACTCAGGCAATTAGCTGGGACTCGGAAGTTTTATTTCTGGCTCTGCAATTATCCCACTGCTGTAATTTCCTTATCTGGATTGGGGATAAATAACAAAGCTCTCCTTCTTCGCAGAAGGCTCGGAGAT
Organism: Euphonia xanthogaster; assembly: GCA_034509185.1. Classification (NCBI taxonomy): domain Eukaryota; kingdom Metazoa; phylum Chordata; class Aves; order Passeriformes; family Fringillidae; genus Euphonia; species Euphonia xanthogaster. The sequence continues at coordinate 2,744,743 of JAYDZK010000032.1, read as the reverse complement.
TTGATGATGAAAAATGCTATATAAGGGTTCAATGTTGTTATGGGAACAAATATCACTTTGTTTGCATGGCTTGACCATCTTAACAAGCAAGCAGCAAGTTGATGACCAAATCAAGATAAGAATTGAACAAATGAGGGATAATGAGCAACTTCAGACTATAGACTTCGTTTTTCCTTCTGCTTGAAAGTCATTCACTTTTTTATGTCTGTCTGCAGAGGATTTTTTAGTCTGTAAATCATTTGCCAGTTGGGTGTAGAAATCTTTTAATTCTCTTCTTTCGTCATTTGCTTATCATTTTAGATGCCAAATAAGTTACTTATTAGTTTGTGTGATCATTAGCAATCTCAGCACAGAATCACATATTAAAGGTTCAGTTTCCAATTTCGATATTGGACAATTTTCAAGTGCATTTAAAGGGCATTTCCTGGAAAAAAAAAAAAAAAAAAGTGAAAATTATAGTTTAACAGTGAACTATCTTTGTAACAGGAAAAAAAATCATCCTTCATTAAAACTGTGCTCTAAATCGGTTATGAAAAGGGCAGCAGAAAACTGATCATTTAAAAAATGCTTTCAAACTTCTAATTTTCACTCAGTGCCATGGGTTAGGTCCTTCTGATCTTTCAAAGTTCATGCTCATGACAGCTTGCATGGGATTGACTTCTGGTTTCTAGGGTGAAAAAATCATCCTCTGTTCAGTTTGTATACAATTTTTAACCAGGAAACATAAGGAAATGGTTTGTCAGATGGGGTAAATAAATTTTAACTTCAAAAACCTACACTGATTTATTTGAATTGAAGGCTATTCACCTTCAAACTGAGGGAAGGCTTAGATGGGATATTGGGAATAAATCCTTCCCTGTGAGGGTGGGCAGGCCCTGGCACAGGGTGCCCAGAGCAACTGGGGCTGCCCCTGGATCCCTGGCAGTGCCCAAGGCCAGGCTGGAGCAGCCTGGGACAGTGGGAGGTGTCCCTGCCATGGCAGGGTGGGACTGGATTGGCTTTAAGGTCCCTTCCAACCCAAATCTTTTGGGGATTCTGTTTCTCTGTACTGAGAGTTGTTCCAGAGTGCCTGAGAACGACCCTGACTTTGTGTGTGAATAGCTGAAAAACTAGTTTTTTGAAGATTTTATATCTGCAAAAACACAGAGCAAAGCTTCGTGGCTGCTTTCATTCCTGAAACCCCAATATTGTGAAAAGCTTCCACGGGTCTCCTGGAAAATGGTGGGTATTTCTCAGCTGCTGTGCAAACACTCAGGATGCTGCCTTCTCTTGGAGAAATCCTTTTTTCAGCCCACGTGCTGTCGGGTTTGCACATCCTCCGTGGTGAGGAGCTCAAAGTATCTCAGCTTTGAGCATTAGGAGGCTCTTAAAGCCAGTGTGAGTGCTGCCTGAACCTGGGGGCCGTTCAGTGCAGCATCATTCTGACTGATGGGCAGCTGCTAAATGTGCCAAATTTTACCCCAAAGTGCTGGCAGGCTGCTGGTGCTGTCGCTTTTGCTCTCTGACTTTTATGGACTCTCAGGATTTATTGGGCCAGCAGGGGAGCTCTGACAGAGGTGATTCTGCCCCAGTCCCAGGTGCCCTTAAGGGGCAATAACAGCACCTGGTGTGCACTGTAAATTTGAGCTCCATTTGTGTCGTGGCACGGGGTTTAACTGCTGAGCACTCACTGGTGCTGTGAACATGAAACCTGGGTGATTCTGCACAGACCTTGACATTTTCTTTAGGGAAAAAAATAGCTCTGCTGTGGCTGGGTAATGCCAAGGCTCAGAGAGAGACTGTGCAGCAATGAGCCTTTGCCTGGGTGCTGGAGCCGAGGTGATTTTCTCCTGGTAACTATCCTAACAGCTTTTAATGCCATATATCCATAGTATTAAGTTCAGCACCTGAATTATGTACTGGCAAAGAGCTGTAACATTTCTTATGCCTGAGCAGTTGAGGACCCAAATCTGGCCCAACAGACTTGATTTACAAAAGTGTGTTCATGGCTGCCTTCTTTTACTGGTGCAGTAAATCACAGGAATTGCCAGCCAGCACTGTGTGGTGGGCCCAGACAGTTGTGATTAGAATTGCAAGGCTCTCTTCATATTCTTCATATTCCAGTAATAAATAAACAGTTATTTGAGCAACTTGTAGCATTGTGCTTGGAGTAATTACCAGCCACCTTATTCTATATGTCCCACAGAGTAGAAACATATTTTTATTAATTTCTTTTTCCTGGTGGGAAAAGTTGAAATATGGGCAAAGCATGCCTACTAAACTAGACTTCTTAATTTTATTTCTGTAAAATTAATATCTCCTACTGTTGCTAAGAAGAAAATAATCATATTATTTAAGGAACAGAAAAATGCTTGTGCTGACTCTTCTCAGCACACTGCATCTTTGCTGGTTGTGTTCAAAATGCACATGGGTAAAATTACATCGAGGATGTTTATTTCTTTATTAAAGAGTTTCTTTTCTCTGTTGCTGTTCCTTTTCTCAACCCATATAAATTTTATGTACTTGGTGTTAGTCAGACATCACTGTAAATGCTCCCCTTAGCACATTTGCATTGCTGTGGCATCCATAAGCTGCAAGGACCTTGACCTTTTGCTGGGAAAGTTTATCCACTTCACCCTGTGCTATTCTCCGAGCTGGTTAAAGCATCTCTTTATTGCTTGACAGGACCTCCTCCTAGAAAACCCTTCAGCTGTTAGCATGCCCAAGGGCAGCTCATGCCTCACTGGTGGGGCTGATGGGGACAATGGATGGGGACAATGCCCAGCCCTGGGTGCTGGGATTTGGGTCCTTTCCCCCCTTTGCCACCCACACGTCCCTGAAATATGTTCAGCCTTGGTGGAGTGCCCTGAGAGCAGAGTCAAGGCAGGTTTGATGTGGGAGCAGTGCTGGGGGAGCAGGTTGGCTTCAGGAGCAGCCAGAGCAGTGCCAGAGCTCCATCCTGGCCAGCATTCCCCTCCTTTGATGCCATTCTTCTTTCTCAAGTCCTCCAGGACAAATCTGTGAATTACCTTCCTCTGTTCTGCAGGGATCTGCAGCAGGCACAGCTCAAGTGACATTTACATATTTATTTGTCATTTGCAGAGCATGATCTGAGCCTGACTGGCAGGTTTTGCCTTTGTCATTCGTGTGTCTGTCGAGGAGCAATGCACGGGTGGAATGTGAAGGTCACATTGCAGCAGGGCCTGCTCATCCCTCCTTGTTTGCTCCTCCTGTGCCAGCTGGAGGTGCAGGAGCCTGGGAAGCTGCTGGTGCCATCTGTGGCATGGCCAGAGGCAGGGGGTGATGCCAGCCCTGCTCCTGCTTCTGCTCAGACACTGAGCAGCCCCAGCTGGACACGGGGACCAGGGATGTCCCCAAGGAACCTCTGTGCCCTGCTGCCTCTCTGTGCCACACTGCCAGGCAGGAGTGACCAGCTGAGTGCAGGAAAATGTCCCCTGCATTCCCTCACCGAGGCAGCTTTCAGCTCTGACCTTTGGGGAACTGAAAGACAGTGTGACTGTCCTTGTGGAACATCAGAACAATAAAGTGCTGCTGCAGGAACTCAGGCATGTAGACACTTTGCCCATTCCCACAGAGGAAAAATTAGATTTTAATTTTTAAAAATCCCAACAGATTTACTGTAGCAGGGCACCTCACTTTGATTCAGGCCACAAGGTTTCTAGGACAGTCAGAAATACCAGTTAGGAAGGGTGCAGGTTTTTCCCTTGTACTCAAGGCATGAAAACCCAACAAGAGGCTGAGTTTTCAGTGCAGACTGGAGACAGGTTTTCTCATTAAGACAGAGCTGGTTTCAGTTATTCCTCAGTGAAATAAACCCTGTGGTTGATTTTTAAACTTAAGGAGCTTGCTGCAGCCAGGGAGCCCAGCTAGGGAGGCCAGAGCTGGCTGTGCCTGGTTGTTCCACAGGAGGAATGATGGTCTTTCCCTTTTCCCTTTCCCTTTTCACTTTTCCCTTTTCACTTTTCCCTTTTTACTTTTCCCTTTTTACTTTTCCGTTTTTACTTTTCCCTTTTCACTGTTCCCTTTTCACTGTTCCCTTTTCACTTTTCCCCTTCCCTTTTCCCTTTCCCTTTTCCCTTTTCCCTTTTCCCTTTCCCTTTTCCCCTTTCCCCTTTCCCCTTCCCCTTCCTGCAGCATCACCCCAGGTGGGAACACCTGGAACAGAGGCCCCTGAGTCACAATTTTTCCTTCATGTTACAGAAAAGTCTTGGGCAAAATACTGGATCATCTTCCCTGGGGAATTGCAGCATCCCTGCAGGAGTATTGGGTTGGAGGTGCAGGAGGATGCTGGGGATTCATGGAGTTCCTTAAGGAAGGCAGTGGAAGGTGTCCCTGCCCATGGAAGGAGGGCTGCAGTGAGATGATTTAAGGTCTGTTCCAACCATTCTGTGATTCCATGGCTCTCTGGCAGCCCCAGAAGCCTGGAGGGAGCCCCTGAGCAGGCTCTGAGCTGCAGTGGGTGCACTTGGGCACAGAAATCAGCCCTGCCCCTGCTCTGCCTTTGTCATGGGAAATATTTCCAGTGGTTTTGGGGAGCAGTGAATTCTTATTGTTTAAATTCAGCCTGAAACCACAAGAACTGCTATAAATTGGCTGGCTCTAATAAACCCAGTGCTATAATTCAGCTGATTGATACTTGTATAAATCTTGTACTTTTTCCCCCAAGTTTTCATACACTTTTCACTGGTATTTTTTTGATATAAACCCTTCAATCTGACAGCTTTTTTTGCCTGTCCTCTGTCCATACAGTCCACTAATAACTTCAGCCCCACAGACCTTCTCTCCAGGAAATGCCATTAAGATTTTCTTTTAGCCAAAGTGAGCAGCCCTTCAGAAATCCCTTATCAGGCCTGCTTTTTCCTGTTGTGGTTTTCCTCTTGCCTTTTTTTTTTTTTTTCATGGATAGCTGTAATTTAAAGCTTACAAGATCGATAAGTCCAAGATGCACAGCATAAATGGGAGAAGCAGACAAGCAACTGGTAAAGATAGGAGACAGCTGATGAGAATGAATTCCACTATAAAGCATTTGAGTTACTGTTCTCTGCTGTGATTTCTGAGGGAGATTAAAAAACAGGAGGAGGGGGAGATACAAATCATCATTCCCTCCTCCCTTGGAATCTCAGGTTGAAATAGTGCTGAATTTCTTCTTTTCCCTCCCATGTCTCTAAACAAACAGGAGATTTTTTATTTTTTATTTTTATTTTTTATTATTTGGAGGGGAGCTTTTAATCAATTGCAGGAGAATTGGCTTAATCCAGAGCTAACAGGGGGCAGTGTAATGGCAGGAAGTCTGGACCTGATGCAATAACAGCCTCTTGTCTTGAACTGCCTGAATCCAGCCCTGTGACAAGCTGAAACCCTGAAAATGGCCTCTGTTCTGCCCTGGGTGGTGGCAGAAGGATTTTTCCACTCTGCTCTGCAGCCCTGGTGATTCTGCACGGGGCTGCGTTGGGCTTTGCTCTCTTTTCCAGCCCAGGCATGTCTTGCAAAGCTTGGACCAGGCTGGCACAGCTTGGTTGGGCTGTGCCCAGCTGGCACAGGCTGTGGCTGAGGAGATTTGCATTTGGCATTACAAATTGCAGTCACATTGCTCTGGGGAGGTGGAGGCTCTCTGAAAGGCTGAGTGCAGTGCCAGCAGGAGAGCAAACATTGCTGAGCTGAAGCCTCAATAGAAGTCAAGAAGGATTAAGGTGAAGCTGAAAGTAGAACTGGGGTTCCTAAATCACCACAGAGCTTTAGAAAATGTTTTCTGCTCACACCAAAACCGTAATTTATCGACAGAGGGGTCAAACTGTAAAATATATGTGCTAGTGAGTTGTGTTTCAGTGAAACTGCAAACCTCTGTTGATGGGGAGATTCTTACAAATGTTCCCTGTGTGCCCATGGCCACAGAAACTCCCTGAAAGGCTAAAGATGTGTGTGGCAATAAGCACTGACATTTCATGGGTTTACATCTGTGTGTGCTGCAGTTGGCTCTGCTTACCCCAAAAGATCAGGGCCACTTTGCAACATGAATTTGAAACGCTCTGGGAAAGGAAGTCCAGGTGCACGTGGGCACTTTGGGAGAGGGATTGGCCCTGTCAGTGGGGAAATCAATCTGTCTGCACCTGGAGAGATGAGAGCAGATAAAGAGATTATCAAGTGGTGACGAGAAAGAGAATATGTTAGCTGAATTCCTCTTTATCACTTCTTCTCCCTCAAGACTCTCTGAATATCTTGTCATTCATATGGAGAGGCTGGAAAGAAAATCACTTTTAAAGGTGACCCACAGAGGTAAAGCCAGACCAAAATGGTGTTTGTGTTCTTCTGCTCCTGGGTGACACAGGAATTGGTGTGGTGCTTGCACGGTGTGAGTTGTAACATTTGGGAGTGCAGGAAAAGTGGGATTAGAGCTCCAAAGTCTGTTCCAGGCTTTTGCTGCTCCCAGCGCACTGTGGAGCATCCTGTGACCCAGCTCTGGGTGGGAATATCGAGGTCAATGGCAGAGGTGTGTCCTGTCCTTGTAGTAAAGATACAGAAATGCAGCTCTTGGTCAATGGGTTTAAAACAGGTGAAATGTATTGGGAAAAAACCCAAGCAAAGAGTTGAGGGATCTGTTTCCTCTTGGATGTGCTTTTCTTCCACGAGCTGTTTTTATTTCTTTTCCTTTAAAGGAAAGTAACTATTGAAAATCACTTTGAAACGTGTTTCATGTTAGGAGAGCAATAATGTAGGTGGTGATTGATAAGATTGATTGTTTCTGGGTTCGTGCTACCTTGTGATTCTGAGGAAAGCTGAATCTTATCTGTTTGCTGCTGTATAAACACCTAACAGACTTCAGAGAGCTTGTAATGTAAGCAGACAAGAAAGGCCAAGGAAAAGAGGGGAAATGTGCAGAAAAGTGCCTCGTTCCAAGGCCACAAACCAGGTTTAGAATAAAAATCTAAAAATCACATCTTCTCACTTCAGCCCATTTTTTCCCCTATTCCATGGGATATGATGCTTCTGTTATTCAAATATGAAAAAACCCCTCTCCTTTTCCAGGTAAATGAAGGGCAAGGGGAATGAGATCAGACAGAAACTCAGCATACAGGGGAAAAAAAATAAAGCAAAGGAATTGTACTGATAAAGGTGCTGGTTTTAGATAAATTGAACACATGACATGCCATTCCACAATTCACAACTCTTTCTTTATTTCTAGATGCAGTAAAGTGGGGAGAAGGATTCAGATGTAAAACTACAGCCTGAGCATGCACTGGTGAGGAAAGAGCCCCATGTACTGGTTAGAAATGCATATTTTTCTTTTTAATGAAATGTTTTGGATGTCGATTGGATTTGCCTCTCTATCTGAATGATCACAGTTAAAAGCTTTGTAACCATTTTGGAGCTGTTTGGTACCATTTCTGTCTGGAAAAAGCTCTTTATAAAGACACCAACACGTGTGTGTGTATGTGTTTGTGCAGGTAGGCAGGTTCTGGAATGCTTCCCTGTGATTTTAATTCCCTGGAGGGTGTGGACATGCTTTCAGAGCCTGACAGCTCCGAGGTCAGATGGAGCTTGTTTGTCTTCTCTTTTTGCAGCTCAAGCAAACATTCATTTGTTATTGTGTGTGGAGCTGAGCCCTAAGCCAGGCTTTATCCCGTTGTAGCAACTAATTGGTGAGGAAATTGTGATTTTACATTTAAAAAAAAACCCCTCAGCTCTGGAGAAAAAGCTGCTGTGATCATTCTACCCTGATTATTACAAGGTCAGTGTCCCATTCTGCTCTCCAGCAGCTGCTGGTGGCCACCAGGGCAGGGAGGGGCTGGATGGATTTCCTTGGATTTCCTAAAAGTTGAAGAGAAATAGCGGAAGAGCAGGGACTTCGTGGTGGCACTGCCAACAACTGTTCACAGGGAAAAAAGCCTTTGGAGCCCTGGAGTTATTTATGGCTTGGGCTTCTCCAGGACAGTTTGTTTCCACGGGATTTTAGTGCCCACGGGTCCTTCCTGTAGGGAGATGTGCCTGGAGGAAATAATCACACTGGCAATGGAGGTTCTGTCTATTTATTTAACTATTTTTAAATCCTATTCAGAAAAACGAAAAAAAAACAAAACCAACCCTCCTGGTAATTCTGTTTTCTTTCTGTTTGTGGCTGCTGAAAAGGACTCTTGGCTACCAATATGTGCATTTCCCATGGACTTTTGCTAACAGGAGCTTCAGGGTGAAAGCTTTGCCTATAATGGGAATTATTTACACCATAACTTCCTTTTGAGCTGCCGTTTTTTTAGGATTTTGTGTTCTTCTCCCTGGCCTTGACTGAGGTAGAGAGCAGGTTTCTTTGTATCTGGTTCTGAATTTAATTTTGTGAACTTTGGTGGGCTGTAAAAATCAGAATTATAAAGTTACTGACAAAATGTAGTTTGTCTGAATAAAATGCTTTAGGATTTTTTTTAAATTATTTTTTTATACCACTGATAAATGGATTTTTTCATTACAGCCAGCAATTGTTCCAAGTAGGAAATGGCTTACTAATTTCTGATTAACCCCAGCTAACCAGGCAGGCAGTGGGATCCAGCTGCTGTGTAAGTCCAGATCTCCATAAAATCTGGTTATATTTTCATTTATCTCATTGTGGGAGCAGCTCTGACCTGAAAAGCTGACTTCCTTGTGTGTTTGTGAGTCAGCTGATAAACTTTCCCTCTTTCAAGCCCATCCAGCTGGAAAGGCCACCATGAAAAGCTGGCTGGTTTTGGGTATGAACGAAAAAGAAGAAAGATTTACTCTGTTTTTCTTAGTGGACAATCTCTGTTGTTTCTTCTTGCACACCTCCAGAACCTTCCCCACCTTTTATCCCCCAGACCTTCTCTCTGGGAGGGTGTCCCGTGGGCTGAGCTGTTCCATCTCCAGGGAGGAGCGCTGGAAATGCAGGTGCAGCATTCCAAGTGCAGACTTGAGCAGTTTCCTGCATGGAATCACAGAATCATTGAGGTTGGGAAAGACCTTTAGGGCCATCAAATCTGACTGACTGCTGCAGCCCTGCCGAACCACCACTCGCCCATGTCCCTGTGTCCCCAAGTGCCACATCCGCATGGTTTTTGAATTCCAAGGGTGTCCCAAAGTGCTGCAGCCTTTAGAGCTGGTGCCTGCAGTGTGGGTGTTTGGAATTGGAGTGTTTCTTCCCTTTGCACCCGAACTCCAAGCACCCACTTCTGTGTTTTTGTGCCTTTCCTCTCTGTCTGAAGCCGTTTCTCAGGGCAGGGATCAGCCCCGTGACCTCCTTGCCCTGGGTGACCAGAGAATGAACCCAGAGCCATTCAGATGGGGCTCCAGACTGGATTAATCTGTGCTGCCCCACAAATAACTGCATTTACTCACACAGGGGCTTTTTATTTAAATGCATTTCTCCTCTTTGTCAGAGAGAGGAATTGTAATTAAGATTTCATTGTGTGATGAACTCCCTATATTTAGAGCGTTATTGGGGAATCTTTTCCTTTCTGAAACCTTTTAAAATCTGAATCTGAAACCTTTTAAAAGATATTTGGCAGTGGGAAAGTTGGTAATCGTTCATTTTCATTTAAAATTCAGGGCATGAGATGTGAAGCTGTGTTTATGAGGAGGGTACATGGTCCTGTCATTTTCTACTTGCTTAAAAGCTGCATAAGTGGTTGAGGAAGCTCCCATCCTGAGGAGAAGAAAGGGCTCATTAAAAAAAATTAGCTCATCGAGAACAAATTAAACTTCAGTGCCCTGCATAAAGATTATAATAACTGTAATAATAAATGAATTAATAATGCATTAAAGGAGAATTCCTCCAGTCAGCTTGTCACACGCTTATCCTTGAAAATTGACTTCAGCGAGGTGTGTCACATGAGCTAATGGCCCTAACTGATGGATTTGGGATTTTTCCACACTCCAAAATCCACTCAAACCCATATTTCTGAATTTTTGACAGTTAGTTTGCTGGATAGACATGCAGTAAGTTGGGCCATGTGGTGCTGTAGCTGGGGAGGAAGCTCTGGTTTTAACCTCAGGTCATCAGAATTTGGAAATCCTGAGCTCTTGGAAGGGGAAAAATTGGCAATCCAGGGCTGGGGGCTGCACATCTGCACCAGAGGTGAACATCCTGGGCTGATGTGGGATACAGAATTTAGATGGAACTGACAGAGAGTAGGTTTAGATCAAATATTAGGAATTAATTCCTCCCTGGGAGGATGGGCAGGCCTGGCACACGGTGCCCAGAGCAGCTGGGGCTGCCCCTGGATCCCTGGCAGTGCCCAAGGCCAGGCTGGACAGGGCCTGGAGCACCTGGGACAGTGGGAGGTGTCCCTGCCACGGCAGGGCTGGGATGAGTTGGGCTTTGATGTT
>JAYDZK010000032.1:2711469-2732783 GCA_034509185.1 Euphonia xanthogaster | reverse complement strand
TCACCACCATCGTCATCATGACCAGCATGGCCTTCATGGACGCCTACCTGGTGGAGCAGAACCAGGGGCCCCGCAAGATCGGCGTCTGCATCATCGTGCTGGTGGGGGACATCTGCTTCCTCATCGTGCTGCGCTACGTGGCCGTGTGGGTGGGCGCCGAGGTGAAGACGGCCAAGCGGGGCTATGCCATGATCCTGTGGTTCCTCTACATCTTCGTGCTGGAGATCAAGCTGTATTTCATCTTTCAGAATTACAAAGCGGACAAGAAGAACCTGGAGACAGTGGCCAGGAAAGCTCTGACCCTGCTGCTCTCCATCTGCGTGCCGGGGCTCTACCTGGTGCTGGTGGCCTTGGACAGCATGGAGTACATACGGACCTTTCGGAAGAAAGAGGACTTGCGGGGACGCCTCTTCTGGGTGGCCCTCGACCTGCTGGACATCTTGGACATCCAGGCCAACCTGTGGGAGCCACACAGGACCGGCCTGCCCATCTGGGCAGAGGGGCTCATGTTCTTCTACTGCTACATACTCCTCCTGATCCTGCCTTGCGTGTCCCTCAGTGAGATCAGCATGCAAGGGGAGCACATTGCCCCGCAAAAAATGATGCTCTACCCCGTCCTCAGCCTGGTCACCATCAACATCGTCACCATCTTCATCCGGGCCATCAACATGATCTTGTTCCAGGACAGCAGGGTCTCCACCATCTTCATCGGCAAGAACATCATCGCCATCGCCACCAAGGCGTGCACCTTCCTGGAGTACAAGCGGCAGGTGAAGGAGTTCCCGCAGAACGCCATCGCCCTGGAGCTCCAGCAGAACTCCCTCTCGCACAACCAGACCATGCACAGCACGCAGGGCATCCCCCATGAGCCGTCGCCCACCAGCGAGATCCTGGACACATGAGGGGTGCCCCGGGCCGGCGTTGGTTCAGACGGCCCCGTGCCGAGCGGAGAGGGAGGACGCTGCTTTCCTGCTGCCCGCTGCACGCACGGCAGACAAATCCCGGCAGGGAGGGCCCTTCTAGGCACAGGAACACCAACAGCGTTCTAATTGAGCTATGGAGTGTCCTCTAGACGTCTTCATCTCAGGTACAACCCTAGGAGTCCTCCAGACAAACCAAATGGACTTGCAAAGGACCTGAACCAGCTGACCCTCTCTCCCCCTCCTGCCACCATCTCCCCTCCCGAGCAAAGACCGCTAAGGTTGCAATGTCTCTTTTTACTCCCCGAGCACCTCACCTTTACTCCAAGCCTGGATCGAAGGTTTTGTTACTGGAGACATTTTTACGGGGTGGGGACAAGGGCATAGGGGTGTGGATGGGGGGGAGGGTGGGGCGGTTCAAGCAGTAAACCCTGTGATTGTAGATGTCTCTTATCTCCAATGGTTGTGTTTACAGTTTCCTATTTATATCGGCTCCGGGGGCTCTCAGGCTGCCCTGTGGGGCACGGTCCTCGAGGTGGGAGAGAGCAGGGAGCCCTGCAGTCGGGAACGGGGCTGGGGCCGGCGTGGCTGCCCTGGCCCGGGCTGAGGAGGGCTGAGCCTCCACCAGCACCCTGCACCAACTCTGCCAGGAGCAATATCTGACAGGCTAGAGCTAATCTAATGCTGGTGTTTTATGTATTTCATTCACTCCAAACGACTCAGCACAATATTTCTATTTTTAGAAGGGTCCCTGTCTCTCTCTCTCTCTCTCTCCCTGCCATCCAGAGCCTCCTTGCCTGCAGCAGCACCAGCAGCCTCCCCAGCCCCCAGCACTGCTGCTGGCAGGCAGGGGCACCCAGGACGGATTAGGAACAAGGACAGTGAGGATGCATTTCACTCTGGCATCAAGCATTTATAAAGAGGGCTGCTTTCCACAGCATTATATTTTTAAAATAAATATTAAAAAAAGAAAAAAAACCCCAAACAAAAAACCCCACCAAACCCCAAAAAAGAGCCAGGAAGGATGTGCTGCCCCAGGCAGGTGGCTGGGCCTGGGGATAAGCTGGGCTGGGGTCTCCTCTGCAGGTGTGGGTGGTGCTGAGGGGCTCAGCCACGGGCAGCAGGGTGGGAGGCGAGGGCCAGCCGGACAATAAAAGCCCCATGAGAGCAATGGCTTCTGGTGGTCTCTTTTCTGCCAGCATGGGGAGGGTGGGGCTCAGCTCTCATACAGCCCAAATCACTTGTCTCAGCTTCTGTCCACCTCCCCTGGACTCCCAAGCGCCATCCTAAGGTTCTGTGCCCTGCACTCACTGAGCAGTGGGCCCAGAAAGGAAAGAAATCATTTTTCCAGCTGCAGTTCTGCCCAGGGCTGGGTGAGTCTCAGCTGCCTGACCCTGGGGGGAGGCACAAGGAGACAAGCAGAAAACCTGCATCTCAAACATGTTGAAATGAGATATTTTTGCCTTTTCTAAACAAAATGTTGCATTTTGAGGAGATGGAATAAAATGCCTGGTGCTGTTTACATTTCTCTCCCACATTTTCCCCTGGCTCTGCTTACTGAATTTGACCTAAATCCACAAATCATTTCAGTTTCCATCTTCTCAGCCCATCAAAGTCTGTCCGAAACACTTCAACCATCCCTGATCCAGACTTCCAATTTTAGGACCAGGCAATCGCAGTCTTGCTTGGCCACCCTGTCACCGAGGGATAACTCTAATGTTAATTAAATCCACTGAGAAATAAAACAGTATCTTTGCCAAAAAAATAGTGAGTTTGCAACAGATTTAGCCAATTGGAAAAGTTTCTTCCCCCTTTCCCTCAGGAAACATGAGAGGAATTGGGCAGGTGATTTAAAAAGTATTAGCAGAAATTAATTAAATTGCTAAATTATTCTGGAATACCTGTGGAATTACATATTACATCTCTGCTGGTTCCTTTAAAATACATGTGATTAGCATCAGTGCAATTAACTCCCAAGTATCTAATAACATTCTGCTGCTCTTTTAGGTAATTAATTTACGAGCCTTTGTTTTATAGCTCTTCCCCAGAGCTGAGCAGAGGAAAACCTTCAGAGAAACCTCTGGCATGGTGCTGTGAACCCTGGAGGCTGGGACGTGCCAGCTGAGGCAGTGCCCAGCATCAGACTGAACCCTGATGCAGAGATCTTTTATCCTGGGGATAAAATCAGTGATCTGGTGGGTTACTCTGATGGGTTGGGTGTATTTTTGTTCTGTTTCACCCCGACAGCTAGCCCTGCATCCTTGCCTTATATTGGAATACATTAATATTCCCTTGAGCCTGAGCTGTTGCTAAGATTGCTTGGGGGTGTCTGGCTGTGCTCCCTGAAGGCAGCCTGCATGGAAAGGGAATATTGCTTTATCCTCCCAGTCCCATAAGTTCCAAGAAGGTTTAGGAGTCCCCACAAGTTTTTCTTGAGGTTGAAAGACCCTGCTTTCTACTGCTGACGTGAGGTTTTTGTCTTTGTGGAGTGGGGTGTCCCCGTGGAAGGGCTGCATTAGGAGCAGGAGCAGAGGTCCTGGAGGTGATGCTCACCTGGGATGCACCACATCATTCCCAAAAAGACACAGGTGCTCGAAGCCCACTTTGGTGAAGGGAGAGAGAAGAGGCTTTTCTCATTTTCTGCTGTTCAACACCCCCAGGGCTCCGTGTGCATGGTGCTCTGCCTCAGCAGCACAGCAGCACCTTTCTCTTCAGAGCCACCTTGGAGCAGGAATGACGAGCTGGCCCCTCCTCAGCAGCTGCCAGAGGCGAGCAGGGAGGGCTAAGCTGGCTGGGAAAGCAGAGAGCCAGAGCAAAGCCCTTGGGCATGGTGACAGCCCAGCAACAGCAGCACTGCAGCTGCTCTGCCCACTTCGTGCTGAGGGTGATGCCTCTTCCCCAAAATCCAGCCCTGCCAGCACAGACAGGACTCCCGGGAGCCATGGAACCAGCAGGAGGGTTGGCACAGTGGCTGGGCAGGGTGGCTGGCTCCCAGCCGGGCTGGTTGTTAGGGGAAGGTGATATTTTGCTGTGGGCAATGAGAACTAAAGGAAACAATTAAAACTAAATAGGCTGGAACCGAGCAATTTTTCAGCTTTCCACTGAGAAGAAAAAGAGCTCCTTTGTGAACAGTGAAATCCTCCTGGCAAGCAGTAGGATCCCACCTGATGAAGCAAAAGCTGCACAATTGCAATGCAGAAGGGATCCCTGTGCTCCAGTGGAAAATCCACAGGGGTGATGTCTCTTGCTGCCATCAGAACCAGGCCACTAGCACAAGGCAGCGTGCCCTTGGCAGGGGAGGCTGGTGGTGCTTTGGGGACAAGGCTGGTGCTGAACTACCAATTACCAACCCACTGGTCAGTGCTGAGGCTACTCCTCCTTCCACGTGACAACCTCTAGAGGAGCCAGGTCCACCCTGTAGCTTGCAGGGCACATCAGAGTCATGGCACCCTCTGGAGATGCAAAACCTGAGCCTCTGAACCTTTCTGTCAGGCTGGTCCCAAGGGTCAGCAAACAGGCCAGTCCTGCACAGGCACAGAGGAGCTGATATCACCTGCTGGCCAGTGGCAAAGTGCTGGGCTAAACCCACTCGTGTCCCAGCCATTGGGGCACCGCAAAACAGGAGCTCCCAAGTGGAGCAAAGCAAGCCATGCAGGCTGTTGGAATGCATCTAGCCCAGACAAGCCCACCTGGGTCCTGTCCTGCTGTGCAAAATTTGGGCAAAGTGGCAGCAAAGGGCTTGAACTGCTGCATGCCTGACACTGTCTGTGGAAAGAGCCCAGAGCCAGCTCCTGTGCCCCAACAGCCTCGTGGTACCTGCAGTAGCTCCTCGCTGCCTTGGGCTGACCCACAGGTTTTTACCCTCCTGGAGCTCACACACAGCCCACGGCAGCCCAAGCCTTTGCTGCTGCGTTCAGCTGTGCGCTGGGGGGGTGCTGAGTGGGGCTCCAGCTTGTAGCTTTTTATTCCCAAGGTCCTGGCAGCCCTCACATGTCCTGTTTGTCCTCACCTCCTCTTGGCAGGTGAAAATCTCTGATGCTGCATCCTCCGAGCAAGGCCAGAGGAGGGTTCAGTCACTGAGCTGAAAGTGCCCCACGGTTCTGCCGCCAGATTCTCCGTGTGAGCACGGCTCTGGTGACTTTACAGGGCCCAAAAGAGCTTGGGAGGATCTGGGAGAAGAAATCCACCCACCAGGGCCGTGCAGCACGAGGATGGACTCTCTGCAGTGCCACCCGGTGCAGCTCCATGCACTGTCACCTGGAACCATACATAAATAAGGATTATTTTTTCCCTTGGGATCAGTCTAGGTTAATTTGATGAGCAGAGACAGACTGCACTTTCATGCCAATAACTGTTTTCTTCCCTCCTGCCCCAGATTTGCTTCACTGTTTTAGCTCAGGCCAGTACTGCAATAGAAAACATAGGGCAGGTGTCGAGAGCACCGTGACAGCAATTCCCATCCTCCTAAATTCCTCCTGCCCGGGGGCTGTGGCAAAAGTTTGAGTTTCATACCAATTTAATCCTAACTGAATGCCCTGAATTCTTCAGTTGTGTCTGGTTTTTAGGTCTGGCATCCTTGAAGAACAATATCCATTTAAATTGCTGATTTGGGCTTGCTCATTTAATTTCATCTTAATAAAGATTTTATGTGGTTTTGACATATTCAGTGTCTCGAGTGTATTGACACGGCAGCCTGAAGAAGCATTATGACCATAATGGCTCAAAAAGCATTAAAAAGACCCTGGCAAGGTTTATTGATTGCCCTCTTTTACAGCTGCTTGAAGACAAAGACCAGTCATAGGGAAGAAGGAATACTGTGTTCTGATTTTTTGTGAGCTTCCCGATGTTACAACAAAAGGCAGTTGCAAACAAATGTCTACAAGCTCTTCATCAGGACATGGAGAAGCAGCAGTCCTGTTGCTGGGATGTTGTTAGGAGGGCAATTTTAAAGGAAAAATCCTGCAGATAGCAGAAAAGTCACCTCCAAGGAAGGGATGTTGAAGTGTAAATAAATAAGTGATGAAGATGCTGTTAGGAAAATTAATCCACAAGCACCAGAGGTTTATGTCCAAAAAGGAGACAGAGGAGTCCTTTGGCTTTATTCCAATAAAGGGAGAGGCGATGGGGCATTCCCCTGGGATCTCTCAGATTTTTGGAGGATGCAGCCTCCTTTTTATCCCAATTTCCCGGCCGCATTTCCCTTCTCTCTTTCCCCATTGGCTGAGGTACCTGAGAGGTTCAGACTTCCCAGGATGCCTGATACCAAAGGTTCCTCTCTAATGTACAACCCTCCCTTTTCATTTTTAATTCTTACAGAATTTAGGGGGTTTTCTTCCCCATTGTTTCTTTCATCTTTCAATGTCTAATTTCATTTATCAGCAAACCTAAAGTTTATTTGTAAAAGCAAATATCTTTTTACATTCATCACTCAGTGGAATTCTTCCCATGGTTTCTTTTCTCTCCCAGTGCTGGTTTGATCTACCAGCAGACCCACAGCTTGTTTGGAAACACAAATCCACCGTTCCTCTCACTTTTTTCAGCCTTCCCACAATAAAGCCTGAGCAGTGAATTCTGAATTTTGGAGCAGAGCAGGGGCAGCCTGGGGCTGGCAGTGGGAGGGGAGGGAAGCACAGCTCTGCCTGCTGGGCTGGATCTGCTCCTCCAGACTCCCCACTTCTGCTCTCAGGGCAGCACAAGGAGCTAAATGCTGAGGTGTTCTTAAATTTCCAGTAACGAGGCCGGGCTCATTAGCACTCTCATCAAATGGCTTTCAGTTGCTATCAGCCTGACTTGGATTTGAATTGATGACCTTGAGATAAAAGGCTTTTTATTCTATTACCCATCTCCCGAGCCATCAAGTCTTTAATATGCCGTGTAAAATCAGTTTTCAGATGGTATTTCTTTTCTATAATATCGTCATTTGTTTCTAATGATGTCTGATTTGGGGTTCCACAAGCTATAATTGTGAGCAATAGTACTTTTGTTATTCCTATTATTTCAGATTTATCTGCTGTATTACCAGCTACTTGTAGACACAGAGAAAATAGATTGGTAATAGAGTGTAATCCAGTTTTATATGAACGAGTTAATAAAATCACATAAAAATACAAAGTTGGGTTCAGCATCAGCAAAGCTCATCTGTTACTTCAGTAAATTGAAGTATAAAATTCTGCCTTGATGCTGAAATTTTGCTTTACTGCAAAATGCCATGTGGGACCAGCAAAGGTATGGAAAATGAAGGCAAAATGAGTAAGAATATGTAATACAAGCATCATAGTGAAGGAAATTTATTGCATGCCATCCTTTTCCTCCTGAAGGCTTTTCCCTGAGGATAATATGGAGAAGATCATGTTAAAAACCCCAATGTGCTCAGGAGGGTCAGAAGTGTAACAAGGGAGCTTTTCCTAGTTTGGTTTTATGACACTGTGTTTGTTTGGAAAAGATAAAACTGGGAACACTGGGATAAAAATCTGCCTTTAGGGAGAGATGCTTTGGGAACTCTCAGGTATGAAGAACTTATTGTCCAGAGCTGATCTGGCTTGGAGGTATCCAATATGAGTTTGAAAAGGAAGATACTCCAAGGCTGGTGCTGCAGCAGTTAGTTGTGCCAAATTAAATGGTTTTCTTCCAGGGGAGATCACAACGTTTCTATAAGATGTCATGTATTGGGTTTTGACACTAAAAAATAAGTGGTAGAATGCAAATCTGACCCAAATTTTAAGGGGTCAACCAGCTGAGCCCCCTGGAGCCCAGTGCACCCCCTGCCTCCAGCAGAGGTGGTCGTGCCAAGGTTGTTGTGGAAGTTCCCAGCAATGGGTCACGGCAGCTTTTTTGGAGGTAATGTGTGAAAATGATTAATGGTAAAGCTCCGACAGCTTCCCATACTGTCCCCAATGTCCCTCTCAGTGGATTAAGGCAGCCACTGGTGCTGCTCCCAAAGTACAACTCATTGGAGCTTCCTTAATTAAAGCTTGTCATGAGTTGGAATATCTCTGCCATGTCCCTCTGCCAGCCCCCTCCCTTCATGGAGCGAGCAAAGCTCCTCCTTGCCAGGCTGGCTTTGCTGGATGGCACATGGATAATTGCCTCCTGTGTCCTGTGGTTAACATCTGGTCAGATTTCCCCTAACACCCCTTGTGTCTGGCAGCAGCCTCTCCTTGCTGACTCACGCTTGGCTTTTATCCTTTCCAACCTTTGTTCCCACTGCCTGGCTGAAAAAAACCCCTGTATTTAAAGATTGCCCTTGGCTATTCCCAAAATTAGTAGGGAATAGATATATTTTGATTAAAATATAGATATTAATTGTATACATTATTTATTATATATTATATAATAAATCATATATTCTATATTTAATAATAGTTACATATTATAATTAAATATTTATACATATTTAAAATATTTTTATGAAATTTTCTTCATTATTTCAAATTGTTTTTTAATTTTCTGACAAAAATTTTGTTTTTTATCTTTCTGACTAAACAATTGTAATTATATATTATACAATATATATTATATCTTATATAATATATTGCATATTCTGTAATGCAAATAATATATAGCAATATATAATATATAATATAAAAATTGTATATGATAATTAATTAGTTGTAAATATTTTAAAAATATTTTTAATTAAATTATCATTATTTCAGATTTTTTAAATTTTTCTGACAAAAATTTGTTTTGTATCTTTCTGACAAAACAATTATAATTCTAATCAATTATATATTATCATAATACATAAATGTTAGATCATTAATGGTATAATATAGAATATAGATTATCTATATTATCTGTAGATATAAATTATCTATATTAGCAGCCCAGGCTTGTGCCCTGCCTGCCCAGATCAGCCCCTGGCAGCAGCAGGAGGCTGGGGCTCACTGCAGCTCCTGTTTCTCCAAGCTGCTGCCTCCTTACAGAGCCTGGCCTGACAGAGGTGACAAATGGCTTGGGGCTTGTCTTTAAATGCTGCTGAGCTAATGCCATGTTCCCTCCAAACCCTTCCTGTCAGGCCACACCATGAATTGCTGCAGCAGAAGTTATTCCTGAGCAGCTCTAAGATGGATCACTGTTCAGTTGTAGCCACAGCCCATGGGTTTTAATCTGTTTATTTGGCTCTACCATCTCCTGTGGCTGCCTGGAAATAGGATTTCCATCTCTTAGGGAATTCTCACTTTGAATATTTCCTCACTACTCCATTTGAAAAAAAAAAAATCCATTTTTTCTTAACACTTCCATGCCAAGCTTAGCATTTTTTATCCTGCCTAGAACAGAATCCTTGGTTGTGTGTGAGCATGGCAAAGCAGGGCAGTGAGTTATTGCCTGGTGCACCTTTTCCCCTCAGTGCAGTTTTTCCACCTCTGAAGGGTTTATATTTGAGATTTGATCTTCAGGAATGTTGGTGACTTCCTGGGAAAGGGGGGATGTTTCTGGGGTCTCCCAACACCCGTGGGTGCTGCTGTCCTGTCCCCGGGGCTGGTGGGTGAGGATGGGTCAGTCCCTGGGGCTGAGGGCTGCTGGAGCAGAGATTGGATAATTCAGCCTTTTCAGTAAAACTCTGAAAGCCCAGCCTGGAACTCAGCAAATGAGAATTGCACCCTGAAGGTGCTGACAGAGGCACTTCTAAAACTGTCAATTTGGGAAAGATTACCAAATCTTTCTCACAGGTGGAACACCGAAACAGCCACATTCAGAAAGCACTGGCAAAACCCTGTGCTTGTTACTGGCTTTGCAACGAAGAGCAGCTCTTGCTGCCCCTCATGAAAGGATTTCTTAGCAGGGGGCTGGAACATGGACATTTGATTTTTTGGAGCCCCCATCATGAAGCCTTTGGACTCCCTGAGCATTGCTGGCATTGGCCAGCCCTGAAACTTTTTTTTCCCTTCTTGCAGGAATCATTAAGGATCAGTGAGAGAAGTTTGCCTGGTGTTAGGACTAACCTGGGCTTGTGTTTCTTGGGGCACTGGTTCTGCTCAAAGTCATTGTCCCACTTGCAGAAAGGTGAGCTGGGATTTAGAGCCCTGCCTGAGGGAGGTCAGATCCTCCTCTGGATCCCACAGGAGGCAGGAACCAAGGTCTGGGTGCTGCTGATGGAGGATGATTGTGCCACAAGGCAGCAGAGGAGCGTGTGCCACTGTTTTGGGGAGAAATGCCTCAGGAAAGGATCAGTGTGTTAAAGGATTTGGGGTTTTTCCCTGTGTGTGGAAGGGTAAGGAAATGTTTTCCTGTAGAGTGATAGAACTGCCAAGAACAGAGATTTTCAATATTAAAAGATCTCTTTAATATCAGTGATTCTTCACTTTGCTGTGAGTTAAGTGTCCTTTGCAGATCACAGATGTGTATTTATATGAGAAAGAATAAATCTGGTGTTCCATGTGCTCAGGTAGGAGCTCTGACATCATAGCACAGGCTGGCACCCTGACCCTTAGGGACCAAGGTTCATCCCTGCTTCATTCCTGGGAGTTCCTTTAGGAATCTTATTTTGGTATTTATCTCCCCAGAATTCCATCATAGCTCATTTCATTGAGAAGTGTAACATAAGGCATCAGCTTAATTAGTGATTGGGGATTGTTAATTTGTGACTGTTTCTGTGGAGGAGGTTGTGCAGTTCCCTGCTGAGTTGTCCAAATTAGTGACCTGGATGCACTGGACATTATTTATTGTTTTGCAGCAAGATATGGGAGCAAATCTCTTTCATTCCTCTTCCCTTGGGTTTGGATGAATCATCAGATTTCCCTGACTCAGTTGGGTTGGGTTTTTTTTGTCTCCAAGTCTGCCACTTTCACCCATCTGCAATCCATTGAAAAGATGGATAAAAGAACTTCCAGGCTTTTCTCTCACCAGGAAGTTGCAGAGAAGCAGCAGCTTGGTGACGTAGCACGGGCAGGTGCACACTGACTTCTGCTAGAAAATTCAGAATAATCAAAAACAATGTACTGTTTGGGAATGTCATTGATAAAAAAGGTGCCATACACCACGGATTGGTGCAGGGTCAGAATCCTGAGATTCTGGAAAGAATCCAGGATTTTCCATTCTCCTGGAAAGAACCTGGTGCTCTCTGTAATTTGCAGGTTTGGGGTGGAAAAATGAAGATGTAGAAATATTTCATGATGATCTAAGAAGAATTGTGTGAGAGGCCTTCATAGCCTAAGATGGACTTGTTGGAAGCAATCTTACTTGAGTGTTAATTATCTACACACGAATTACTCAGAGTTTGTTGTAATTTTCAGTAATTTGGCTGCATAAAATTTATTGATAAGCTGATCTTAACAGAACCTCCCAGAAGGTGAAGGCAGGTGTAGGGGAAGGATGCTGGTAATTACAAAAAAAAACACCAAAACAAACAAACAGACAAATAGACAAAAATATTTGGAAAAGTTTCAGATAACTCTGAGAGTCTGAGACAGAAATTAGCAGAGTTAAAGAATTAATTTGAAAAAAAATATTTAAAATATCTTTGCTCTGCTGTAACAGAAGATAGAATTTATGTATTTCTTGGCCAAGTTCAGCTGACTCTCTTTAAAAGAGGAGCTAATTGAGATAGGGCAGAAGGACAAACTCAGATATTTTAGGATCACCCTTTGCAAGTGCCACATACAGGAAAATCTGGTGCTCAACGCTTTTCCCCTATAAAAGTGGCTCTGGTGCCATCTGATCCTTATTCCCAGCTCCAGGATGCATCACCCTGCAAATTGCAAAACTCGGGATTAAGAGATGTGCCTTGAAAATGTGCCAGCCCAGCTCCTTAAAAGGCTCCCAGAACAAATGAGTCACTGCTTAAATGGCCACTGAGTGCCTCTGCGGAGCAGTTCAGATTAAATTCCCTGGAATTGCCAGGATTCCCTGGGGAAGCTGCTCAGGAAATCTTGGAGGAAAGGAGGTGGCATCAACCCAGGAGGAGCATGAGGGCACAAGAGAGGTCCCAAAGCCATCCAGAGCAGTGAGGAGGAGGAGGAGAAGCACAGAGGCTACCCCAGGAAGGTCTGGAATTTCTGGGCTGGTTTGGGGGTCTCAGGGCTGGTTGATGGCTGCTGTCACCAGAAAGGGGCAGGTGTGAGATGTTGTCTGGTGCAGGGCAGGCTCTGGGAGCTGTGGTAGTGTCAGAGCACTTTGGGGAGATGTTTGTGATGCGTCCCCACAAGGCTGAGTTGGTGTTTTTTGGTTTTGTCCGTTTCCCCACCTTCCCCTGGTCTCTTTGCTGTTGTGTAACTCAGAGCCTTGGTTGTTGCTCATCTCGGTCTAAGGTCAGGATTTTTGTCTGCAGAGGCAGGATTTCTAAATTCCCGTCTTAGCCCAGATGTTTTGTGGGTTTTGTTGTTGCTGTTATGATTTTTTTTGTTTTTCTTCTGTCTCATAACAAGCCCTGCTTTCTCAGTCTCTCAGCTGTGCCTGGTGTCCCCTCAGAGCTGACGGGCAGAGCTGAGACATCTGAGTTTATTCTCAAGTGCCTGGTACTTTCTGCTCCTTAAAACACATCTAAAACAGCCTTTCCTGGAACCATTCTTTTTACCTTTTCTGTTTCCTGGCTCAGAGAGGGATGAGATTTTTAGCCACGTTTGCTCACCAGATGCACCAGGTTTCCTTTGCTGAATGCGTTTCTGATGATTTGAGCTTTGAAAAACTCAAATTCAGGTGCTTTGTGGGGACCTTGCAGAAAACTCTGACTTCCTCAGATTCTCTCCAGCACTGCTTGGATTTTCAGAGTGCCCCAGCACAACCTTTTGGAAGGTTGAACATTCCCAGCTGGCACGAGGAGGTGCAGTCCCCAGGGCTGTGCAGAGTCCCAGCTAATGAGCTCCAGATTCGGCTGCTCTGGGATGTGCCAGGTTTTGCCTGGCAGCTTTTGTGTTTTCTTTTCTCTTTGGCTCCTTCTGAGGGAAAGCAGCTTCTTTCTGTCTTTGTAGTAAATGGGGACAGCTGCACATCGAGGCTGTGTCCTTCCAGATTCTGAAGATTGACCCAAACTCTGCTGGGCTTCCTTGCAATTCCTCCTGGAGGTGAGAGTCAAACTCTGCTGGGATCTCTTGCTAATTTTGATGTTACTTTAGTGCTGATTCTACCTTTGGCTCTGTATGGACAGAAAGCAAATTTCAATTATTTTTTCAGACAGAGGTCCTTGTAGGGATAAAAGTTTCTGATTTTCATCAGATAAAAACAGGGATAGGACAAGGGGAAATGCTTCAGGCTGAAAGAGAAGAGGGTTAATGGGATTTTGGGTGGGAATTGTTCCCTGGGAGGGTGGGCAGCCCCTGGCACAGGTGCTCAGAGCAGCTGGGGCTGCCCCTGGATCCCTGGCAGTGCCCAAGGCCAGGCTGGACACTGGGGCTGGAGCAGCCTGGGACAGTGGGAGGTGTCCCTGCCATGGCAGGGGTGGCACTGGGTGGGATTTAAGGTCCCTTCCAACTCAAACCAGTCTGGGATTCTGTGGCACATTTAAACGGACTCTGTCCTAGCTTTTTGTCTTGAAAGCTCGGACAAAAAGAACATAAATAAGATATATATTTTTAAAATATTTTTAATATTCCTTTTAATATCTTGTTGATTTTTGTTTCTCTTCTGCTTCTTCTCCAGTTTTATTTTTTTTTCCTTTTTACTTCTGTTTTGTTTCCCTTTCCTTTTTTTCCCTCTTTTTTGCTGCAAAGTTGCAGGTTTCCCTAATCTGCGAGGTACACACAAGAATTCTCAATTAATTTACTTTTCTCCTTTGACAACTGCATTTTTCGCCTTTCCAAGTTTTGTTCTTCCTCCTCCTTCCAAGCTTTGCTCCACCAGAACTTCCCAGCCCATCCAGATCATCTCTGCTTTATAATTACTTTACATTTCTTTATGGCTTCTCTTTGGGCAGGGGAATTGCATCAGTTAATGTGAATAATACTAATTATTTTGGATCTGTCACTGCACGACTGATGATGAATAATGCAGCTACTGCTCTGCTGCTGGGTGCAGTTGTTGGGGATTTTTGCCTTTTTCTCCTCATCACCTGCCTTGAAGTATTGTGACATTGGATGACACAGATAAACTGGGTTCTGTAATTAAGGTTTATTTTAATGAGCCTGGAAAATACTCACTTTTGCATATTCTCATGGTTTAAATGTGGTTTAATCAGCCCTCCAGTTTTCCTTTCTGCTCAGTCCTCTGCTGACATTTCTCCAAAGGAATAACAGAATAAATATTCTCCACAGGAATATCAGGAGGCTAAAGCTCCAGAATGCCCCACACTGGCATGTTTAGGTTTTCATATTAATGACAATAATTTTGTGCATTGGATCAATGAATTTTTCCCATCTATCTGTGGAAGGCCTGGCACCACTGAGGGAGGAATTTTAGTGCCTATGGATTTGACTTCCCTAATAGAATTTACCTTATTTTCCATGAGCATTGGGGTGATTGGGATTTTTTCCACTCCTGCTTCTGTAAAAGAAGCTTTAATTCTCCTTGTGCAGGCTTTTGCAGCTGCAAAAAAATGAAATTTGATGAAAGCAGTGACCGAAACCATGGGTTCCTCACCCCCTCACTGCACACTCTGCCCAGAATCCATGGAATAAGCACAGGAAAAGCTCTGCTTAGGTGGGATCTTCTTTCCCCCCACAGTTTGCCAGCAGAGCTGCTGGTTGCTGGGCTAAAGAAAAGTCATTTCTGAGTGGTAGGTGAGGAATTTGTGAATATTCAGCTCATCTGTCTGAGCTGACACTGAGCTCTGAGAGCCCTGTCCATAACTGTCCAAATGATAATTTCAGACTGGATTTCATCCCCTTCAGGCACCAAAACTTAAGAATTTAACAGCCTTTTTTTCTTTTTTCCCTCCCATCCCCTCCCTATTTCCCCTCCACCCCGTGGCTGTTTAATATTAAAATTCTGCATCTTGTGGTGGGGACGTCAGCAGGGAAGCTCCAGCTCTGAGGGGATGTTAATTATCAGCAGTGCAGGGTCCCAAACCCTCCCAGGAGCAGCATTTTGGATGGGCTGAGGCTGCCCAGATTTGCTCTGGCAGGGTGGAAAGCTCAGCCTCACACTCAGGGCTGATCCCTGCAAAAGGAGGCTGTGGGAATCCAGCCCTTTCCCAAGAGGGAAGGTTGGAAGGATGCTCCTGCAGCTCCAGAATGGTGATTTTATCCTGTCTTGGAGTTGGAAATAAATCTGAATGTATCTCTGGCTTAACCAGCTTCCTCAGAGTGTTTGGGGGTAGAAATGGTGCATTTCCAGCTGTAACTTTCTTCCTCACTGGCAGGTGAAAAGGCTGTTCTCAGCTAGGAAAAAAAAAATTGGCTGTTTGTTGATCCTTCCTATAGGAAAATCCTTTGAAATTTAGCAACTCAACTTCCCAAAGCCACAATTCCCACTCAGGGATGATGTCTGCTGCAGTAAAAACCACCTTGGTGTTCCCAGAACATAACGAACTCAGAATGTATTTATTGGCTGTATGGCTTGAATTCAAAGATCTTTAAATGGGAAAGAAAGAAAGAAAGGAAAGTGGCCAATTTTCCCAGCAGAAACATTTATAGTGGGAAGAAATAGTTTGAAAAATTTGATTTTTTCGCCTGAGGCCAAACAGAGCAATCACATATAGGATGAATCAGATGGATTCCATGTACAGAATGCTGGGAAATCTGCTTTGAAGCATTAATCAACACTTTCATGTTATGATTTTTAGCTTTGTAATTACAATCATGCAGTATTTACCAAGTGTGAATACTGCCATTGCAGGGATTTGTTATCAAATTGGATGTGGGGCTTAGTTTAGATTAAATTCAGGAACTCTGTGTCTGGAAATCACTCAGTACTTTGTGCCTTGCAGGCAAGAAGTGCAGAGGAAGAACGTGAGAAGGAGGAGAGGAAATAAACCCCCCAAGTGCACAGACAACAATACACTGATTTTTCTCTTTTAATTAACAAGAAGGGTTCAGGTATGAGAATAGAAAGAAATCAGCTTGAGGTAAATTCATTGCAAATCAGAAGTGCACTGCAGATACCAAAAGATTAAATACTCCTGTGGAAGCTGGGTTTAGGAACTGATTATTGTGAGGCTGAGCCCAAGTAATAAACATGAAATATTAATTAGGCTCCTGGTATCTCATGAAATAAAGGTGCTTTAGCATTAAGAAATGAAATTGAACCAGATTTAGAAGAAATATTTCAAATTATTTTGTGCAATAGGCTAGCGCAAATATTGACTCCCTGCTCCATTAATACAAATAAATTGAATTATTAGGGATTAGTGGCAAGTTTCAACTGGAGAGAACCCAAAGCAGGAAGATTTAACCTTTTCCCTTCTCATCCCTGACACTTGAGATAAGCAGCAGTTGTGCCTCCTGCACTGGAGCACTGCTGCTCTCCAGGGAAGTCTTTGGTCAAATTACCCCTGATCTTTGGTAATTTGCACTCCAGAGGCTCCTGTGGCTCAGTGCTCTGATCAGGAAGGGGATCAGGAATGGGATCTGCAAAGCAGCTCTGCTCTGCTTGGGCCTGGATGTGATGAATGAGGGAGTTACAGCAGGGGAGGTGAAACCTGGCTGGTAAAAATGTTCTCTGGAAGTCAGATGTGTCCCCAGGCTTGGTTACCCACACTGCTGCATCCTGCAGGGAGGGATGGATGGAGGGATGGATGGATGGAGGGATGGATGGATGGATGGATGGACGGATGGATCCATGAATGAATGGAGGGAGGGATGGATGGATGAATGGAGGGAGGGATGGATGGATGGATGGATGGATGGATGGATGGAGGGATGGATCCATGAATGGAGGGATGGATGGAGGGATGGATGGATTGAGGGATGGATGGATGGAGGGAGGGAGGGATGGATGGAGTTTTGTTGTCTAAGTCCTGGTGGAATGACAGAGGGATAAGCACCAAAGGAGTGAGGAATAGGGAGGGGTTTGACTCCCTGGGTGAGGAATTGTAGGGCAGGGGATGCTGCACTGAGAGGAGGATGAGTGCTGCCAGTGTGACTTTCTCCTGCCTATCAGACCTCTTCCAGGAGGCAGGGATCACTGGGATCACAACAGGGATCACAGGGATCACTGGGACAGCCCTGTGTTGAGTCACTGTCCCTGACTGCTGCAGGAAGGACAGCCCTGGGTTTTTTCTCAGCTGTTTTGTTGCATCAGCTCTGTCACTCCTGTCAGTCCTTCCAGGCTGGAGCTGTGGCTGGAGCTCTTGTGTGGGTGCTCTCCCAGACCGCTGGGAGCAGCAGAGTGTGAGGAGCCCCAGTGATTGTCACTGGTGTCCTCCTGTCTCCTGGTGTCACTTCAGCTGCACTGGGCAGCCCCTGGAGGCTGGGAGCTGAGTGAAGAGCAGATGTGTGCCCTGCTCAGGTCTTCCAAATCATAGAATTCCATTCATTTCACCTTGCTGAATACCCTGGGCACTTACTCATCTTATTTGGGGTTTGCACAGCTAAATTCATCATTTTTACAGGATCACAGGTGCTGTCAAGTCTCCTAACCCTCTGTGTCACAGCTGTGAACTGGTTAACAACTGACTGGTTGGCAAGGCTCATTCAAGCATCCTTTTGTTTGTAATTCAAACCCTGAATTTCCTGGCAAATCTGGCACCTCAAAGTAAGGCTTAAATAATACTTCAAGGCTGTGGTTTAATGTACTGTTATTATAACAGACCTGTGTATCCATGGGAATTCCAGGGATTACATCCATTGCACACAGGTCCCATCCTGAGAATGGTATGAGCACAAGCAGGTGTCCAAGAGATGGAAGAAGAAGGAGCATCATGACACAGAAAAGTTCAGTAAGATCATAGGTAAAGTCTGCCAAAACTGGAATTTGAATTTCTGAGAATTTCCAAAACCGTCTCCTTAATTAAAGACACTGCAGTGATTTGGGAAAGGGAAGGGCTGCAGTGACAGGGTCGGATTTGAGATTTGTAATCCACATCCTCCTGTTCAGCCTTCCCAAATTTCCCCAGAGGGCAGAGAAGTTCTGGTTTGTGGCTGAGGCTGCCAGAGCCCAAGCCCAGGCTGCCATGGCCCTCAGCTCCCCACTCCTGCCTTGCTTTTGGCCCAGCAATTTTCTTTGTGCACCACAGATATCATTAAGAACCACTGGCCGAATTTCTTGTTTCATTATGGATGACAAAATAAAACATTAATAGGTTTTTTAATATGAGCTGGGAGTTAAATATTCATTATTTCTTATTACTTCAATGTCACTAAGCCTTTGATGTGCTGGAACTCCAAAACTCTTCCCCCTGCCCTCCACTTTTACCCTTTTAGCTGCTGAGTGTGAAGGGCACTGGGGCTTTGCTCATGGCTCCTTCCATGGCTGAGCAGCTCCCGGGGCTGGCCCTGATGATGGATGGGATCTGGGATTCATCCTGAGCACTGCCTGACTCCTGGCTGAGCTTTGCTCTGCGCTCACTCCTCCCTAAAGGCCACTTGTCTGTCACTGCTTGTTTCAGAGTCACAGACTCGTGCCGTGGTTTGGGTTGGAAGGGACATGAGAGCCCATCCAGTGCCATGGCAGGGACACCTTCCAGTGTCCGAGGCTGCTCCAAGCCCTGTGTTTAAATTCATGGAATATTGAGATTGAGAAATGGGTGGGGTTTCTTTCTTTGGTTGCTTTTGGGGTTTTTTTGTGTGTTTTTTTTTTTTCCTTTTTTTTGACTAAGTCTGGATCATTCCAGCTGTTTCTCCAAAGGTTCTTCAGCACAGATTAATTTGAAATTAGTTTCCCTGCAGTATTTCAGTTCTGTAAATTGCTTCAAATAACACTGCAAAAACAGCCCTGGAGGACTGGAATTTTGGTGTGTATTTTATTCATCAAACCTAAATGAAGGGGTTAGAATTCCTCACTGGACTGGATTTTTTTGCTAAGGGTAATGAACAACTTTGGAAAATGCAAAAGGTACCAGGTCACCAAAGGAAGCAGAGCATAAACTACACTAAATTATTTTGGAATAAGAAGTAAAAAAGGAAACGTCTTAATCTTAGATTCTGGATTTATGCATGCATGACTTTTCCAGATAATTTTAACCTCATAAATTCATAGCAATTAGTACATTTCAGTCTTGAAACTCAAAGGTTTTCCAACTCCTTAGAAAAACCTGTTTCTGTTGTCCTCATCCCCTTTCTCAGCTCACCTTTCAATTCTAAATGCAATAATTTATTTGGGAGCATTTTGGATTCCAGTTGTTGGTGCATTATTCAGTGGCTCTGCAAGAAAAGCTGGGATGAAAATTTGGACTTGGGAGATAATCTAGAGGATTTTATCCACCTCATGGAGAGGAAGGAGCACTGTGCTCCTTCTTGGAGAGTTGTTCTGGAAGACATTTCTAGGAGAAGGTGGCTGAAATGCTTTGGAAATGAGGAGTATGGCAAAGAGGGAAGGGATCTGAATCTCTGGAAAAAAAATCCTTATGAAATGGCACCCAGTTTTGTGGTCTTTGTTTTCTCTCCTAACCTGCTTTAATCTTGTTTTAATTTTGTTTTAATTTGTTTCTTTGGACTGGGGGGATGTGTGGTAATGGAGGTGAGTGTTTGACAGACAATAAACTGTGTAATGACAGTGATTAACATTCACAAAAGATAGTTCAGGTGGGAAAAAGCTCAGCAAGTCTAATAAAAGCTTCCACAGGAGGATCTGCCTCTATAGCTCTTGAGGGAAAATATACAAAAAGAAAACCTAAACCCCATTCTGGGATTTTCAAATTACCCCCGGAGATTGGGCTCACAGATTACTGGTGGTGTTTAATGTGAGCAGAGCATCCAAATCCCTGGAAGTGTTGGTCCCCACCATGTCAGATGCCTGGAGGAGTTGGTGTCCTGCAGGGATTGGGGACTTTGTGCCCCTGTTCTGGGCTTCAGCTGCTCAGAGCTGCTGAGTCCCAAGGTTTTCAACGAGCTGTGCTGAGTGAAAGCCTTCTGCAGAGCACAAGAAACATTCCCTAATTTCTATTTCACTCCCCAAAGCCCTGAAATTTGGAGTGAAATAGAAATTAGGGAATGTTTCTTGTGCTCTGCAGAAGGCAGAGCTGGGCTGGGCAGCTGGATGGGGTCTGATGTTCAGACAGCTTCCAGCAGGACTGGTCCTGGGCTGGCTTGTACAAAGTCACCTCTGATTGTCTGTTCTGGGCATGTCATCTGTCACAGCTGCTCTGTCTGCTGGCCATCCATGTCCTTCTGGGCAGATTTATGTCACACCCCATCCCTGCACCGTGACCATTGTCCTAGGAAACAGTGCAGGAAGCAGATGCACATTATTTCTTAATTATTATTACTTTATTGCCATCTATAAATAATTTCTCTCTTTTCCCCCTCCAAAACCAGGCTCCTATTTGTTTTCTTTTTTCCTTTTCTTGTTGTTACTCTAATGGGCTGTCTCAGCTCCACAGCTATCAGAAATCTTGGCTTGATGAGGCTGCTATGAAACATTTAAAGATTTAAATTATAAACTCAGAGGGAGAAAACCATTGATGCATGATTAGTTGAAAGTTTTAAACATAATAGTCATATTTTTCATATGCATGTACAAAAATGGCTTATGTCAACTGTAATGTGATTTTTAATACATATTAATAGAGTCTGTTGCAATGTGGATGGTTTGAACACCTTTTGGCAGATGGCTGTGGAATTAGAGAATGCACAATATAAATTAGTCGTTTAGGGAAAGAAAACAATGCTCGAGTGCTAACGTTGGCTGTGCTCAGAGATGTGGCTCCAGCACATCACTCCTGCAGCCAGCAAGGTTAGGAGCAGGATTAGATCTGCCAGGGAAATGAAATAAATGAACAGGTAAACTCCTGTGTCAGAAAGGAGCTCGCTATGGTTACAGCTTGTTCACATCCCTGGCTGTGTCCTTGTCCTTTAGCTCCTGTCCCTCTAGAGGTCAGATGGTGCAAATCCAAGGCTGGGCTCAGTTCATCCCTGGAGGGTTGGAGGGGAGCAGCATCTCCCCCGTGGAGCCTCAGGGCTGTGAGCTTCAGGTGTGCTGGATGTGAGGGATGGAGCAGCTCTGCTGGGAGGAAAGGCTGAGAGAACTGGAATTGCTCAGCCTGGAGGAGGCTTTGGGATGATCTGACTGTGCCTTGCAGTGCCTAAATGGGCTTCAAGAGAGCTGGAGAGGGACTTCTGCAAGGGCCTGCAGGGACAGGACAGGAGGGAATGACTTCAGGCTGAAGGAGAGAAGGTTTAGATGGGACATTAGGAAAAAGTTCTCCTAGGGAGGCCCTGGCACAGCGTGCCCAGAGCAGCTGGGGCTGCCCTGGATCCCTGGCAGTGCCCAAGGCCAGGTTGGACGGGGCTGGGAGCAACCTGGGACAGTGGGAGGTGTCCCTGCCATGGCAGGGGGGTCAAACAAGATGGATTTTAAGGTCCCTTCCAACCCAAACCCTTCTGTATTTCTCTGTAACTGCTGTCTTGAAACTGATGTGAGAGA
>JAYDZK010000032.1:2695719-2711369 GCA_034509185.1 Euphonia xanthogaster | reverse complement strand
GGATTTTAAGGTCCCTTCCAACCCAAACCCTTCTGTGATTCTCTGTAAGTGCTGTCTTGAAACTGATGTGAGACATGGAAGAAGTCGATGGCTGAGCATTGTCTCCTGTTTGCTTTGTGCTGTTCAGAGAACAGAATTAGCTGATGATGAATCTGTGAGTTCTGTAAGTGCATTCCACCTTCCAGGTAGTGGCCTGACAAATGGCAGGGATTTTGCAGGAAATCACTTCAGCAAACGCTAAAGGGCACTCATTCTGAGCCAGAGAGCAGCAGCTGCTGGGGCAATCTATTGCTGTGCTCAAATTCCTAATCGAGGAGCTTGTTTGTAATCACTGCCTGCTAACCCTGCCATGGCTGGGGGAGTCTAGGAAGAGACATTTAAAAGCAATCTGCATTTTCTGCCTCGGAAGTCTTCAGAGCCATTCTCATTCCCTGAGTTTCCAGCAGGAGAGGCAGTAGCTGTTGGCTCCTGCTCCATCAGGATGATTGTCAGGGTGCTTAATGAGCTTTGTGCAGAGCCAGCACTTTCAGAACATATGTGTGCACTGAGAACCTGGGCAGCAGCTCCACAGGCAGCCTGCCTCTCCTGAGCCCTGGAGCATTTCAGTGTTCCCAGACACCCCTTGGGAATTAGGGCTGATCACAACCACCTCGAGCTCATCCCTTTGAATGTTGCTCCTTGGTGAAGCCAGAGTAGAA
The DNA here is from genome assembly GCA_034509185.1 of Euphonia xanthogaster. Taxonomy (NCBI): domain Eukaryota; kingdom Metazoa; phylum Chordata; class Aves; order Passeriformes; family Fringillidae; genus Euphonia; species Euphonia xanthogaster. Next base: position 2,710,671 of record JAYDZK010000032.1, on the reverse strand, counting down.
ACGAAATCCAGTGTGAATCACAAGGTGTGAGCAAGCTGCCTCTTTGTACTGGAGAGGGCTGTGTTTTATCTGCAAGGAGAATTGTGCTCCAGAGCTTTGAAAAGGAGCTTGGTGAGGTGAGGTGCTGGCTGGTGGGAGTGCACAGTAACAGGCTGACAGGTTTGTGCTGTGCTCTGACACGTCGTGTCAGGGCTGCTGGAGATGGAGCCGAGCTCTTTGCTGGAGATGCAGCAATTGCAGATGGAGTGATATGTAATTTACTGAGCTGCTTGTTAATTCTGCCAGGTGATGAAATCTCCTGGGCATATAATTACTACAAATGTTTACTTGACTCTACCACATTGCTTGACATTATACTGCACAAGTTTGTGCCTCACTGAAATTACGGCCTGGCTATAAAACGCCACTATTAGGCAGCAAAATATTAAAGGAGTATGGATGAGAGTAAAGACATTTTAAAAAAGCTTTTTATGCTTTGGAATTACAACCATTCATCCCATCTCCTGCTGGTTACACACTCTGTAATAGCTATTGTTTCCACGGCTGGGGTTTAATTTTCCTCAGCACGTTGGCAGCGCTGGTGATCTCAATACCAATCCTCCCAGCAAGGCTGTGAGGCCAGCAGGGAGCAGCCTGACTGACAGATATTTGAAGCCTTTTTGTGCTTCAGGATTAGTGAAACGTTCCCAGGCAGAGCTGTTGGAGTGGGTGATACAGGGATCCTGGCTCTGTCACCTGCAGGGGAGCTGGGGTGGCTTTGGGGTCAGGTTGGTGTCGTTCCTCCCTGCAGGTGACATTTCAGCTTGTGATCCCCGAGGAGCTGGGGCAGAGGGAGTGCCAGATTTCCAGTGAAATTCAAGCCAGATTTCCAGTGAAATTCAAGCCAGATTTCCAGTGAAATTCAAGCCAGATTTCCAGTGAAATTCAATCCACCCTGTCACTGTTGGTGGCTGAATTGCTGCTCAGGGGCTTTTCAATGGCACAGGTCAGCCCCAGAGGGCAGGTGTGTGTTTGAGCTGAATATTCTGGGGGGTGCAGGAGTCAGCAGCAGGTGCTGGTGAGGCTCTGGGACGTGTTCTGCAGCACCATTCCCATCTACACGGCCCTCACAGAATCACTGAGCTTGGCAAAACCCTCCAGGATCACCGAGTCCAAGCTGTGCCCCATCCCCACCCTGTCCCCAGCCCAGAGCACTCAGTGACACCTCCAGGTGACACCTCCAGGGATGGGCACTCCAAACCTCCCCGGGCAGCCCCTGCCAATGCTTCTCCACCAGGTCTAACAACAGATGAGCCCCACTTTGCACCAGTCTGGGCCTTTTCTGGAGTCCTGGATTGTCCCTTTGAATAGGAGAGGTGGTGCTAGAGACAACATCCAGCTCCTGGGACGGTTCCTCCTCACCTGCAGATTCCTTTCACAGCCCTGGAGCTGATTCTGCAGCAGGTGAGAGCCACTCCCGGACACCTGGGATGCCCAAACTTGTCCTGGATTATAGAAGCTTAAAGTATTTGTTGAAAACACTGATTTCTCTGTGTGTGACAGTGGTGTCCTTTGTGCCCAGCCAGCTTCTGGCAGCCCATTTAAACATTAGCCAAGCTGAGAATGGAAACAACTTTCACTCTAACAAAGCCCAAGCTGCAAAATTAGAAATGCTGTTATTACAAAAGAAAAGCAGGCAAAATTATGCAACAGAACCTCCATGTGTGCCTGGATTAGGAGCTGCTGAAGGCATTACCTGCAAAGGAGGAATCCCGTTTGTCTTTGCTTTGGTGAGTTCAGCCTGACAGTGCTTGGATTTTGGAGAGGTCTCCTGGGGGTGGAAGCCCACCTGGAGATTTCACTCTTTCTTTTTTAATTTTCTTGCTGCTCCATAATATGAGGAGCATTTTAGAACAGCTCTCAGGCTTCCCTGACTCCTGCACTGAGCTGAAGGATCTCTGTGTTTGTTCTCAGCTTGGATTTACCTGCCTGGTGCCCAGGAGAGTGCCAGTGACCTTGGTCTACGGTGAATGGATCTGAGGGAAGCAGAGGGAACAGGGATCCTGCTGTTTCCTGTTCCTCTCAGGAAGCAAACAGCATTGCAGTTCTTTGGTGATGTTTATAAACATGTAAATCATATTAATCAACTCCCCCAAGAAAGATTTTCCTGAGACAGGTAACAGAGAATGGCCCCAGCCCTGTTTTTCTTCACCAGTTGCTTCTGTTCCTGGAAAGGCAGCGAGGTGTTGTGGTGCATGAGTGGAATTTGACAGGTTTCCCATGGAAACAGCAGATCAGATCTTTATTTCTTCTTTGCCAGTGAAGCTGATGTCAGTCAGGAGCATCTGTGCTGTCCTCAGAGGATACACCCTGGTATAGACTGGAGCAAATGAGGGCTGAGCTGTCCTGTGCCCAGGTACTGAGCAGTTTGTACAGTCTTGTCTGCCTTAATGTACTTTATTTATGTATATTTTTTAAAATTGCTTGGTGATATGATACTAGTTTTTCCTCTTGAAATAAAATCCCTCTGTGGCTCCAGCCTGGGGAGTTCAGGCAGGTTTGAAATACTCTCAAATGCAGAATTTGCTGCTTTGCTCTCTGATCCCTCCAGACTGGAGCTGCCATCACAGGCTCCCCAGTTCCCTGCTCAGGGATGGAGATCCAGACTCTTTCACTTCTTCCCCAGTGGGTTTCTGTTCCAGCCTCACAAATTCTCCCAAGTCCCTGTGCCTCCTGTCTCTGCTCAGCACTGATCCCTGCCCAGCTGCATTCCCAGATTTTGCCGGAGCCATCCCTCTCCCAGGATGTGTTCCTTGCTCAGAGATGTGGAGCAGCAGCTGCTCCCAGCTCCCTTTACACCCCAGCCTGGTGTAGCTGCACCAGCCTCCTTTAGTGTTGCTCTCCTCCTTGTGTGCTCCTCCTGCTGCCTCCTTTTTCCTGAAACCTCCCTCTCTCCATCTCCATTTCACTCCCCAAATCTGGTGCTCCTCCCTGCTGCTGCTTCTCAGCACTTTTATCCCTTCAGCCTCATGGAATCCTGGAGTGGTTTTGGCTTGGAAGGGACCTTAAAGCTCATCCATCCATGGGCAGGGACACCTCCCACTGTCCCAGGCTGCTCCCAGCCCCATCCAGCCTGGCCTTGGGCACTGCCAGGGATCCAGGGGCAGCCCCAGCTGCTCTGGGAATTCCATCCCAGCCTCTCCCCACCCTCACAGGGAGCTCATCCCTTGCTGCTTCCTCACTTCTGCATGGAGGGGGCCCCTGAATGTCTGTTGAAACAGCTTTGCTCAAGAAGCATTGAGCTTTTTGTTTCCCTTTCCTACCTCCAGTGCCAAACTGGCTCTCATGAGGAGTTTGTGTTTGGGTTTTTTTCACACTGTCTTGGCTCTGCTGTTTCCAGTATGGAAATAGGTGAGAATCTCAGTCACACCTGGAGCAGGTAAAAATGAGTCAAGACACCTCTGCTTTATGAAACATCAGCTGGAGCTTTTCCCCAAGCAAGTCAGGCTTTGCTGGCATTGGGTCAGGGCAGTTGCCTTTAATGCTGTTCCCAGGGTTACCTGCTGGGAGGAGCACAGGGAACAGTTCTGTGCACACCTATGGCAGAGTGAACCCAATGCTTCCCTGATCCTGCTTGGGAAATACCATAAAACATCCCAGAGGCATTGCTGGACCCGGCTGCTGACTAGGAAGAAATTCTGAGAGCAGCAAATGTGTAAGAAACCTGTTTGAAATCTGTATTTCTCAAGAATTCTCTCATTGGCGTCATGAAACTCGCCTCCATTTCCTGCCTCTGTGTAAACCTGCTTAGGATGGGCTGTGATATCATTTACCTGATCTCCTCCTCTGTAATTGGTGGGAGAGAAGGGAAAAAAATCCCCAAAAATCTCTTTATGAAGTGCTCTGCCAATTTACCATGCCATAAAAGAGATATGCCATAGTTAGTGCTAAGGTCTAATTATGTAAATGACATAATTTAATAATCATTATTAAATCCCAGCAAGCTTTATTTCTTTTCCTTATTGTTGATGGTTGTCCTTGATAGGAAGATGTCGTGATGCCTATCATAAAAATTCATTTTTGTGGGGATTTCACACCATTGCAGTGGCTTGGAGTGCAGGAGGCCTCGGAGGCTGATTCCTCTGATCTTTGCAAGAGCAAATGTTGTCCTCAAGGAGAGCAGGGAGGGGAGAGAAAACTCTCACAGCAGCAAATATTTAATTAAAAAAAGCTGCTTGGGCCAACTAGTTGTGGCAGCAGCTGCTTAAACAGAGATCTGTCCTCTAAAGAACTTCAGCTAAATAAAGGGAGGAAAAGGAAAGCGGAGGGGAAAGCTCCAAGGGCTTGTGCTGTAATTGCAGAAGTGGGTTTCACTGCTGCATTTTGGTTCCTCACTGGCCATGAGCTCCTTCTCTGCCTGTCTGGAAACACAGGATGCTTCAAGCTCTGGGAGTTTTACAGAGGAGAATGTCAAGAAAGGCAATGCATCACCTGCTGCTGTATTTGAGGTGTACAGGCTCTCATGAGGAAGGCTTTTCTGCCACGTAAAATAAATCAGAGTTTGGTAGGTACAGAATTAGCTCTTTTCTAGCTTCAGAGAATTAAAGCAGAGATATCTGTGTGTCTCCACTGCAGCAGGGCATAAACTACACCAGATTATCCTGGAATAAGGAGTAAAGAAGGAAGAATCATCATCTTAGATTCTGGATTTATACATGCATGACTTTTCCAGAAAATTTTAACCTCATAAATTCATAGCAATTAATATATTATATAGCTAATTATATATTAATAGCTAATATAGCTATATTAGCTATTTGCTAATTAATATATTTCAATCTTGAAGCTCAAAGGTTTTCCAACTCCTTAGAAAAACCTGTCTTGTGCCCTCACTGCCCCAGCCATGGGTAGTTCTCTGCATTAAATACCAGAGCCCTGGTGAGTTCCCTTTGCTCCTCCTGCATCTGCCACGTTGTGTCCTGGACTCCTAAAGGCTTCATGCCATTTATTGACCATGAAATGTTATTTATAATAACATAATCCCAATTTTAGGGAGTATCTCAGAGCATCCCACGGGCTCCCAGCTGCAGCTCAGCTCCATAATGAATGTTGTCTGACCAAGCAGCTGGGCTGGGCAGGTTGAAGGATCTGAGGTGTCCATGCATGGTCTGTGCCAGCAGAGCTCTTTGAAATGCCCAGATCCACGAGGAGTGAATCCATCAGCCTCTGCCATGCTCTGGGGGCATTTCCAGGCTCAGGGCTGCAGGCAAGGAGCAGAAGTTCAGTCAGAGGTATTTGAGAGACAAATGTATCTATTTCTATATTTGTGCATAACTGACTCCTCTCTGTGATATTTTCAGGGGTTTTTAGCCACTTTCTGGTTTGTCTTTACAAGAAACATAATTAGTTTTTGTGAGATAATCATTAGAGGGCATTAAGTTTATCCATGATGTGACACAAATGAGATATAAACAGTTTGACAATTTATTGACAATTTCTTCTTTAATATTTTTTAAGAAGGAGGCAGAGAAATGTCTGTGATGCTGTACAAGCTCTGGATGAAGTCTGTAAGGCAGTTTTCATGCATGTGGCATGGAAAACACTTCTCCCACCCTGCAAATCATTGATTAGAGCAACACTTCTGCAGGTGGGCTGGGGGACAAAAGCCACCCTTGTTCTGAAGAACTTGGTGTTGTGGATGGAATGGGCACTGAAATCCTGGTGCTGCCTGTTTGACATTCACCTTGAAGCTTCCCCTTGCAGTTTCACATAATTTCAGCAGATTTTAATTGTTCATGCAGAACTTTCCACTCCTGATATTTACTTGCTGTATTTCTAATTTGATTTTATTTACTTTAATTTTCAGCAAGGTGGAGTGGAGTTTTTTCCAAAACTGGGGGATGATAATGGGTTTGTGCTCAGTGTTCAGAAAGTCACATCATGGGGAGCCAGCAGCAGCTCCAGCTCTTGAAACAAAGATTTTATATTTGGTGGTGGGATTTAGGTGAGTGGATTTTGGTGTTGCCATTTGTCCTGGTTCAGGGCAAATTTTGGCTTCTTCTCTCCCCCCTTCACTCTCTGGAACAAGTCTTAAAGGTGCAAAACTTATTATTCAGCATAAACAGAACAAGACAACTGGGGATAAAGGCATCATACAGTCAATCTAGGACACCATGGAAAGAAAAAACAAAAGTAGAGGAAAAGCAGGTGCCTAAATTGCCCTCCAGTTGGTGGGCACTTCCTCTGGGTTTCTAAACCTTCTTGTGTGGCCTTGGGAGATACTTTACCAACCCCTCATGAGCTGAGGGAATAGATTTAGTTTTGCTCAATTTCCTTCAAAACGTTTTCCCTGGGTACTGGGTAAACAGGTAAATCATATTTTCCCAAGCAATCCTGTTTTTCCAAGGCTTTCAGGCTGTTTGAACAGTGTGTTTTGCTGCCTGCGTTGCTTCCTCATTGTTTTCTGCTCAGCCACCTAGCTGGAGTCAAATTGTACCTCTAAAGATCAACTGTGCCTTAAAATACACCCTGGGCTTGTGATGTGCCTGATGAAACATCTCCTGTGATCACCTGAAGGCACTGACAGCTGCTGCTCTGCACCCTGCCAGTGCTGAAAGGGATGATGAATGTGGATCCCGAGGAGAGAAAAGCAGAATTACAGAGTCTCTTCCCTTTCTTTCACAGCTACAGCAGATATATTCAATATATTGTCAGCCAGCTGTCTTCAGTGTGCTTGATGGATGTTTTGATTTAGTGCCTTGGAAAAAAAAAAGGTATTAATGGAGAAAAGCAACTGTTGCAGCTAGAAAATCATTGGGGTTTGGAGTGTTTTGAATGATGCTTTTCCCTTACAATGGTAAAACTACGAGAGCAAGTGCAGAAAATTGCTGCTGTGCTCAGAAATAATCCTCACCTTATCAACAACTTGATTTCCCTGAAAGCTTTGCCAAAAAACATTTCCATTAACAGAAGCTGTAGGACAAAAATGATGACCAGATAAATGGCAGCATTATGCTACTTTGGAGGATGTCTCAGGCACTCCTGGTATGATTCTGAGCTCTTTCCTCCCTGGAGATACTGAGAAAAATTTATCCCATCTTGCTCATGAGTCTCTAAAACCGAGCTCCTAAAAAATGCAGGTGAACCAAGAGTGTCTCCCCTGGTGGGCTGGGCTGCTGAATGTTTTTATTTAGCCTTATTGGGGGTTTTGTTGAGCTGTGAAGTTCTTAATGGGAAAAGGGGATTGTTGGAGATTCCAGGTGAAAGCAGGGGAAGTAGGAAGTGCAGAATCAGATGAATTATCCATGAATCTCTAATGCCATCCTGTTTGCTCAGCTACTCGGATTCCTAAAGCACAAACTGGGCCAAGTCCTACAATTATTGCCATAAATCACCTCCTGTGGTGTTACTGCCTTGGCAGACTGTGAGTGCCACAGGATCCTCTTGTAGAATCAGACCAGGATTCCCAGAGTGAGAGGTGCTGCTGGCTGTCCCCACAGGCACATGAGGATTTCAGAGTGATGTGGATGGTGTTCCACTCATACCCTTAAACACTCCCATGCAGTGTCTGCGAGAAATCACCACTTTTCACTGATTTTTTTTTTCTTTTCTAAGTAATCCCTTGTATCTCTGGCAATGCAGAAAATGTTGGAAGCTCAGTGGCCTTGACTTATCAGGAGAAGCAAGTGTGGGGAGATCCTCCAGGAAGCTGAAAGAGCTAATCCCTGTTATTACACAGGAGGAGGAGAATCAGAGGCAGGCAGAGAGTGCAGAGCCTGCCTGCTGTGAAACTCTGCCTGGCCACGAGTCACTGGCTGCAATTGGAATTAGGAACACGCAGTGTCCCAGTGACTTTCACTGCCATTGTGCTGAGAGGCAGGGTAAAAACTGAGAGGGGGGATTGCTGCACTTTTGGGGGCAGTTCTTCTTGGGGTTTAAGATTAATTTTTTTTTTTGTGTGAAGCCCACCAGGATTTTTCTCTCGAGGTCTTGGGAATCCACTGAGCATCTCCTGAGTCCCTGAGGCAGAGAAGCTCTGTGAGTGGGCATTTTTCCTGGCACAGGTGGAGCAGGGAGCTCAGATTCAGGGCTTTTGACATCTGACAGTATTGCCAGTGTTGTACATCTGAGTGAGTTCACCTGGCTGGGATGCAGCAGGAAAAGATGATTCTTAATGGACTGAGTGGGGATAATAGCTGTTTTCTGCTACAGAGGTAATTTATTTGCAATTAACCCCTTTTCCTCCTGCTCATGTCACCTGGTTACCAGCACAGGGTACACAAACCCATGCTGTGACAATCACCAAGTGGAGCCCTCGGTGCCCTGCAGTGCTTTCTGCCATTGTCAGGTGATTTTCCTGGCACTGGGATGGTTCCTGTGCCTGGACTGGAGCCCATCAGGGGCTGGGTGTGTGAGTTTTCCCCCTCCTTTGCCACCTGAGAGAGTGCAGGCTTCCTCCCATGGCAGGATCCCCGGGAGCCCTTGGCTGTGCCCTTGGAGTGTGTTCTGTGCTGCCCTCCCTGAGCTTTCTGCTGACTGAACATCCTCATTAGCCCCAGGCCTGGCAGAGCCCTGCCTGGCACATCCCTGCCCACGTTTCCCAGGCAGTGGAGCTCTCCTGGCTCTGTGTGTGCCAAGGCTGTGCTCCAAGCAGGAGCTGGGCTGGCTCAGGCTGGCTGTGGCATGAGCTGGGTTCCAGCAGAGCCTTTCCAGGTGAGGCAGGGCTGCTTCAAGGAGGTGTTGCTTTACCAGAACTCATGTTTGTTTGCATGAATAGGAGAAAGCTCATGATTTTCCCATTATTATGTGTTTTGAAAGGGGCAGGATGAGAGTACAAAAGAAGCAGGCACCTTTGCAAATTCGTGTTGAAATTTTGGGGAATTTACATCACCTCTGTTGGCAGAGGCTGTCGATGGCAGTCTCATCTGAGCACAAACTGCAGCCTGCTTTTATTTCTTTTCCTTCCCTTCCCTTTGTGGCTGGCTGCCACAGCCTCATCCCCATCACCCACCCCACCTGCTGCTGTCCTTTGCTTTCTGCTTCATGCTTGACCTATGAGCTGAAATGCTAATGGCTGTTGAAAATCTCAATTAATATAAAACTAGTTTCAGCCAGAAATGTGCTAAACTCGTTTAGGAGATGTAGCATCTCCAGGAAATGCAGAATGGCAAAAGCCTCAGACAACAGTTGAATTTTTAGCAGGCTGTGCTTTCAGGTGTGTCTGCAAAGCTCAGATCTGGGCTGGTTTGTGACCAGCAGGGAGGGTGATGGTCACTGGGTGTTTGTAGGTCATGGCATTCCTCTGCTACAGCGTCATCTTCTCCTGCTGCAGTCATTTCTGTGTTTGCATTGGTTAAAAAAAGGAATGATTTGTGGCCAAGCCTTCAGGTGGAGGGGATAAACCAGAGACACGTGGGGGGATTAGGCTGCTCTTACATCTGTAAATGTGCACACGTAAAGCCAGGCCCTTATTTTATGGTGGTTTGGACAGGAATTATGCAAAATGCACTTTATAGTGCAGTGAAGGAATACAGTCTAAAATTTCAGCATGGTATTTTTAATTCCATTCTAAATACCCTAGAAGTTTGCTAATTAAATACTTGTGGGTTTCTCAGAAGGCTGCACAACATCTCCACAAGCAATTTGTGCTGCAGGATGTGGTACATCCACCTCGAGTACACTACATTAAATCCAGATTTTCCCCTGAAAAAGAGGTTGGTGCCACAGTAGAACTGGAAGAAGGATTAGAGGAGATGAATGTAAAAATATGGATTAATTCTCACTCAGGAAAAGATTGTGTCTAGTGACCTAAACTTGTGTGTCACAGGAGCTGCTCTAGTGGCCCAGTGCTCAGAGCTGCTGCACAGTTAACACACTCCAAAAATGAACTGGAGAAGGAGCAGTCTTGTGTGCAGTGAGGAGGGGCAGAAAAGCAATTAATTAAAACATACTTAAATTTGTGGAGGAAAGACCTGTTGGCATTAAAGAGCAGATCTGGCTCAGAAAGTCCCCAGACAGCTGCGGGAAGACAGAGGATTTCTGTTCTCCCTCTGAGCCACTGTGGGGTCACCGGGTGTCCCATGTCCCAGCTGTTGTCCTCAGATCAATCCAGATGTTGGTGTTTACTCACCTATTTGAGGACTTCCCTCAGGGCAGAATTTGGAGCAGGTTTGTGTGCTCCAGCTGGAAGGAGTGACCACGTGGTTATCTCACTTTACTGGGGAGTGCCATGTCAGTAATGTCATCCCTGGAGTTTAATGAGGTGACCATCACCAGCAACAGCCCATCCACAGCTCACGTGTATTCCTTGGGCCATGAAGGGGTTAAGGCAGGGATTGATTTCCACTCTGGGTTTTCTTGGGAGTCCTTATTGCAGGTGCTGTTCAGAGGCATTTTGAGGTTCCAGCAGGTCTGACGGGGCTGGCACAGCTGAGCTCCTGGATGTCTTTGCAGGTTACAAACCCCATTTCCTCATCTCTCCATCCCTGTGTGGGTAAAAGCCATGCAGAGCTGTAAGAAATGTGGTCCTTGTGCTCAGGGCTTCAGCTGCCAGATGGACAAAGCCAATTAAATCAGCTCTCCCAGGTGCTGGGCCGTTACGTGGGCAGAGATGTGACCAGGAGAAATCATTCATTGCTCCTTCAAGCCATTTCAGAGCATAGGCTGTGATCTGATGAGACTTGAGGGGATTGCACTTGAGGATTTTGTTGGGAGCAGCTGGGAGCAGGTAAGGCAGTGTTTGTGGGAATGGGGAGCTGGGGCTGGCTGCCTTTTCCTGGGGCCACACCCTTGGATTCCAAGATGCTCCTGCACCTCTTGCTTCCCCTCAGCTCAGGGTAGATCTCCAGCAGAGACACCAGAAATTGGGTTTTCACAGCATCAGTGCAGCCAGGGGACAGCACCATCTGCCACCCTGCCCAGCCCAAAGCTGACCTGCTCTCCCAGGCAGCCAGCACCTGGCAAGCTGGCCTCCCAAATTCCTTGTTTATTCCTTAAAACTTTGGCCCAGGGGAATTAATTATATTGTGCTCTTTATTGAATTGAATGTTTTACTGCTGCATTGTGCTACGGCCTTGTGTACATATTTGTTTTTTAATTATGTTCATTCCATTGTTAGAGTGGTTTTGGGGCTTGGAAACTGGAAGGCTGATGGATTACAAAATTGGGAAGGCACAATAGTTGCAATCACAGTTGAAACACATAAATTTTGTGAAATGCTGAAGTTGTGTAACCAGACTGAAAACTTTTCCTTTAGATGTGCTGTCCCATAATGTTTGTGAAGTCCTTGGTAAGATAAATAATGCATGGACTTTTCTCACTAAACCTCTTGAGAGTGGAATTGCATCTCAACCAAAAATATCTCTATGCCTGGTGTGTGCTGCAGTGGGTTTGGAAATGCTTTGCCATGGGAGGAAGAGCAGCTTTCTGATGTGGGTGATTATTTTAATCACCTCCAGCATATGCATGGGCTGCTTTTTTAAGAACTGAAAACATCCCAAAATGCATGACTGGGGAAGAGTCAAGTGAAGGTTATCCTCACCCTGACACTGGGATGTCAGAAAGATTTTAGGGGAAAAGCAATGGGTGACACTGACACCTGAACTAAAATGGGGTCCTTATGAATATTCCCTCTCTTTTCCAAACCCCTGAGTGACTCTGCACACTGAGGGGTTTTCAGGGGGGAAAAAAAATCTATAAAAACTTCATTTAAAAAATCTATAAAAAGCTGCATAAAAACTGGCACTGGAGCAGCTTTTGTAGCAGAAATGCAGCAGAAATCTCCACCTTTCCCAGCTAATGGGCGAAGTAAGGAGATCCTTGAGGTGTGGAAAAGCTCTGAGGTGATGGATTCATCCTGTGAGCTCCCTGACTGGATCCCAGGGCTGCCATCCCTCTGCTGGGAGCTGCTCTGGGAACACTTTGGAGCACATTTCCACATTTGGAGCACATTTCCTTTCCTTACCTGGTGAATTTTCTATGCCCCACTTGCTGGAAAGCTTTGCAGCAGAGCCCTTGTGCTCTGAAGCACTGAACTCTGATACATTGACTGTTGATTTTTTCTTTTTTTCTTTTTTTTTTTTTTTTTTTTTTGAGTTGGGGCTGGGATTGATGTTTCTTCTTTCTTATTTCTGTTACAGTTTTATAAGTTGTGAGTTTTGCAGTATTTTATTCACAAGCTATAAAATGGTTGTGTATTTATTTCTGTAAGGTTTTCTAAGCAAAAACTATTTAATTAAGAAACGACACTTATTTTTACTTTTAACTTAATAACTAATTACTTATGTCTCGTAATGTGGACTTTTTGTTTAATTATAAAATACTACTTAAACTTATGAAGAAGGACTAGTTCTTGTTTTAAAACTTCTATTTTAGTTTTATATATATTATTATATTTTAAAACTTTAAACTTTAACTTTTTTATTATGTGATATTGCATATTTCTTGTTAAACTATATACTTTTAATCTTTTTAATTTTGGAAGTCTTCTCTACGGCTTCAGGTCAAACGTAGTGTTTTCTTCAGGATCTGTGTTTTTCTATACAGAAAGTTTAAAATTTTCAGTATCTAGGGTCCTAACAATTAACAATTCCACGTGAAATCATTAAACCAAACTTTTATTTCTTCCTACCAGAAAGCAATTTTTTCTCCCAGAGCTTTTTCCTGTTGTTCCATAACTGGGGCCACACGGGAGGCTGTAATTTCTAATTCCAAATATTTACCAGTCCTGTGACATCTGTGTCACTGAGAAATTAAACTTGGTTCTAGTTAATGAAAAGCTTAGCCAGGGGATGCACCAGTGTTCAGCTGTGGGGATCCATTACTTTCCTCAAAATTTGTGTGTACAGGACTTAAGCAAGGAATATTTGAAGAGGGAACTAAAGAGCTGAGGTTGATGCCATATTTAGTAGTGCATTATAATTTCACTTGGAAGTGGCAGACCAGTAATCTGGGAATTTTGGCTGTCATCCTGCTACTATTTATGAGCAATTTTAATGCAGTAATTACATGTAGGGGAAATTCTTCACTAGGCTGATGAGATAAATGGAATTTTAATCTTTTTTTTTCTTGTTTGGTTGTCCAATATTTTTATGGCATCCTTCTGGAAGCAAGGGGATGTAATAAAAGAATCTGGAACTCCGTTGCTCCTTGGAAATACTGATAGTTTGAAAGATTTGCTCAGTGTAAGTTAAAGGCAGCTCATTAAACAAACAAATGAGCTGTCCTTAGAGCAATCAGTATTTACTATTAACTGAACAGCACAGTAAATAATGAATTGCAGGTAAGGAACTACAGATAAGTATTTGCAGTGAATTCAAATTACTTGACTTAAGCCTGAGGCAGAGAGAAGCAAATAGAAAGTCAGAAAGAGAAGGAGGAGGGGGAAGAAGAAGGGAGAGGAGAGGCTGCAGATGTAACATTTGTTGTAGCAATCCGTGCTCATTTGTGGTGCAGAAGAAAGGTTTTCCCGGGCAATCTGGTGCCCCCATCCCCGGGGCAAGTGGTGCTGCAGTGAGTCCACCTGAGGGCAAAGGAGGATGTGGAATTCCTGGAGAAAAGAAGAAAAGGTTTTGAGGGAGACCTTATCAATTTTACCTGTACCTGCAGGGGGTTACGAGAACCAGGACGCAGGAATGGCTTCCCACTGCCAGAGGGCAGGGATGAATGGGATATTGGGAATGAGGAATTGTTCCCTGGCAGGGTGGGCAGCCCTGGCACAGGGTGCCCCTGGATCCCTGGCAGTGCCCAAGGCCAGGATGGACATTGGGGCTGGAGCAGCCTGGGACAGTGGGAGGTGTCCCTGCCATGGCAGGGGTGGGAGAAGATGACTTTTAAGGTCCCTTCCCCCCCAAACCATCCTGTAATTCTGTGAAAAGCAGGACTCTGGGCCTGACCCAGCTCGGAGAGCAGGGCTGATGCTTTTCCCAAGGTCAGGATTTTGCAAGTGGGTCGCTGGCACTGTCCTACCCCAAGGACAGAGCTGTGCTTTGGCACCAGCGAGACCAAAACCTGCCCCTGGCTGCCAAGTGCCTGCACAGCTCCCTCAGTCATTCCTCCAAATTACTTAGGCAGCGAAATTGTTCATTTGCTGGGAGCTGGCACACGTTGAGAAGTTTGGGTTTGGAGTTTAATCATCTTTGGAGTGAGAGATTGTTCTGCCTGGAGTTTGGGTGTGTGGCTGTGTCTGAAGGCAGGATGGATGGGCTGTCTGGGGGATATTGCTCATTAAGGAAGGGGCTCGGGGTGTTTTGGGTGCTGGAGGTGAGAAGGAAGGTTGGGATTTAATCAGGATCTCTGCAATTTCACTGAGGCCTGCTGGGACAGCCAAAGGCGTGACAGGCATCCAAAACACCCAAAGCTTGGCAGCCCTGCCCAAGTGTCACCTTAAAAAGGTGAAAAGCTTGGCCCAGGTCTCTGCAGGGAGGATGAGCCTCACCTGGCTGCCTGCTGAGCGCCAGCAGTGCCCAGAGCAGGGCACAGAGGAGGCAGCAGGGAGTGGGGCACATCAGGGAGATGTGTGTGAAGTGTTGGCATTCCATAATCACTGTCACAGCCTCTGCCACTCCCCTAGGGATAAAAGACATGGGACCACGAGCCTTATCTTGCTGGGAGGTTGTCACAAGGTAAATATCTCTGCAAAGAGCCTCTTGCTTGGTTCCCATCTCCCCAGGGCTGCTCCCCATGGAATCCCCTCCCAATAAACCATCCCAAGTGGAATTACCTGCTGGGTATGCACAGGTCCATCCCTGCTGGTCCCCCTGTGCTGCCTGCTTCCAAATGCTGCTGCTGTCAGCCCCCAGCATTAGTATGCAAGCCAGGGAACAGGAGTGAGGTGCTAGACAGGCCAGCTAATTACAGCAGCCTGCAGAGGCAAGTCGGGCTGTGCCACATGATGAAGGATACCCTGCTTACTTGGAACGTTGCTGCTCTGCTGTGGCACTCCATTTTTTAAAAAATAAGAAAAAAAAATAAGGT
>JAYDZK010000032.1:2682033-2695619 GCA_034509185.1 Euphonia xanthogaster | reverse complement strand
CGACGCTCTTCCGATCTAAAAAAAAAAAAAAAGAAAAAAATAAGGTGTGAGCTAATTGGTTTGGTTAAGGAATCGAGCTGTGCTCTTGTTTGTTTTTTTGGTTTTTTTTTTCCTTGGATTTAATCTGAATTTATACAATGCTTTGTATAAATTCATGTAAAATGAAACTTGCTGTGACCGTAGCAAGCTGCACACCTCCTGTGATCCCAGCTCCCCTGCCTCTGGCTGCCATCCTGACCTGCCTGCTCCTGTCCCTGGAGCTGTCAGCAGATGGGGAGAGGAGGCTCTCGCTGCCACCAACGTGCCATCTGCAGGCAGCAAAGGCTGCTCAGGTTTTATGAGCCTAAATTGCAATTCTGCATCCAGAGGGTTTTCTGTCGGAGCATCTGTTTTCCTGCCATGACACAGATCCGGGGCTGAGCGTGTGCCAGGAGCAGGTGAGGAGGGGGACAGGCCCATCCTGCAGTGACAGCAGCCATCAGGTGGCTGCTGGCTGGGGCTGCTGCATGTCATGTGTGTCCCCTGTGCTGTCACACAGCCCGGGTTTGGGCAGGCTGAGCTTTGGAAAGCTCCATTGCTCACAAGTCAGAGCCAGGAGAACTCAAACAGAGGGAACAGAACTGCTGGTGTTGCCTGATTCTGGCTGATTTACACCCAGGATAGCCTGGGGGTGCCAGCTGAGCCTGTCCCCTGTCCCTGTCCCCTCCAGTGCCCTTCTGCAGAGCAGGGCACTAAGCAGATTAGTCAGCTTCTTCCATCAGCAAATACTCTGGGCCTAAGATACTTAAAAGACATCTGGTTTTTAGCCTGATTTCTAAACAAATGAGGCTTATGTGATTATGGTGTCTGTCGCTCGCCCCTCGTTGGCCAGTTGCAATCCTCAGCTGGGGATTTTGGTCTCACAGATGTGAACTTCCAGGAAGTTTCTGTGGGCTGGGGTGAGCAGAACCCATCCTGGAGGGAGAGCCACGGCACAAGCTGTGAGAGGGAATGTGCTGGGGGAAAACACCTCTGTTAGTAGGGAAAAGCAGCCACGAGGAGAAAACCCCCTTGGGCTGGAGGGTGCGGCTGTGTGGCCGAGCTCTGCCTCTGCCCCAGGGCCATCCCCAGGGCCACCTCCTGCTGCCCCCACAGGCCAACTGCTCCCCTCATCCCGGGATTGCCCTTCTGATCCCTGGATTAGCGGGCTGGGATGTGCAAGGATACAAGAGCTGTGTGTGAGGCAGGCTCAGCTGGGCTGGGGGCTGCCCTGGGGAGCCGTGCCCTGGAGCAGAGCTGGCTGGGCCGTGCCAGCCCGGCCTGCCTGCTGGCTCCATGGCTGCTGCACCTTGGCCTTGTCTTCAGAATCGTTCTTTCACAGTTATCCTCAGCTGAGGTCTGAATTCTCCTGGGACTGATGTCCCTTAGCACTGTGAGAGGTGCACAGGTGAACACAGCTCATGCTGGTTCATAATTCCCTCAGGGACTGTGGATAAAGCTGGCGACGGGAATCCTCCGTGCACCCACTTTTGCAGAATCCCAGAATCCCAGAGTGCTTTGGGTTGGAAGGAGCCTTGAAAATCATCTCCTCCCACCCCCTGCCATGGGCAGGGACACCTTCCACCATCCCAGGCTGCTCCCAGCCCCAATGTCCAGCCTGGCCTTGGGCATTTCCAGGGATCCAGGGGCAGCCCCAGCTTCTCTGTGCCAGGGCCTGCCCACCCTCACAGGGAGGAATTTCTTCCTGATTTTTCATCTAAATCAGAATTCTCTCCTTATCTTCACTGTGAATTTCACTTTAATGCTCGTTAGAGCTGGATCTGTCTCCTTTTTGCAGCTACACAACATTTTTGCCTTGTCATTCAGAACCTAAGGATGTCCGATGGAATGTGTAAAACCCACGTAGAGGAGTTCTGGGACTGGGAGGGAAAAGCAAAGGCTTCATGTTCTGCTTCCTAGTAATGAACTAAATGAGACTGTGTCCTTCTTTGAGCATAAATAAAAGATAAAAGACAGATGAGATTTATGAGCAAGGTCATTAGTGTACCAAATTTCTCTCATTAGATCTGTTATATTACTTTCCAACTTACATAACTCTCATTGGAAAAATTTATGAACTGGAATGATTACAAATACACCATATTCTAAACCATCCCTACTTTTAATTGCCAAACAGCAAAAAATAAATTGTATTTCTGTGCTACAGTAGAGCTGTACTTTTGTGCATGTTTTTTTGTTAGAATTTAGAGGTTGTTCCTGAAGCCAGGGGATGGGGCTAGAGGAAAATGGACCATTTAGTGCAATTTCGCTGCAAACCTGAAGCATTGCTTTAATTTTAGAACTGTGTCAGACCCAGGTTGATATTGCAGGCTAATATTGCTGTTTGTTCTCCTCACCAGACTCCCACTCTCACATCCCTGTGCCTGATTTGAAGTGACAGTGAGCAGAAGCATAAGGTAGCTCTCATTCTGTTTGGACTCCTTGTTTACAGAAGAGTGATGGAGATGCTATTAAGCACAAAAGGCATCACCATATGCCTGTTTTTCTTTGTATTGAGTTTGGCAGCAGCTATTGAAATACCATTATCAGGTGAGTTGTAGTTATTTGCTGTGCACTTTGCTGTTTTTGTTTGGTATTCCTTTGCAGCTATCCCTGAAGGAAAAATACTAAATCCTCCTTTCCAGTTGTGTTCCATTTGGAATTTAATCTTGCCACAATGTGGCCTTTGGGAAATTCAGGTCTGATCAAAAGCTAAGCTGTCCTGTTTGGGCCTGCTTAAATGGAGCAGTAAAGTTGTCTAATAACATCTCTCTGGTGTTTGCCATCCAACACAACTCTTAGCTCCAAGGGTTTGGGTTTGTCCTTCACTTCAATTCCTCATTTTGGCTCTGAATCCCCCTGAAGCTCATTTGATGTGCATAAATCCTTCTTTCCTTGTCGTCCAAGCTGCCATTCCAGCCTGGGGAAGGAGCAGGTGGATGTCTCAGGGCCAGAGTTGGTCCCCAGAGGAGGATTTCACACTCTGTGCCCTGCCCCGGGGAGCAGCTCCTGCATCCCTCGCCGGCTGGGATGAATTCAAACTGCTTGTTTTACATGGATCATGAGCTTCCAGGACACGTGTAAAATATGGGATGAGGCTCACAGGGAGCAATGCAAGGAAAGCCAGAGGACCCCTCTTCCTGGAGTACAGCCCAGACCTCCCCAGCTTGGCATTTTTCAGGCATAAATGGACAGGAGGGTTGAAAACTAAATTTTGCTTTGTTATTTTGGTTGCAAAAAAAAAAAAAACAACACCAAAAAAGCAAAACTCAACAATATTAGGATTTATAAATTATGGTGGAGAAAAATAAAGAAGTAAACCTAAGGAAGAATAGATTTAGGCTCTTTTCAGGGTCTCAGAGTAGGACATGGGCCAGTTTCAGGGGGTCCTGTGGATCTGCCATGAGCTCTTAGCACTCTGGAGCCTGCCAATAGCCCTGGCTGCAAAGAGGAAACCAAGAAAGCAGGTTTATAGGACATTTTTGTAGAACTATCCAAATTTGCATTGGGAAGTAGAGGTTTTTAGGGTTTTTTCAGGAAGGAACTGCAGTGGCTCCTTGTGTTTCACTAAAGCCAAAGGGCAGCTGTGACTGTAAAGCACAGGACAAACTCTCTGGGCATCCACTGCTTTTATGAACCTACCCCAGGGAGCCACCTAACCCTTAATTAGCTGTAATGAAGCGTTTTATATTATAATAAAAAGCTATTTCTGATCAGTGGAGCTGGTGGGCTTGGAAGTGTTCAGCTTTGAGACCATGTGATATGACAAGACACTGATTTTCACTCCAGCTTTGAGCTCCCTGCACTTAAAGCAGCACACAAAGAGCATTTTAATTCTCTTCCTGGCTGTTTATAACAATGGGGTGATCCTATTATCCCAGCTCCACTGCAGGGAACATTCTCCTTCCTCTGTTAACACAGGCTTTTGCAACACTTTAATTCCCTGAGAAAAAAACAGAAGTTCGTGCAGCCTCCGTGCGTGACCATGCAGCTGCACCCTGGGGCAGACATTAAACCAGCCTTGCAGTCCATGGGTTTTCTGGCAATTTTATCCAGGATGGAGGCAGCAGTTTGCTACTTCATGTGTGTGCATCTGTGTCTGGATTAAATCCACTTTCTGACTTCACTATGAATAAATTTGCCAGGCCATGGCGCCGTGCTCTGGCTTTGGCTCTGGTGTGGTCCCAGCTCCCCTCTGCCCCAGGTGGGTTTGGAGGGAAATCAGGGTGGCACTGTCCCTCTGCCAGGCCTTTCTTTGGCCTTGGAGGCAGTGACAGTGACCAGAGGGTATTGTCCATGCCAGGGAGGTGGTGATCCTCTTTTTCCCAAGGCAAGGCTCACGTTCTGCAGGAATAATGCAGTCCTGCCATTGTCCCTCTCCACTCGAGGCGAGCCCAGTTTGGCTGGAACTCTGTTTTAACCCAATTCCTCTTTGTGTTCAGTTTCCCAGCTTCCAACAATCACAGAGCAATCCCACACCCAGGTTGCCTACCCCTTTGATGAGGACTTCACCATTAAATGTGAAGCCAGAGGAAACCCCCAGCCCACGTGAGTACTGCTTGGAGAAGCAAACAGAAGCTGAGCTTGCTTTTAACCTTTGCCAAACATTGTTGTGTCTGTCAGGAGCTGCTGCACAAAAACCTGCTCATCATCCTCAGAAGGGTAAAGATTTGGCTTTCCATTCAGGCCACTCAGCTTTTGTTGCTCCATCACTTCCCCTCACCCTGTGAATAGGTATCAACATGGTTTTCCTTGCTGGGGGAGGCTTTGTTTCTCTGGCACGTGCCAAATTCACCCCCTGGTTTAAAAAAAAAAAATCTTGTCTGGGTTGTGCTGCAAAAGATGGGCTGTGTCATGGTAATCAAAGGGGCCCAGCTGTTGCTCTGCCTCTTCCACAGCAACCCTTACAATCCCAAACACCAATTTGCATTTTATCAGATACCTTGCCTGTACCTAACCTCAGCAGGGCCACAGTGATGGTACAGACAGACACAGAAGGAGTTATTCAGATAAATATCCAAATATCAGCTCTATGCATTTTACACCAGTGTGGAAAAAAGAAAGATTTTTAATGAAAATGTGACTAACAAGAGTGCAATAATAACACAGTAAAAACTCCTCCTGAGGCTTTCACCACTGAATGGTGTTTGGGCTAAATTAATAGCTGGTTTGAATATCATTTTTTCTCTTTAATCCTTCACTTCTTTCTTTGCAATACAATTTAAGCTTGAAAAGGCATTCTTTTATTTAGATCAAGATGATCTGGTAATTTTTAATTGAGCTCTGTATGGGGATTTGTAGCATGATAACAAATTCCCTTTGTTCCACTGTTTGTCAGTGCATCAGTGAAAAGTTTCCTGGTGTGTTAAAATGATGTGGTAGTGCCTGTTAGGTGAGGGGATCCCATAATCCCTCCATCCTGGAGCAAGGATCCCATATTTCCTCCATCCTGGAGCAAGGCAGTTTTGCCAAGACCACTGAAGTGCCAAAACAACGGTTTTGTTGTTAATTATTTATTATCTTGAAACCAAAAAGAAAGGTACATCTGCCACTAAATTGATGTTACACTGCAATTTCCAGCTGTCTGATTTTAAATCAGTTTAGGCAAATTTCAGTCCATCTGAGAATTGCAGTTCCAGAAGCTGTGACCATTCCTTCAGCATCCATAAAAATCACCCCCCAGCAGCATCACAGCTACAGAGGGATCTATGGCAAGGAGAACCTCAATGGAATCATCTCAGTTTCTCCCGATTCAGCCCTGGTGGAGGGTGGGAAAGCTCCTGGGGATCTTTGCCATTCCAGAGTAGCAGTTCCACTGCAGCCCCAGCCTTTGCCAGCCTGCAGGTGCTCTGGGTGTGCGCCTTTCCCAGATGCTCTGTCTGTCCCTGCCCCTGCTCTGAGCTCTGTGCTCTGCTCTCATGCCACAGCCAAGAAAAGCAGAGTGTGGGGAAGGAGGGATGTGCCCAAGGGGCAGCACGAGGCAGAGGGGCACAGTGGGCACTCTGCCATTCAGCTCTCTCCTCTTCCCTCCAGTTTTTCCTTTCATTTTGCTAAAACCCTCTTGGCCCCATATTTACCCCTCATTAATACCAAAATGCTGTCTGGGGGCCTGCCCACTGTAACATTTCTTTTCTTTTTCAGCTTTAACTGGACTAAGGATGGAAAACCATTTGATTTATCATCTGATCCCAGGATAGTCACATCTAACAACTCTGGAACTTTTGTGATCCAAAACCGGGGAATCATCAACAATTTCCAAGGGAAATATCGCTGCTTTGCATCCAACGTGCTGGGAACTGCCATGTCAGAGGAAATTGAGCTGATTGTTCCAAGTAAGGGCTTCATTTTTGGTTTGAATTTGTAATTCTTACTTTTATTATTAAGATAAGAACTGTCTTTCCTCAAAATAAATGGGAAAGAACTGCTCACTAAGGCGGTGCATGGCAAAACGTGAGTTGTTTGTTATTTAGTGAACATTCAAAGAGGAAAGTGGTATTTTCTTCTTGGAATAATTTAATTTAATTCCTGGTTTTGAGGACAGAAACCAATTCTGGATGCAGGATTTCAGACCACTGAACTATCAACTCCCACAGGTTATTTATTCCTGCAAAATAGCAACGGATGCAAATGTTTGAAAACTCCAGGGGAAGTGATTTGATCAGCTGTGAGTTCATTAATCTGATGTCAGCAGCATTCAGGGTTTGGGATAAATACTGATGGGGAGAAGAATAAAGCCCTGGAAGTAGATGGAAAACAAGCTTAAAAATAAAGCAGGGAAAATTACTGATCCTAGAAATTTGTGCTTCCACTGTTAGCACGGAGAAAGGGCAGAGAGGGAAATGGGGGATTAAGGACCAGGTTTGTAGAAGTGGCATGAAATTTATGGATAGAATCAAAGAATTATTAAGGTTGGCAAAAAGCTCTTAAAATCAGAGTCCAGCCCTTAACCCAGCCCAGCCCGGTTCAGTATTCAGCTATGACCCCAAGCTGAAACAGCTGGTTTGTACCAATCCATTTAACCACCTGTAGCTTGGAATAGGAGCACACATCTTGGTTCTAAATTCAGGATTGAAACATACAAAATGAGAAGAGGAAAATCAGAGGCAGAATCTTCCCAGTGGGGGTGGAAAGGACAAGAAACTCCCCCAGCTCCGTGGTGGAGCAGGGTGAGAACCTGAAGCAGATTTTATGATGCAGTTCAGTGGCAGAGATGGAGAAAAGCAGCAGTGCAGTGGATTTTTCAGATGGGATCCCGCATTTCCAAGCTCCTGCAGTATTTTGTTTTCAGCTATCTGACAGCTCAATGCTCAGGTGGAATCCTTGTGGCATCCACAGCCTTCTCAGCCCCACAGTGACAGGAGGTGGCTGCTTTTGTACAGAGAACACTTCTGGCAGATCAGTGCAGATCAAGTGGGCTATGAGAAACATGAATAAACATTTTTGTCCTGTCTTCAGCATAGGAAGTAATCCTGAGAAGCATTCCAGGCATAGCCAGGCCTGGGAGAGTCCTGGGGCTGTGGGCACATTGAAAACAAGACATTGCAAGGGCTGGGAGGGCTCCTGGGAGGGAGCTGCTGAGGCTGCCATGTAAATGTATTTTATGAGTGCTCCTCATGAAATGCACACTTGTTGTCCTTCCATCCAGCTTTACAGATTTCTTTTTCCTTGGGAAATCTATTTCACGTTGCAGTGTGCCACACAGTAATTCCTTATGCCAGAGCTTGGTGTTGGGTGAGGAGTTTGCAGCATTCCAGGTGTTGCTGTGTGGTTTAGACTTCACCACCTTGCAGCTGTTTTAGGGAAGAGCTTTCCAGAGCAGAGGAGAATTACAGAAAGCTTTAGGACAGTGAGTTGAGGTTTATTGAACAGTTGACAGGGTAGGATGGGCAGCTGATGGCAGCTGGAATTTCAGGCAGGGACAGGAGAGCAATGCCGTTAAACTTCAGAAATAGTTTTTGACTTTGGAGTCTGGCCAGGGCAGTGGGGTTAACACAACTTCTCTTAAGCAAAATATCTCAAACTCGTTACATTTGAGAGGAGTTAAAGTGCTCAGTGTAGTGTTTGTACCTCCAGCAGCAGAATATTCTGATATTCCATTGCTACTGAACTAAAAAAGATGGAAAACAAGGAGTTGATGTCTGTGTTTGGGATTATTGGATCTGTATTTAGAGAGGAGATTTTTTTGCTTTTAATGAAGAGCAGTCTAGAGTAGCTTAAGTAGATATTAAATATATTGGGAGTGGATGGCAACAAGTTTATGGAGAGGTGAAAAACATGGTTGTTGTCAAAAGCAAGAGGAATTTTAGTGCTAATATATGCAAATTCCCAAACCCAGGAAAAAAAAATACATGGTACACATAATGTATTAGAGGGATTTACCCAACTCACACATCTTTTAAAGCACATTTGCTGTTATTAGAACTCTTCTGCCATCAGTTCTTTCATTTACTGGTGTGATGTAAAAGCTGCAAATTAAATCAGGATTCAGAGAGGAGTAGAAGGCACCTTTGATTTTCTAAAGTGCTCTACAACTGTGGCCCAGTGAAAGAGCTGCTGGTGCACAGATCTGCTGCAAATCAGAACCTGCCAGGGAGGGGCTGGGGATAAACCACCTCTGTTCACCCCCAGGTTTTGGAGCACAGACTGGTACATGTGAGATCACCCCCTGCATTCATGATAATGATGCAGAGGTGGCAGAGCTGTGCCAGCTGCATTCAAGTCAGATGTAAAGCTCCTTGGCAAAGTCACCGTGCCAGGGAAGGGAAGAAAACCCCAGCAAGGCAGAGCAGGGCAGTTTCTTTCATAAATTACATTTCCACTGCAAAAGCAGAATAGTGGGTCTGTAAGGCTGCTGCTGAAAAGGAGGACAAAAGAGTGTTTACTCACAGTAGTCATTCCAGGGAAGCAATTGAAATGTCAGCAGAAATGATCATTAAATCTCACCTACATAATGAAAATACCCCACCTCCCCTATGTAGGATGGCATTAAGGAGAGGGGGAAGAATGGGCTCTGAGGATCTCGATGTGTTTGCAGCACTAACAAAGGCCAGATTGTTACAAGATACATTCAGCATGAAAATGAATTTAAATGGTGAGAACACAGGCTTCAGCTCCCCTCCTCCAGCATTTCGAGAATCTGCTGCTTGAATTAGTGAGCAGGCCCAATGCCAGAGGAAGGAGAAGAAGTACAGTTTAAACTTCTTTAATTAACTGTGCTGTAAAAGACTCTTCACGGCAGACTGAGTTAAGATTTATGCTTGGTATTTCTAAAGCTGCTGCTCCAAAAGACCAGAGACCTGAGGATGGAAAATTTGGCTGAATATAAAATTCTCCCGTGGCAGGCTGTGCTCTGATGTGCTGTCGGTGCAAGAATTCCCAAAGAAACCAGACCTGAGTTAATATTCAAACACTCAGGTGAATGTCCTGAAATCAGTACAAGATACTGAGCTGATACTGAAGGAGGAGGTCTCAGTTTTGTGAAGGCTTTGGTGTAGCTTTTATGGAAGAGAAGGCAAAAGAGAGCAATTCACTGAGACTTTGCAGGCGATGGGGATGAAATTTAACCCTCTTGCCTCCTAAGCCAGTGACCTTCACGTGTGGCCACCTAAATCATTGGGCTAGCCCTGATTCTTGCCTGTGGCCATCATTTTGAAAAGAATAACAGAGATTTACACAGAAAAAAAGCTGTCACTGATTCCATTCCACATCTTCAGGGGTGAGCAGACTCACAGCCACACTCTGACAGCCAGGCTTTGCTAACTTCTTCAATTTAAGGCAGCAATTAAAAAAATCCATAAACAAGCAGGGTCATATCTCATAAACAGTTCAAAGGCTGCAATGGAAATTACAGATTTAACTACTGCTCCTGCTCCATGGATCAGAATATCAATTGAGGCACGGAGATGAGCCCTGGAAACCTCCCAAGCTTCACTCAGTGCAGCTCAACATCAGGGACTGCAAGTCATGGTTCAGATTCCTTGAAATGTTGGGTTGTTTGCTGTACAGGATACAGATCTGTATGAAAAATCATAATTAGATACTAATTTAAGTGTCTAAGGAGCTGGAAATATCGAGGTTATAGAACATTCTTGACTATTTCTGCTCTGCCTCACTTTTACATCCTTTAAGGGTTTATTTGCAAGGAGAAATATGAGACCCTCCATGATGGGTCAGGCTAAGCTCTCCTTTATCGCAGGGTGTCTTCACTAGAATTCACAGGGAGGGTTTTAAAACCAGACCTAGGTTACAGTGATGATTTTCTACAATAATTTCACAGTGTATTTGCTAATTGCTGATTTATCATCCTGAATTCACTCCATTTAATACCTGATATTGGTAGAAACAAGATGCAGGGATCTCAAGGACAAGTTACCTGGAGAAATGCATTTCCTTTGTTCCATTTCTCAACACTTGACCCCAAAACATGTGAAATACCTGATGGAATGGGCTCCATTCTCACATAAACTGGAATAAATTGCCATAATTGATACAGTTTTCACTGTAATCAGCAGGAGGACAAAAACTGAGCTGTAGGACAAAAACTGAGCTGTAGGACAAGGTGTCCTAAATGGATCTCTGAGTAAATCTGGGACAATGGTGGGGACTGGAGTTCCCAGCTCTGCTTGCTGTATTTCTGAACCTCTATTTCTGCTAAACTCAAATTAAGCCTTTCTGTTGCACTGTATTGGTGTCTCTCCTGTTTGCCTTAGGTTGAGAAACTGCATTTTCTGAAGGGATAAGGAGGATCCCTTCAGAATCCTCCTGATTCAGCTCTCTGGATTTTTTCCCAGCCCCCCAAATTTTGTGCTCCAGCCTGGTCTCAAGCCCAGCTCAGTCACTGAACTTCGAGTCACCCCAGGGATTAAACAGATCCTGGCTCCTTGCACAAATTACTCTGGCCACTGATAATCTTCTCTTTCCATGGTTCACACGCTGTCAGAGCACTTCAGTTCTGGTTTTTGAGTGCAGCCTTGTCAGGAAAAAACCCTTGGTCAGCAAAGCCTTTCCCAGGAGTATTTGAAGAGGTGTCACGGTGGGATTTTGGGAGATTCTCCATAGCTGGAGTTGGGAGTGCAGGTTTCCATCTTCCCTGTGTCTGTTCCACTCATACCCCATGATGTGTGTGTGGTGAGAGCCCTCCTGGGGCTTTCTCAGAGCCCCTAAATCCCTCTGCTCTCCCCTGTGCCGTGGGGATGTGGGAAGCAGCACCCAGAGCTGTGCTGGATCCTCTGTCCCCTCCCATCACATCCCTGTGTGGGGCATTCCGTGGAATATTGATGGAACAGTGCCAGTGCTATCCCTGCAGAGACATCAGCTGGGATTTTCAGTGCCATGGGCTGCACTGAGAACTCTGTACAACATCAAACACTTCCATAGCACAATTTATTTTTTGTTTATTTTATTTTGTTGTGGAGTTGAACTCAGCTATGATGCTTTCTGTGATCAGCCACAAATCAGTGGTGATTGATTCTGGACTATCCTCTAATTAGAACATAGGGGCCCTGCAAAAATATCCAAAATATTGCCTGCATAGATGTCCTGAAGATTGATGTGCAAAAGGCAAAGTCTAATGTGACAGAAGCCTTTAATTTTGAATAAATCTGAATTCAGAAGCAGGTATTTTTTCTAGTCTTTGGGACCAGTGGGACGCCAGCAAAAAAATTATGCTTGTCAGAGGGTTTGGCTCAGGAATTTATCATGAGTTTTCATTTCTTGCAAAGCTTCAAGGATTAAACATTCGAATTCATCATGATGAGGATCACAATCAAATTTTTCCAATGCTTTTCATGGTGCACTGAGCAAAAAAAAAACAGCATGGAAGGACGTGTGGTGCAAGTTCTTGTTGGAGGTGGAGGACATTTGGGGTCAAATTGCTGTGTCCCCCAGTGAAGTCCAGCTGCCAACATCTGGGCCCCACGTTGGAGATTAATGTCTGTGCTGCCAGCTAATGACACCAGGACTGTGACTTGTCACTGTCTCCTGGTGGGACTCAGTAAATTTCTGTATAATTCTGTAATTACTGGCCACAGAAATTCACTGAGGAGCCCAGTGGTTATGGCACCCAGCTGGGATATCAGAAACCCAGACTTTGTTCTGCTAAATGAGGCAAAAAATGGGTTAGAACAAGGGGTTCCAATGTCCTAAATAAGTGATGCCATATTCGTCCATTTGCTGATCTCATTGGTTTGGTCAGAGATCCCTTTATCCTTCCCTGATCCAGCTTATTGAAAGTTTTGTTGGGAGTGACGTGCTTGGGGGGATAAATAAGCTTTAGATCAAGAAATTGACTTTTTCCTGCTGGAAAATATTCCACCTCTGCAGTCAGCAGCTGTATTTCCCAGGGCTGGAAGAGTGCAGGTTACTGAAGGTACTGGATATGAATATGCAGCTCTTTTTTTTTACCTGAAATTTCACCTACAGAGTGGGTGATGCTCATTAGCTGCATTTTGCCTCTCCTAAGAATTCCTAACCTATTAATAACCCTCCTGGAGATAAAATCTCTGCAGAGTCTGCATTCAGGCAGTCAGCACTGGAGTGATTGATTCTTTTCATGTTTACTAATCCTGAGATGTGTGAATTGTCCTCAGAGTCCTGTCCCTGCATTTCTCCCCCTCTCCTTTCCTCTGCTTCCTGCACTGGGATGTTGCAGGTTCCCTGCTGGACCACTGGTGTCTCAAGCTGTGGGGCTGCTCTCAGAGCTCCCTGTTGTGATGTGAGCACCAGGGAGGTGATGTTGGCTGTGCCAGTTTGACTCTGCTCAGCCAGGACCTTCTCCATCCTTTGCTGTTTCATTTAATTTAATTAAGCTGCTCATTCTGCTGGTTGATGCTGCTCTGAAGTGAAACTTTGGCCAGTTGGAACTTGTCTGAAATGAAAGCAGGAGGCAACGTCAGCCCTGAAACTGCCTTAGCTCAGTTCCTTCAAGGGGTGGTTCCATCTTGCAGGCTGCTTTCTCTGGGATCACCTCCAAGCTGAGCCTCCCTTGGTCTGGGGTGGGCTCCAGCCCAGCTCTGCTCCCAGTTTTCCCACATCAGCTCCAGTGGCATTTTGGGCATCCAGTTTTGCCCAGGTGTGCCAGGCTTTGAACAAAATGCTGGCATCAGGTGCTGTGGGTGGTGAAAGAGTGATGCATTAACCATTTATCCTGTGTTTAAGCCCAGCTAGAGCAGCCCTGGTACAGCCCTGTGAGCTTTGTGCCAAGCTTATCCCTGCAGCCCTGCAGGAATCCAGGCTGAGCTTCCAGCCTGAGGAGGCAACAGAGGCTTCAGAGCAGCCTTCCTCTGACCCTGGAGATGGAGGAGAGCTGGGACAGGAGCCTGATGTCTGTCCTCCCCTGCAGGGACTTGCAGTGGGTACTTAGGAGCCATGTTTGATCCAAGGCTTCCCAGAACGTTCCACACTCCCAGGCTGGTTCCTGATCTCCTGCTGAT
The DNA here is from genome assembly GCA_034509185.1 of Euphonia xanthogaster. Lineage (NCBI taxonomy): Eukaryota > Metazoa > Chordata > Aves > Passeriformes > Fringillidae > Euphonia > Euphonia xanthogaster. Next base: position 2,682,171 of record JAYDZK010000032.1, on the reverse strand, counting down.
GCCCTGTGCAGGCTGCCCTGGAACAGAGGCTGGACAGAGTTCCAGAATAAAGCAGGGATTGATTCCAAGGATCTCCTCCATGGATGCACCTGGGGCAGCACCAGAGCCCAGCCAGGGCTGCACCCAAGATGAACCAAA
>JAYDZK010000032.1:2671142-2681847 GCA_034509185.1 Euphonia xanthogaster | reverse complement strand
CCAGCTGGAGCAGGAATTGTTTTGTCTCCCTGCTCTGTGCAGAGAGCTCAGCATCCCCTGATGTGAACCCAGACCCAGCCACTAAAGCAGCACAGAACCTGAAATATAGAAAAGCTCAAACCTGAGGCGTCACTGGGACCAGCTGAGGCTCCACCAGTGCCCAGCCCTCAGTGCCAGGCTTGTCCTTAGGGACCCTTTGGCCTTGAGTGGTCCCTTCCAGACAGCACAAAGGAGCTAAAGAAAGTGTTTGAAAAGAATTGTGTTACAGTAAAGCCAAAGCACAGCACAGGACATCACAAACAAGTGTTCAACATCCCCATTCAGCGCCTGGCTTTGGATAGGATGCTCCAAGAACTTTGTGAATGAAGGGATTCCTATTGTGAGTGTCCCAGAATGCAGGGATTTCCTACTCTGAGTAAAACTCATCATTTCTCTGTGCCTCTGTGTAAATTAAGATTGGTATTGAAGGCAGAGAATGCAAAGGATGCTGTAAAGGTAAATATTTTATTAAAACTGTATCAAGGGAAAAGCAAAAGGCAAAATTTCAAAAGGTACCAATTATAGAGGAACTTCTTTGCTTTTTTTGTGCAGGTGTACCAAAATTCCCCAAAGAAAAAATTGAGCCTCTGGATGTGGAGCATGGAGATTCTGTGATCCTGCACTGCAACCCCCCAAAAGGCATCCCCCCTTTGCATATCTACTGGATGAATATTGGTGAGTAAATGGTTTTTGCACAACTCATACAAGGGGGCTTAAAGTATTTGTCTTTCAGTGAAGCTTCATTGCAGATTTCTCATGGGTAGGAATTGTAATTGTGCAAGTGCTTGGGAGAAATATCTGGATATTGAAGAAAAAAATTAAATAATGGGGGGTGGAGATCTGGTTTAACAGGACCCAGAGTTAGATTGTTGCATGCATTGACACAGCGTCTCATTAAATATGAGATATGAAATAATTTCTATATTGCTGAGTCTGTCAGTGATGAGGAGTCCTGCATTTAGAGGAGAGAGGATATCACGTGTCAATATGTTATCATAATTGTTTTCCTCTTTTCATAAATTGATGATTGATTTATGATACTAAGGGAAAAATAATCCACCAGGTTTATATAATTACTTCCTGGTGGGTTTCTGTCCCGTTATTCTGCAGCGTTTGCTTTCTGCAGGAATTTCTGGCTTTTGGGGAAGCAAAATAACTCTGGTTTTTAATTATCAATTTTTCCTTATCAGTTACATAGGTATACATTACTATATAAAAATATTTTTAATCACTTTTATACTGAATATTGGTAAATAACCCATTGGTTTTGCTGGATTTTCTGCCTCTTTTACTTCAGAGTTTCATTCTCTGTGTCTGGAAGGCAGCACATGAGAGGAGCATTTGGTGAAACAGCCCGTGTTGTTCCCACCTTATCATTTGCTGCTAGAAATGAAGGGATGAGGCTATTTTCAAGCTGAGAATGATTTATTGCTCAGATGAACATCAGTCTCAGAGGCTGAGAGGTTTTAGAGGAGCAAGAACTCAGCCATAGCTCACAGAGTAGTCACGAGTTCTTTGTTACAAGGCAATGGAGAACTTTCTAACCCAGTAAGCAGTTGCCACAGGGTTTATTTGCTTTTCTGACCTATCACCTTTACTTACTTCTGCTGCACTGTGGATAATTTTATCCATTGGGCTTCTGTGTCACAGGCACACAGATGCTTGTTATAACTTCTAAACTCTTAGCTAGTCATACAACCACACCCCTACATTGTAAACCCTTCACCATCTTATCAGTTCAGTTTCTCACTTACTTAAGGCATAGTCTCACCTACAACTGTAGAAACATAACTTTATGATTTTTCTGCTTAATGTCTGTGCATTTTATTTTTGCATCAATCCAAGCTTCTCTCAAGGCTGCAGATCAAACCCTTCAGTGTCTGTGGAAGTTTCTGTTTTTCCAATTCCCACATCACCTCACAATTACTTTTCCTTGCCAGATTTGCAGCACATCCCACAGGATGAAAGGGTCTCCATGAGCCTGAAGGGAGATCTCTACTTTGCCAACGTGGAGGAGAGTGACAGCAGGAGTGACTATTGCTGCTTTGCAGCCTTCCCCAGGCTCAGGACCATCGTGCAGAAGATGCCCATGACGCTCAAGGTTTCCCGCTGTGAGTGTGGGGCTGAGCTCTTTGTTTGCTGCTGCTTTCTGAGCTCCCCAGGCAGCAGTGCATGCAGATGTGTGGCTCTCTCAACACAGGGCACCTTGCTGAGTTTATTTCCTGCGTTATTAATCTTGTTCTTGGGGCTTAATTTAACTGAGAAAAGCTTCTTGCTCCAGCCTGTATTCTAGGTGGCCATTCCAAGGCATCAGTTTCTCCTGTCCCAGCTGGGTCACCAGGAACTGATGCCTTGGGATGGCTGCCTAGAACAGAGGCTAGACAAAATTAAGAGAGTAAAATGGGTATTTATTGAAGGCCTTTGATAGGCACACCTCGAGCAGTCAGAAGCCTCCCAGAGGCTACACCCAAGATGGACAATGGCCACAAGTTTTTCAGACAATTTTAAGTTTGGTCCATTTACATATCAGGGGTTAATCCTCCAATTCCAGCTTCAGGTAATGAAGTCATTTACTCCAAGTTTGCCCCTCAAATTCACCGTTGTTTACATCTCTCAGGGCCTGAGGCAGTGAGGTGTCCTTGATTGCCAGGCCTGGAGAGGAATTGCTGTGTCTGCCCAAAATGTGAAGACAGTAGTGACACTCTGTATGGAGTTCAGAGTTATACACTAAAGCAGTACAGGATTTGAAAAACTTAAAAGCTAAAATCCTAGGCACACTCAGATGTGCCCTGTCCTTCCTCCTGCTGTCCCTACAGTGAAAGCCAAGAGTGCATTAGGGAAATCTGCTGCTCTTGAGTCCAGCAGGTCTCCTGAGTCCCAGGAATGGGGCTTCACTGGGTTTTGAGGACTTTCCTGGGCAAGGCCTGGTTTGGTCCAGCCTCAGCAGTGAGGTTGGAAGAATGGTGTTTTCCAGGTTTTTCCAGGCAGCCTGGAGCATCAGAAACACAAGAGGTTTTTCCAGTTCCTTGATGAAATGATGTGCAGGGAATTTAAGATTTCAGTTGTTCATTGAAACCTCTGATCTTTCAGACTTACACAGCCCAGAAAGCCAAGGAGAATTTTGTCTTCATGAATGAAACCCTCATGTTTAATACGTGATTTTTGAGATTTTTCTTGTTGGGATAAAGAGATAAAGGATTAATAGTGGCTTTGTGTGTTTAATGCTTGCTTGGACCGTATCTTGGGGTAATAATTGTGAGGAAAACATCCAAGTTAAATGTTTCTCTCCATGGCTTTTCAAATGGGTTCAGTCCCCCACACATGCACACAGAGATTAGAGAAAAACAAGATGGGTTTTGGCTGCTGGTAGCCCTGGAAGTGGCCCAAAAAGCCACTTCAGTGTGTCCATCTTGTCATCAAAGCCACAGGACTTGGGCCAGGAAAAGATGAGAGGCATGGACTGAAAGGGTTCTGTAAACTCAGCTTGATATTGCCCACTCCACCCTGTGCCAAGGGCCTGGTGAGGGACTGCATTAAAAATAAATGGGACAAAAATAAGCAATAAGAAACAAGAGAATGGATAACACTTTATAACATTTCTCTTTGTGGATAGTTAGTGATTTTTATTACCGTAGATAGCAAGGATGAAATGCTGATTATATCACCCATGAAGTATTTTTCAGAATAACACAAACCTTCAAAGCATTTTCATTGTATTTTCAAAACTCTGTTGCTCATCCATTGCTTTCTTTTATATTTTTCATTCTTTCTTTCTTTTGGGGCAGAAACTGGGGGTGGGGAGGGGCATGGTTTTGTTTTGGTTGATTTATAGTTTCTTTTGATTCTGTCTCAAGCCTGCATGTTTGTTTGGTTGTCATTTTTATTTATTTCAGTAAAGCATGCTAATGACTCAGGCTCACCTAACGCTGCTGTTACTAAGGGTGAGTTGAATGCATCTGTTTTTAGCCTTTGAACTGAGACTCCACCAGCTGAGGTGAAATGGGAGCTGCTCAAAACCCGCGCCACAAAAGCCTCTTGATTGTGATGGGGTGGATTTAGGCAGTCCAGGGAGAACAATTGGCTCATCTTGTGGTTTCTGAGAGCAATCTGCAGGGCTTTTAATGAAAAAGGCAGAGTTTTTTCCTTGAGAAAGGAGCTTTGTAAGGGGGTGGAAGTGAGGACATTGATGTTCAGGGTTTCTCATGTTATCAATTCAGAGCAGGAGCCAGAGCTGGATGCTCCAAATCTTTTTCTGGCAGTTGAAAGAACACTGAGATGAGACAGCCAAGGTTTGCCACCATGAATTCATGTCCCAGGGGTCAGCCTGGGGCTGCCTTGCTGCAGGGTGAGCTCAGGGTGTGGATTTCTGGAGTTTGGGAGCCTGTGTTGGCTGTCCCCATCACCTCCATCTAGATGGGAGGTGGCTCTGTCTCTGGTGCCCTGTGTGTCACCAGCATAGGTGACAGTACAGCAAAGCCCTTCTCATCCTGTGCATTCCCACTCCCAGTGCTTTGCCTGCCCCTCTCTGTGGAGCAGATCCTGGAAATATCCTGCAGGCAGCAGGTGCCTATTCCTGCAATTCTCCACCTGGCTCCTTTTGATTCAAATCTATGAAACTTAGACTCTGTAGCTCTTGACTCTTAATTTCATTGATTAAATACCTTTTAAGAGTCTTTTTTTTTTTTTTAATGCCCAATTTTAGCCACTTCTGGGAGATTTTTTTGCCAGACAAGCAGTGAGATTTCTGAAAATGAGGTTATCCTGGGGTGTTTTGGGATGGATAACTCAGAGCACTCATCACTCCCCTGCCTTTGCCCGTGGAGCTGAGCCCTGGAGCAGCACAGGCAGGGCTTGTGCACTTGGCTGCCCCTCCAGAAGCAGTTTTTCCCTCCAAGGGATGTCTGAACTCATGCTGGGAAGGAGACCTGGCTGCCTTTGGCAGCAGGAGGTGAAGGGCAGATGGGAAATGTGTGAGAGTGTCCAGAGGCACCAACGTGTCCTGCTGCACTCAGAGCACTTGTGACACAGATCTGCAGAGATACAAAGCAAGGGGAAATTAAAATTAAAAATGAGAAAATGGTTCAGGGAGATCTATGTGGTCTTTTACCAAATCATCCATAACTGGCTATTTTTTCAAGAACTAGCACCATTTGGGGACTGATTCATTAGTGTGCTAATTGTTGTGATAGTGAAAACTGAGCAGCCACTGAACCCTGCATTTTTCATCCTAAAACCCTTGTTTGGCAGGCTGGAACAAATGGGCTGCTGGAATCAAATGCAAGTCAATCTTGTTTTATTATTTTTACAGTCTCCCTTACAAATTGTATCTCCATTACTGTAGATTTAATAATTGGAGCAGGAGGGACAATTCTGTGGGATGCTCAAGTAAGGAAAGGTGGGGTTTCACCTGAGGTTTAAAAGATGATAGAGCCAGTGCAGAAGAAAAATGCTAAGAGAGGAGGTGTGGACCTAAAGATCAGGAATTGAGAGGATCAGACTGCCTGAGGGGTGGTAGGAAGGGCCAGTGCTTGGAAAACTGGATATAAAACTGTAGGAAAAGGGTTTTCCCAGCACTGCTGCCTGTTGATATCACTGTACCTCCCTTCTGACTGTTATCAGGGCTCCTGGATTAGTCTCAGAGTAGATAAATAAAAAACAAAGCACACAATGGCTGTCAGGAACCTTCTGGCAGCAGTGATGTTTGTGGCATTATTGGAGAATATCGGAGATTTCCCACCTAACTTCTGTTTTATTTTATCTTTCAGCAAATTTTATCAAGGAAAGGAAGCCCAAACTGCTGATCCCTCCTGAGTCTGCTGGCAGTAGCTCATCAGTCACTGTCATCAAGGGAGGTGTCCTGCTCCTGGAGTGTATTGCTGAAGGGCTGTGAGTAATGAAAATGCTGCACAAACTTAATCACCTTTGGAGGGAGAAATGAGCAAAGAAAAAGGGATATTACAAATTATGCAACAGTTTTAAATGCAGCTCCTGTGCAGAGCTTTTTGTGGCTGTAAACCAGCACAGAGTGCAGGCAGCAGTAGTGTGTTGGTTATTGCTGTAGCTTGTAAATGAGTCAGTAAAACCATGGTGTGGTAAGTATGGATCTTTTTTTTATTTTATTTTTCTATTTTAAAAACTGAAATTTTTTCAGTAATGCTGCTTTTGAGATGTCAAGAAAGTAAATAATATCAGCATCAGTGCTTTTGTTCACAGCCTGTAATTGTTTTTTTCTGGTTTTGCCAACTCGGTTTTGTTTCAGTGCTCAAAATGTAAGATTTTCCAGTTGTAAGATCTCAGTTTTTTGAAAACAAAGTTCCTGGGTGGTGTAACACAAGACATCCTTTGAGGAATGGTTGGGCCATTGAGGGGAAATCATCAATCTCAGTTACAGCAGGAGGGGCTGGCTCAGGTGTGAATGTGCCCCCAGCTGTTCCCTGTGTGCATTCCCCAGCACCCAGAATTTCCGTGAGGGATGTTTATTCCACAAAGGACAGGATATTGAGGAGCAAATCCTGGCTGTGTAGGGGTACAGTGAGCCAGTATCAGCTGTGTTAGTGTGATCCTGATCAATCCAACAGCAGAGGGCAAACTGCAAACCTTGGGCACTGCCAGGGATCCAGGGGCAGCCCCAGCTGCTCTGGGCACCCTGTGCCAGGGCCTGCCCACCCTCAGAGGGCAGAGTTTTTTCCTAAAAAACCCTCTAAATCCCCTCTAAACCTTCTCTCTGTTTGAAGCCATCCTGCCTCGTCCTGTCACTCCAAGCTCTTTTAAGTGACCTCTCTCCACCTTGCTGAGTCCCTTCAGGTAGAGAAAGGATTAATACAGGGAAGGGTTAAAATAGCTGCTTTATGATGGGAAGTCAAAAAGGACAATTTTTGTGGGAAATGAACTTGTAGAGAAGTCTTAAGGACTTGTAGACAAGTTCTTGTCTTGAACTTGAAAAAAAGTTCATATAGTATGTATTTATATACAAATTTTGAGATAAGAAATGCTGATTTAAAAATATTATGGAATAAGACAGACATTGTTGAGAGAGAAATGGAGCTAGAAATAAGTTTTAAAAGGTGATTTTTGTAAACAAGACTAAATATTTTAGAGAAGTAGAACTATGAAAGATGTATTGTAGCAGGACCTACAAAGGGTAATTTTAGATTATTAGCTTTAAAACATTTATAACATAATGTGCTAAAACCCAATAAGCTAAGAAATGCATATAATGTATCACTTAATCAGAAAAATTTTGTCATTATAAATAACCCAGGACAAAATGAGGATAAGTAAGGAAAGGGACTGGGAAATAAATGTTGAGCTCCACCCTCCCAAGGAGCTGTGATTCCCTTCTCAGGGCTGCTGCTGCTGCTGCAGCTCACTCAGCCACGAGCCCTGCTTTGCTCTTCCAGTGTCCCAGTTTGCCCCCTGTGCCTGCCACTGCAGCAGTTGAGCTGCCACCAGAGAAACAGAGAATCTGTGCACCCACTGAATCCCCAGTGAGAGCAGAGCCCCTCTGGTTTGGCTGGGACAGGGCTTTGTGTAGAGCAGGGCTTTAAATCACCATCCCCCAGTGCTGGACATGGAGCTGCAGGCTCTGCTTCACACCCAGATAATTCCCATTAAAGTCTCTGCAATTCTATTCCCTCCATAAAATTCCAAAGTCAGGATATTTATCTGCCTGCACACGTTTAGGGCATTTTGTTTTTTCCATATGGGCTTGAAAGGGCATTGCTGGTGGAAGCTGGCAAGGAGTTGAGTTGGCATTCCTGAAAGGAGGTGAATTACTTGTCTCTGTTGGATTCACTCCAGGTATCTGCAGTGAGTTTTGCTTCCCTGTTGCAACATTTTCTTGTCTAATTCACTCCCCACCAAGTGAATCTGCCAGCCCACAAACCTCCTCAAAGCCACAGCTCTGATTTTAGAGGGTTTTCAAGAGGTTTTGATAGGGAAATCCCCTTGGGAATAATCAAATATGAAATTTGATGTGCAAGCATGAATATCAGATACAGGAAGAGAAAGCCAGAAAAGTCTTTCTGTCCCTTTGGAAAAAGGTAAAAAGAAAGAAATATTTTTGTTTCACTCTAAATTTTCCAGGAAACTCTTTAGAAAATTATTTTTTTTTTAGCAAAAAAAGGGGTTTTTTTAAGCAGTCACTTTTGAAAGAACACAGAGTACTTCTTTGTCTTATCACCAAGCACACCTTTTCATTGAAATCCTTCAAAAATGCAACTCTTAGAATAAAACGTTATTTTTCTTTGCTAAAATTCCCATTTTCAGCAGAAAAAACGATCAGCTTTGCCTACATCTCTGCCAATCCACCCTGCCAAATGTCCACAGACCATGGAAGTGGATTTCAAGGAACTCAGATCAGGGGCACCCAACTGCAAAATAGGGAATTAGGGACATTTCCAATCTGTCACTGTTTCAGTGTTTATACCCTGAGCAGTGGCAGGAGGGCATGGCCTCAGAGCTGGCTTTGGGACAAGAGTGGGATGAGGGCTCTGGGAGGGAGTAATGGGATATTTGCAGGGCTGGTGGAACACCAGAATTTCTGGGTGCCTGGGGCTTTGTGCCTCCTGCCTGGAGCTACGAGCACAGGTGGGCACAGGAGGAGCAGCCCTGGCGCTGTGGCCGCCTGTCCTGTGTGGTGTCAGGGTCACCAACAATGTCTGTCCCCAGTTCTGTGTCACTTCTGGCTCTTTCTAGGGATGGGAAGAGCATTTCAGCCACCTCCAAAGCACTGCAGTGGAGTCTGGCCCTCCTGGCTGTCCTCAGGTGCCCTTTTGGGCAGGAGGGGATGAGCTCCAGCCCCTTTCCTGCTGTCCCTGCCAAGGCACATCCAAGGAATGCAGCTTTGCCCTGGTGAAAATCCCACTCACAGGGGTTGTAAAGAACAAGGAGCAGCAGAGCAGCTGTTTAGTGTAACCCTTCGGTAGCCCCAGAGTTTTCAAAGCTTTAAAAGCTCAAAATCCTCTAAAAGCACCTCCCAAACCCTGGGTGTGAACAGCAGCTCTGCCACGTGAAGCATCACAGCAGCTTCTTGTGTTCAACTCAAAATCTTCTCTTTCTTTCTTTGTTCTCAGCCCAACTCCTCACCTCAGCTGGGTCAAGGTGACAGGAAACATGCCCAAGGATGAGCCAGAGACAGAGAATTTTGGGAAGACCCTGAAGATTGACCAAGTGACAGCAGCTGATGAGGGGACGTACCAGTGCACGGCCAGCAACCCCATGGGCAGGGCCAGGCACGAGTTCCACGTGCATGTGGAAGGTGCTCAGTACTCTTTACTGAAATTATTGTTTTGGGACTAAAAGGTGGGGAAAGGGAGGTGAAGGAGGCTCTTTGTTGATGTGACTTGATCAACTCCACCAATTGATGCCTCTTGGATTTGGGAAGGTTTGCACAAAGTAGCACCTCTAAAACAACAGCAACAAAAAATGTAAATAATGCCCTTTGGCTTTTTCCCCTGAACCATGAAGGCCTTAGAAAACAGGGGGCAATACAAATATGGGAGCAGGTTCAGTAGGCTAAAGATGGGAGGGAGTCAAGCAGAGATGGTGATGAAATGTCTTGTGCTAAGCTGAAGGTCAGAAGAAAGATCTAATTATTCTCTTTGCTCTTAAAAACTGTGAGAATGGTTATACTGGGCTGGATCAGAGGGATGTTTAGCTCAAGTCCCTTTCTTTGGTTTCCACCAAAAGTGGGGTCTTAGGGAGGGCTGTGAAAATTCACTGAGCAGACAAAGTGCCACCCCTTGCCTCCTTCATCTGTTCCCTTGCTGTGATTTTTGTCCAGGCACAACCTGAGCTGGGAGTGTTTTCTGGAATCCCTGAAAAGTATCACAAAACCTGTGAAACAAAGTTAAAAAGTTGCTTTCTTCTATTTTTTATCAGTTAAAAAAATGGAAATGTGACCCTTTTTGTCACCTCAACGAGTACCCAAGGCTCCTTTTTCCCTTCTCCTCCTCCCCAAACCCTGAGGTGTGCATCAGGTGGAGATGCCCTTTCCCAGGAACCAGCAGAGCTCTGAGGAATTGTTGCAGAACCAAGAACTCTCCCTGCCACTTTCTCTGCCCACAAATAGCTACAGACTGAGAATCCTGAGGCCCAGCTGAAAAACTTGCTGAAAACATTTGCCTGATGAAAAATGCTCCAACCTCCGCTCTGCACTAAGAAAATAAAATAAATCCCTGGCAGTTTTACCCTGTTAGAACCTTCCAAGGGCTTCATTTCCATCAGGGCTCCTCATCCCTCTGTGGTCACCACATTTCTGGTAGGAGAAGAGCACTTTGAGCTCCCTGCTCTGCTTTTGCTCAGCAGCTGAGGAAAAGATTTTCTCCCAGTGGCTGATGAGTCCTCTCCATTCCCTCAACCCAGCCTTGTCCCTTGCACTCCTCTTCCCCTTGCTGGTAGTGTGGCAGAGGAGGATCCCAGGGCATGGCAAGTTCTCAGCTGGGGTGGAGGGGAAGTGCTGACTCCTAGAAATCCTTCCAGATGGTTTGGAGCATCTCTGCTGTAGCAGAATATTTTAACAATCTGGCTGTGATTTTCTCGGCTGCAAAAAAATCGATTTCCTTCAAAGAAATCGCAGGAGCTGCAAAAACTAAAATACCAGAGAAATAACATTAATGTTGCAGTTTTGAATATTGACCTTCTTCTCCCACAGTTTCCAGAGGAA
>JAYDZK010000032.1:2635376-2658645 GCA_034509185.1 Euphonia xanthogaster | reverse complement strand
AAAAGAAAAGAAAAGAAAAGAAAAGAAAAGAAAAGAAAAGAAAAGAAAAGAAAAGAAAAGAAAAGAAAAGAAAAGATCCAGATATAAACTTTTTAACTTCTTGATGTACCCTGAGATAAAAACTCAGTATTGTAATTTTTAAAAAATCAGTAAAAACACAGTGAATTTTTTTCACAATAGCAAAGACAGTCATGGTAGTGGAAATCACAGATTTTTCTGAAAGAAATGACATTGTCAATCAGAAGTTTAGTTGGGACAGCATTAATTGAGCTGGCAGGTAGTGAATTTTCCAGTTCCCCATTAATGCAGATCCCATGGTGGGATAATGAATGTTCTCCTTTCCCTCACACCCTCAAAGGCAAAGCTCAGTAACTGCCAGAGCTGGGGCTCCTCCTGCCACTCTGATTTGTCCCAGGGTAAATCCACATGATGCAGGACCTGCCCAGAGCAGGGTCAGTGCCCATTAATGACTAAGCAGATCTTGGGGTTGATTTAGAAAGAAAAATCTGTGGGTGCAAGCACAATAATGTGGGTAGAGGGAGATGAATTCCAGAAGGATTTTGTGTTTATAAGGGAAAAATCAGCACCTGAAGATTCAGGATCTTTCCAAGCAATTCCCTCTTTCCACAACCTGTCCATCTTGAAGGAGGAGTTTCACCAGCATCTTCACTGACTGTGCTGTTCCAACCATCTGGAAAATGCCAGGACAAACAGAATTACTTTGCTGAGCTCCTGACACTTCTCCTTTATTTCTCAGATGTTCCTGACCCACCAGAAGACCTCCAGCTCTCGGAAAACCAAAACCGGAGTGTTCGACTCTCCTGGAAGGCTGGGGCCAGCCATAACAGCCCTGTTAATGGTAGGAAGGGGTTTTTAGGGCTGTTTAGAATTCTGGCACATCCTGCTTTTCACAGGACACAAACCCTGCTGATGGCCAGATTTAATCTCTTTAACTATGACAGTTCGTGTCTTGCAAGTTCATTTCCACCCGTGCTGTTCACACTAAGTTGTTTTTTTATCTTTTTTCCTTTGTTTTTTGTCCCTTTTCCTGCCCAGAGTCAATTATAGAGTTTGAAGAGAACCACTGGGAGCCGGAGCTGTGGCAGGAGCTCATCAGAGTGCCAGGGAATGACACCACAGCCCTGCTGTCCCTGGCCCCGTACGTGAATTACCAGTTCCGCGTGGTGTCCGTCAACGCCGTGGGCAGGAGCCAGCCCAGCAAACCATCCCTGCGCTATGCGACCCCTCCAGCTGGTAAACCTGGCTCTGCTTTCCTAACTGTTCACATTTTCAGTCCTTTTTTTTTGAATATCTGTGCCCTCCCATGCTCCAGAGGGTGTGAAGGAATCACGGTAGCTTGCACTGCTCAGTGGCAGCCTCAGGGATTGTTAAAAGTAGGACCTGTGGTGGGAATTACCCCCAGCTGGTTTGGTGGACTGGAATAGCCCTCAGTAATTTTGGTGGGGCAGGGGACCATTTAAATTAACTAAAGCAGTGCATTTTCAGAGAGGTAAATGCAGCTGGAGGATGTCTCGTGACAAGCCATATTCTGATATATTAGATATTAATGAGATGGGAACCCTGCTGGGGTGAATTCTTCAGTGATGGGTAAAAAAGAGCAGCCCAGCAGTTGGACATCAAATGTCCAGGTGTTGTTTTGAGCATTTGATGTGCAGTTAGAACAAATCTAAATTTTAATGACCCAACTTGATGTGCTACATAAAATTCCTGAGGGTGCCAAAGGGAGGAGTCCACGCTGCTGAGTTTTCCTACACCTCCAGCACCTCACTCTGCTGATTTTCCACCCTTTGCAGACCTTCATGGAAAAACAGTTCCTGCAGAAGGGCTGGATTTAGAAGCAGCCTTTCAGGAGCACTAAGCTTGTCAAAAATCTCCATTTACAGAGCATTCACTGGGGCAGAAAATGTTGTCTCCCTGAAAGTCATTTTAGACGCCAACTGTTCAGCACAGCATTTGCATTCCTTGGCATTTTCTCTCTTTTTTTCACCATTTTCACCAATTTCAAGTCCTTCTTCAGCTTTCCAGCTGTGTGTGCACCTCTAATGATGCACCTTCTGTTTTCTATCCCCACGGGGAGAAAAATCTCTTCCTCATAATCCCCCCACATCTGGTGCTTTCAAATCCAAAAGTCACAGTTCCATGATAGCTGGTGGCTCCAACCAGCAGGGGCACTTAGGAATCCAAAATGCAGAAAAAATGTGTTTGGGTCCCATCAGCTTTGCTGATCCAAGCCATTCATCTCATGAATGTTTAAGTGTCTGTCACTAAGAGGGGAATTTCCTATCCTTTTTGGCATTTGAATGCTAAATGCAAATAAATGGGATGTGCAAACTGACCTTGTCACCTGTGTGGTTTCAGCTCCAGACAAAAACCCAGAGAACATCCGAGTGGAAGCCTCTGAACCCAATGAAATGGTGATGAAATGGGAGGTAAGGCAAGATTAGCAAATCCTATAGGAACAGTCCTTTATTCTTCTGAAAATGAATTTGACTTAGATTTGTTCTGCATTTTCAACCCCAGTATCATTTTTATTTCAAAAGCCTGGTTTTTATGACTTCAGAAGATATTTTAAAAAAATATGGAATTCCTGTAAAGCATAGTGAGAATTCACCAAAATTTGTTCTTCTCTGCTTCTTTTATGCAAGAAACTGCTTCAAATAATTGTGCTCTTATCCTGCTCTACAATTAAAATTACCAGCCAGGCCCAGGGTGGGGTTGGGTGGCTCATGGCTTCTGCTCTTCCAGCCTGGAAGTTTAAAAACACTACAGATCCCTTGCCCAAGAGAATGTGAGCTTGAATTTTTACACCAAGGACTAAAGGAATGTGGATAAACCTCCAAAGCCTGTGATGTGCATCAAAGGAATTATGTAAAAAGTCTTGAGGATGGTTTCCAGGCTTGAGATTTCCTGGGTTTTAAGGCTTGAGCTTCTCTGCCAGCAGTTGAGTTATGTATTCCTTCATTTAGCACAAATATCCACAACTGTGGAGGGAAGCAGGTTTTTGGTGAGGCTGGAATTACACACAGTTTGCATGAGATTTACTCCTCAATCTGCTGCTCCCAGAGGAGAACAACAAATGTTTCCCCAGTGGGAAGTCATGGTTTGGAATAGAATTGCATCCAAAAGGAGATGGCCCTCAAGATCCATGGACTTGGACTTGAATGGGATTTTTAGCCCAGGGTCAGGGGAGACAATTCTGTCTCTCAGAAAAGGTTGGATTTGATCTTGAAGGTCTTTTCCGTCTTTAATGAATCCATGAAATGCAGAGTTTTATTACCCAGTATGTTTACTGGGAAATACTGGGATTTGAGCACCAGGAACTTCATAAGCACTGCTCAGACAGGGCAAAAGTGGAAGTGAAAGCTGAGCCTGAAAGGAGAGAATGGGATGGAAGGGCTTGGTTAAATCTTGTTGAATCATTAGAAAGTTGTTAAACAGGATATTCATTTATTTATGGCATTTCCTGTGTGCTTTTCAGAGGAACTGCTGGGCACTGCCCAGGCTATTTCTGACAGACAAAGGCTGCAGAATGAGCTTAATCTGCCTATTTTGGATTAAGAGACCAGCTGAGCTTTAGTGACTGGGATTTTCAGGCAAGGATTTGCAGCTTTAAGGGAGATCAAAATAAAAGTCAAGCAGTGCTGCAATTTAACTCTATACAAGAAATCAGGTTTTTAGGAGGAATTTTTTACTTCTCCAGCTTCTCTTGCAAATCCCATTCCCTGGGATCCTTGCTGTGGAGGCAGTGCCTGTGAGAAAGCTGCCCAATCTCCCAATGCCTTTGCCTCAGACATCCCAAAGGTCCTCACAGCAGAGCAGATCGGCGGGAATTTTTTGCAGATTCCCCAAATTTATGTCTCCCCTTGCATGAGGAACATCAAAGAGGACTAACTTTCTACTTAGTAGAAATAGTATTTGATGCTATTTCCTGTCAGACCTCTTGGACATGAACCAGCTATTATATATTTCATATTTGCCTATATTTAAAAATTATTAAAAGCAGTCTATATGGTGGGAAACACCCACAGCTGTTCCAGTGTTTAGCTTTTTTGGTAGGATAGGTGGTTATTTAACTTTCTTAATTAAAGTAGTGCATTTTCAGAGAAATAAACTCAATTTGAGGATGTGTCATGACAAGCTATTGCTATACATCTCCTAATATTTTATAAATTCATGTTAATTAGCTGGAAACCCTGCTGGGATGAATTCTCCAGCTGATTGGTAAAAGCAGAGTGGCCCAGCAGTTGCACATTAAATGTCCAGCATAATTTCAACCATTTGGTGTGTAGTTAGAACAAATCTAAATTTTAATGACCCAACTTGCTGTGCTACATAAAATTCTAGGATAAAATGCAAATTTTATCTCTGCTAAAAGGCACACAGCCTTACACCAGACTGTGCAATTCAGTAGTGCTGAAGGCGTGTGGTTTTACCTCACACAGGAAAACCTGTGTCAAAACAAAACCTGATGTATGTAGGAGGCAGAAATACGGCTCCTAGCAATTAATCTGGATTTTAATCCAAGCCTTTCACCCTCCTTTCTCTTGAAGTCATGTTGTTGTTGTTCCAATCATCCTCAAATTAAAATGACAGCAAAACCTCAAAGCTTGGGGTTTTTGCCCCTTTTCTCTCCTAGTGTTGAAACACACATTCCAAACCTGTCACCCTGTTCTTCTAAGTTCTTCTAAGCCTGCTGATGTTTACATTCTTGTAACGAACTTTCTCACACATTTTATGTAAATAATTATTGTTTTTTCATTCTTCTCTGGAGGAGGAGAAATTTGATGGACTGTTGTCTTGTCCAGTGTCATTGGAGAGGTGGCACTTTCATCCTCCAATCCACTGTCACTTTTGAAAATCTATAAATGTTGGAGTCAGAAATTAAACTTCCCTTCTTTTTACCTTGGGGGTTCCAGCGTGCGTGTAGTTTTATTTCGTGTCCTAGAATGTCACAAACATATTTTATGAAAAATCCTTTCATTAGGATGTTTTCTCCTGAGAAGCTGAGAAGCTTCAGCTTCTCCATGTTTTGCCGCTTTGGAACGTGATTTGGAGAATTGTTTACCCAGCACGTGAAATTGTTTTTACTTGATGACCAATGACAGCCGCCTGTGTCAAGGCTGTGAGCAGTCACAAGATTTTATTATCATTCCTTTCCATTCCTTTCAAGCCTCTGATGAAATCCCTTCTTCTGTTCTTTTAGTGTAGTTTTAATATATCATTTTCTTTTAATATCATATAGATCATAAAATAATAAATCAGCCTTCTGAAACATGAAGTCAAGGTTCTCATCCCTTCCCTTGTCCTGGGACTGCTGCGAACACAACCACACTAGAAGGACACCAAACCATCCCCCCTCCCCTTGGCTGCTGTTTGGTGATTACAGCAAAGGCAGACAAGATCTCTTTTCATTCTCCCCAGCCACTGAAGCCCATGGAGAGGAACGGGCCGGGGCTGGAGTACAAGGTCAGCTGGAGGCAGCGGGGTGTGGAGACAGACTGGAACGAGGAGCTGGTGAAGAAGCACTCCCTGAGTGTGCGGAACGTGCCCACCTTCGTGCCCTACGAGATCAAAGTGCAGGCTGTCAATAATTTAGGATCTGGCCCAGAACCAAACATCACCATTGGATATTCAGGAGAGGATGGTGAGTGGCAGGAGCTTGCCTCTAAAAGTGGGGGTTTCTTGTGCTGCAGAACGCTTGGGTGTGGAGTGATGGATTGGGCAGCCCAAAGCTGCTGGAGTGCCAGTGCTCAGCCTGATGGGCTCCATGAGGCATGGACATGACCCCTGCTGGGTGCCTAGATGCCAGCCTGCTGGAGTGTGAGGGTTTTTTTTGGAAAGGTCACTTGTGCTCTCATTAATCTCAGTTGTTGGCTTAGTCTGAGTACTTGTTTGAAGGCCACAGTCCATGAGAAGTCTCTGAAGTGTAGCAGTTGGGTTGTACTTGGTAGGGAAAAAAAATCTCTGGGCTCTCTAAGGCTTGACCCAACAGTTTAGCACTGTCACAAGTTAAATAGTCTGACAATTAGGGACAAACTCGCAGGCACTGTGTGTTTGGGTGAATTTGCAGACAAAGCCAAATTCCCACGTATGTTGATGTTACCTTGTCCATGAGTCCCTGAAGAATGTGTCATCCTGTCCAGCCTGGGTTCTGCCCCATGGTTTTCCACAGCTCCCAGATGGAGTTTCAGTGCTAGAAGTGGACTCGCTGGTGGTCAGACAGGAGAATCTCCACTGCCCACCCAGAGGTGGGAACAGGAAGGCCTGGTGGTGCAGAAGAGGTGGTGAATAGTGAGAACAAGAATAAAGAAACTCCACAGCATGTTTATTTTCTTTGTCTCTCTGTGATGAGTCTAATTTTGCATTTACCGGTGGAAAATATTCCTCGCAATTCAGTTGTCAATGGATCAAGGCCTCCTTTTTTTCAGGCACTGTAATAGCTCTCTGTGTTATGCAGTGATTAAAATCCTACTGTTTAATGAGCTTAGTTGTAAAATGAAATTGATTATAAAAAAAACCTTTATGATTGCCTTCTTGAGTGCCGTGTTAATCATTTTTTTTATTCTTCTCACTGCTGTAAGCATTGCTTGAAACAGGAAGTCGTAAATACTGGTGTAGAAATTCATGTGTCCCAGTGCACATGTATCTCAACCCTCAGCAGAAAAATACAGAAAAATAATGTTTATTGGCCCATTCCACCCACTGGATGCTGGTGGAATGGCTTTTTGCTTGCCTGCCGTGAGACTGCATTAAGTGGCACAGCTGGAGCTGGAAAGCCAAGCCCTGGAGCTGTGAACAGTGTGAATCTGGGCTCTTGGAAGTGTTTTTAACACCTGGGACTTTTGTTTTTACAGTTCCAGATGCTGCTCCTTCAGGCGTGTCGGTGGAGGTCGTGAACAGCACCCTGGTCAAAGTCTTCTGGTTTGGGATACCAAGGGACAGAGTTCGTGGGCACTTAAGAGGCTACAAGGTTACAAATCTCTCTATAAATATTTCTATATAGTTGAATAAATTATTAAATGAGTCCCAGATTGCAATCTCTCATTTTTGGGAAGGTGAGAGAGATCATGATCATGCTCATCCCCATACAATATAATTTGTTATAGAAATCTCAATCTCCTTGCAGGTCAGCTGGTGGAAAACAAGAAGCATGCTGGATGGAAAGAGGCATCACCCAGAGAAACACTTCCTGACATTTGCAGGAGACAGGAACTATGGGATGATTCCTGGCCTGGAGCCCTTCAGTGAATTCCGCTTGACAGTCTCGGCTTTCAGCTCCAGAGGAGATGGCCCTGAGAGCTCCCCTGTGGTTTTTGAAACTCCGGAAGGAGGTGAGACAAGAGGAAAATATGGGATGGAGGGACATAAGTTGAAATTGTCCTTGGGAAAAGGTGAGTTGATTCCCTTATTTCAGGTGATAGTATAAACTCCACCATTTGTAGAGCACTTCGCTCGAAAGGGGAGCTGTGGGTGTTGAGCTAAATTATATCCTCATTTAACAAGAATTTGTAGGGACAGACCTGTTCTCTCTCCTCTGAAAGCTCATCCCTGTGTCTTCCAGTCCCTGAACAACCACGTTTCCTCAGGATCCTGAACTTTGACAAGGACTCAGTCACTCTGTCCTGGGGACTTCCCAAGAAAGCCAATGGCCACCTCACCGGCTACATTCTGCAGTACCAGATAAGTATGTGCCTTGTTTGCTTTGAGTTCAGAATTGAAGCAGGATTAGTTAAGGAAAATTTCCACTCTGGAAAATTTCCACTCTGTCTCAGAGTCAGCTGCATCATTCCTGCCTTTGTTGGGGCATTTCCCAGCCAATACACTCCTAACTGAAGGGCTCTTCCCTTGCAGTCAACGAGACGCACGAGGTGGGCGCCGTGAGCAACGTGAGCGTGGCCAACCACTCTGCGCTGAGCTGGCGCCTGGCGGGGCTCAGCCCCAGCACCAAGTACAAGTTCTACATCAAAGCCTGCACGGCCAAGGGCTGCGGGAAGGCGGCCACCGAGGAGGGGCTGACGCTGGCCCAAGGCAGTAAGTTCACGAAATCCGCTTCCATGCGGAGGAGCTCTGAGAATAACGGGAAAAATGGTGTGTGTAGGTAAAACCTTACAAAATTAGGGTGTTGTTACCTTTGTAAAATCATGGCTAGGGCCTAGTGCTTTGGCTAGGTAGGAAAGGACTGTGGGAAAGTGACTCAGCTGAATTGGAGCTGACGCTGGCCCAAGGCAGTAAGTTCACGAAATCCGCTTCCATGCAGAGGAACTCTGGGAATAGTGGGAAAAATGTTGTGTGTAGGTAAAACCTTACAAAATTAGTTATCCTTGTAAAATCATGGCTAGGGCCTGCTGCTTTGGCTAGGTAGGAAAGGACTGTGGGAAAGTGACTTAGCTGAATTGGAGGTAGGAAAACAAGTTATAGAACTGTGCTCACATCGTGGTTTATGGTGGTTGGTTGAATTACATTTGTTGTGCTTAAATGGAATGCAGCTGATAATGGCCTAACTGCTTTAAAAGGCCTGGTTTTTGCAGTAAAGAGCTGTCTTTTGCACCTGCCTGGGGACTCTGCATTACTCTGCTTCATAACAGAAAAATCCATCGGGAATAATCCAGGCTTGACATTTCCTTTGTAATTAGGGGAAGTAAGTTTGTTTTCCTTGCCATAAGAGCAGTCAATGGGCTTTTTAATGTGGCCATGGTGTTCTTCAGAGAAGCAGAGCTCATCTGTTTCATTTTGCTGTGCAGTCCTGTTTCTGTTCCCACACCTTAAGCCGTGCTGGAATAAGTGAATTGCATTCAGGTACGAACAGAAAATTGGAAATGTAGATAATCTTTTCTCAGTAATACTGTAAAAACAAATTCTGCCCATGCTTGAAGATGGGGGACTGCCAGCAACATTAGGGTCAGCTGTTTGACATGGAAAATCCAGATAAACATCAAGTTGACTGCATTTGCTCCATTATTTATGATTATTTTATCAGAGACCAGGAGTAAGTGTTCGTGTGCCACTTACACCCTGTGCTGAAACACTGATGTTCAGTGATTTAGAGGAAAATCCCAACCACTCTATGATAGCTCATCTTTCACTTTCAGCTGAAATGAAATAAAATGTACTGTGCTCAGCAAGTCTGAGAACTCCACAGTAGTGAGGAGCAGCTCCTTCCTATTAATCAGAAACCATTGCTGTGCACTTACCCCGGGGAAGTAGAAAGAGAATGTGATAAGCAAAAGAGTCCTGACTGCATCATTTTTAGCAAAGATAACAGTGTGCAGCAATGTTGATGGAAAATAGAAGAATGGCCTATGTGCTGTTGGAATTCTAAGTTGCAGAATTCTTTTCAGTTACTGGTAAAACAGGAAAAATGTGTTTTAAACCTTCATGTCCCAGTTTCCCATCCAGTCAGGAGCTGCCATTTGTTTTCCCAAGTAGCAAAAGTCCTTCTCAACTCTGTTTTGGCCTCCATTCTCACTGCAGGATACAGGTACTCACCTGGTAGCAACCATTAATCACCATGATTTATTATTCATTAAGAAAAGAAAAATATTTCTTTTTTTTTCCAAGATAAAAATACCCCATTTGCCCTCATTAGCTGTCGTTTCTGGCCTTCATTTGGCAACCAGGATAATGTGTTTTGACTCCTTGAAATAACCTTGTCATGGTTTAGAGATGTTGACATCCATTTTGTCCTCATTCTCTACTTTCCTAAACTCTGTTTCAGTGGTGGCAACACCTGATTCTTGTGAAATATTCTCACACTAGAGCAGTATAATTAATGAAAGCTGCAAGGATTCAGTTCTATGATTTATGTGTGCTCCTTGCTGCTACTCAAACCACCCTAAATTAGGGCACTGCATCTCTCACTGAGATGCCATTGGAGTTCTGTGTCATTATTTGCTGGCTAAATTGTTCAGATATTTTTTCACCTAAACATGATAGGTCAAAAAAAAAAAATTAAAAATCACTCTTTTCAGTGACCTCCTTGTGGTTTTAAGCTGTGGTTTGGGGAGCGAAGCAATTGCTCAAAATTAAAACAATCTCTCTTTTTGAAGGAGGGGAGTGATTTCAGAAGTCAAAGTTTATCATTTCAAATGACCCACGTAAATGACAGATATAAAATGTGGTGCCCTCTGAAATGAAACTCCGTGATGGAGCACTCCACGTTTCTTTGGGGGTTGATTCAGTGATTCTATAACCACTCTGTTCCAGTTTAATAATAAACCCATAAAGCTCTCGTTGTTCATTTTAAGGCTTTGGAAACTTCCAGTGCTGCAATTCAGCCTTTGCCATGGGTATTTCAGAATTTCACAATGCAATCTGCCAGGAAAGTGGAGATGTCGAGGTGGCAGCTCTGGAGTCATTCACATTTTATTTTTTTTACTTATCTCCATCACTGCTGTTGCTTTAATTTATTTGCAGCTATCCCTGCTACTTTTGTCTGGAATTAGAAAGAAAAAGGAATTTCCTTACTTAATATGTGTGAGGATTTGTGTAGCGCCACTAAAAACAAATCTATACAGGGAAAATAACTCAGAAATGAAACCCTTATAGGCAGCCTAAGATCTTTATCGTTTCTTGATAAAATGATTCTTGAACCTGAGCAAAAGGGCATTTGGATTGTACTGCAAAATAAATAATAGCTTAATTTCTGGTGTTTCATCTTGGTTTCCTTCCACAGAAGAAGGTATGTTGTCCTTAGAAAATGACTATAATCTCTGTCTTCATATTTCCAGGCAGTATGTCTTAAATGACCTCCAAACTAATTCATTTTCCCCTTGAAAATGTCAATTTCCCCAAGATCATTAGCCCTCAGAAACATAACAGAAAATAATGTTCTTCCAGAAGTGAAAAGATTAATTTAAAGTAGCAGCCCTTCTTTAACACAAAGCTCCTTTTCATCTTGTTGCCAGTGCTGCTCGGGGATTACCAAACACATATTACATGTTGGGAATTATCATTGTGTGTCCAGAAATCCAAGCATTAATGAGAAATTCATCCTCATTGAAGCCACACAGTTGTAGGCTTATTCTCCAGAGAAGCCAGGAAATAAAAGTTCACCAATTTCATTCTATTCCAGTGGATGTTGGCACGCAATTCCCAAAGGCTTTTGGAAAATCTTAGGGAGAGGCTCCTATCCTTCAGGACCAGAGTAACCATTTGGAACAAGGCATGTGGGTTCAGCTCTCCTTTGCCATGGGCACAGTGGAAAAGAAGTAATAAAATACCTTTCCTATATGCAACCACTGGTGCTGTTAGCAGCAAACCCTATTTTTAGCTCACAGTCTAGAAAATCTAATTAAATTGGTGCAAATTTCTTGATCATCACCTCACCTATAAATTTTTCTCAATAAACTTTACATACAATAGGTTTTCTAATCTCTATAGTATAAAATAATCCAAATTTAACATGAATTACCTCCTGCACTGAAAAGCCCTGAAAATGAAAGATACTTGTGCTGCATGTTTATACATTTTTAACAGCTAGGCAGCAGGGGAAAATGAATGGAAGTTCAGCTTTGCATTTATTGCAGCAGATGTATTTAGACAGGAATGGTTATAAATTAAGATGCTGCCCACAATTAGTATTTAGCTCTCAGACTGCCAGGTTTTCTTTTATATAAGTGTATTTTATAACAGATGTAGTAACTTTTGGAGAACACTCTGGAAAATCTTCGGGGGTGGTTTCTATTGTTTTTCCCTTTATACTATAAGCTTCTGTAAAAAATGTGTGTTCTGTTCTCCTCATAAATCTTGGAGCCCAGTAGGAATATTGTAAAATTGCAGTTCAGTGTTTAATGTTCATGCAAGTCCCATGGTGTGGCTGATAAATAGTGGGGGAAGATGAGAAGTGCTGGTGATATGCCTTTATTACTGATGCTCCTTCTCCCTTATTGGAGATTAAAAACCCAACCCAACTGCTTTCAATTTTCTGCAGCTAATTCCTGCAGCTTTCAGGATGTTCCTGGCCTTCCAGAATGTGGAGCTTTGCCTTGTCTGTGTATCTTTGCTTTTATTTCACAGGAGGCCACACTGCTTTTTCTATTCCAGCCACAAAACCCACCCCTGTTAGCAAATCTTACTCCTCTGTAGGGCCCCTGTTGGCTGTGTCACACAGACCAGGAAGAAATGGCATGGAAAGAAATCTCATAATCACCCAGCACTGACACCTGTTCTGAGTTTTAAAGGAAAAAAAAGGAGTGTTTTGGGATAGGAGATGCTGAATGGAGGGCTGTTGGTCGATCCCCAGTGCCAAGTTAGGCTGGGCTCATCCTCATCCCAAGAGGTCCATCTCAGCCCTGCACTGTTCCATGTGCCAGGGCAGCTGCAGCATCAGACAGAGCTGAGCAATGAGTGGGCAGAAAAAGGGATTTTTTCAGCCATCTCACTTCCTTCTTTCTGCTTCTCTAAAGAGCTGATGGTTCAGAAAGAGGCTGGAATAAACAGGGGGCAGAGAGGGACTGGTAAAGCTGGTTTAAGAACATGCACCACAAGCCACGTGGCAGGAGCTCAAGGTTTAGGATTTGCTTCCCAGGAATTCAGGAGAAATTCTTCCTTAGGAGGCTGGTGGTGTGAGCACTTTGGGTCATGTAGTTTCCATGTCATGCACAAGTGTTAGTGATATTTAACAGACATTGGGTTGAAGGTTCGTGTTCATTCCTGTTCCTTTATGGATAATATTCCCATTTTTCTGATGCCTTGATTTTAGAGCATGTAATTAAAATGTACCTGTGGTATCCTGTTGCCTAATTTTCGGTTTGATTAAAAACTATAGCTGGGTTTCACATGCTTCATTTAGCAAAAATTACCCATAGATGGATTAATTTATGCTAATGAGCTGTACTTCAGTATCAGCAGTGTTTCAGCTGGATGTGTTCTCTCTGGTCCCAGTGGTCTGCTCATTTAACTGCTTATTGTAATATGTGGAGAGTTGCCTTAAAAACTTATCCTGAACTGCCGCTTTGACTCTGCTTGGATTTATCTTAATCTTTTTTTCTTTTTTTCCCTTCAGCTGTCAACTCAGCCTTAATCTCCAGCAGCTTCTTGCTTTGCTTATTTACTAGTTGAAGTATTAATGAGCATTGTTCCCCTGTCAGTGCCAATTGGCCGAGCAGTTTTCAGATTAGACTTTGTGCTCAAGCCTTAGATTAGATGGCTTTGGACAAAACAGGCAAATCAGACAACTGAGAACAATTCAATAATTATTTTTATTAAGTGCAGCCCCCCCAAATTTTTCTCCTGCCATCGAGGACAGGGACACTTCCATGTTGTAAGAGACCCCTCCATGTCACACACAGTTCTGAATTTGCTGAGTGGGCTGTCCATGTTCAGGCAGTGATTGTCAACTGCTGTAATGCCCTTTCTCCTGCTTTCCACAAAAGCTGTTCTGAAAAATCTCATTTAATGCCCACAATCTGAATGCAGATGGGGTTACAGGAGGTGTTTTGCAAATAACAATGTTCCATAACCAGAGCTAGTGGAATTTACCTTTTCCTAATCAAATGTTAAACTCATCAGCAACACTTAAATGCATAAATGTCCACTTCAGGCAAATTGTTGAGTTGTTTCTAAACCAGTGCTTCGTGCAGGCATTGTGGAATTTAAAAGGACAGAAAATCACTGTCAGGAGAGAAGCAAGCACAAATCCCACTGTTATTTTTTTCTGGGAGACATATAAGGATCCATATCCAGCTAACAAGCTGTCTGTGCTTCCCTGCTGAGTTCAGTTCAATGGGAGAAGCATCAAACCCCAGATTATCCATACAAAGCAAGCCCATTTGCAAGTTGTAATTTTTTAAGCAGGCATTAGTTCAAGCAGATCCATAATCCCCCATCAATATTAACTTTCATCCTGGGAGATGTACAAACCCCTTCCTGAACATCAGGATTACTCCGGTCTGCCGTTGATTTCATCTGATGGAACACTAAAAATCAGAGGGGGATGTTTGGGGGTATTTTTTTGCTTTGGAAAATCAGGTTGCCCGATGGCAAATGTTTAAAATTCCGTCTTGTATCTGTCTGTTATTTGTAACTGTGCATTTCCTAGGCTCCTTGTCCATGACTGCCATTAATCCCTGTGCCTTGACTGTGTGCATTCCGTAGGTAAAGGCAGCGGCAGGATTTCAGACGCGGTAAAGCCCACCCCAAAGTTTCAGCCCAGCGAGGCCCTTGAGCCTGGCACTGAGTACACAATCCGCCTAGTGACTAAGAACTGGGTGGATAACAATAGCATTTTTGAAGATGTAATTGAGACCAGGGGGAGAGGTGAGACACGAAGCCCTTCGAGGTGCTGAACGTTTGTTTTTCCATGTGAATCGATGCTGAGGTTCCTGTGCCGTGTGAGTGTCCCAAACTCATCATTCCGTGCTGTGGGGTTGAGGTTGGCCCTTCGCAGTTGAATCCCATGGCAGCACAAACACATCCCAGGTTCTTGGCTGAGCCCTGTGCTTTACAGGAGCCTGGAACAATCCCAAACCTTCACAAACCTGTGCAATGTGAGAGGGCAGCTGGGATAAAACCCCTAAGTGGCCAGTGTGGTGATCTGCAAGTACTGGGGGCACTTTTACCTCTCTCTCTTTCACAAAACTGCTTTTGCATGAGAGGCTTAACAACTCTGTGCTCAGCTTTCCTGTGTGGTGCTAATCCTGTGACTCAACTGCTCTCTCAGAGCCACCTTGCCAAGTGTCTGTGTTGTCCCTTGTCATCCGCACGCTCCCCTCCAGTCCCAAATGTCACACTCTGGACATTCCTGCCTCGTGTTCAAGCTGAGCACCATCAGTAGCCATAGACCAATTCCATTCAAATCCAGAGAGGAAGGTGATGTGTTGGTGTTATTGTGGGGTGCTGCCCTTTCCCTCTGATTAATTGTCTCCCTGTTTGCTCCTCTCCCATCTCCCCAAGCCTACGCTGGCATTTACGAGGGGATTTCCACCCAGGGCTGGTTCATCGGGCTGATGTGTGCCGTCGCCTTGCTCACCCTGCTGCTGCTGACAATTTGCTTTGTCAGAAGAAATAAAGGAGGCAAATATTCAGGTAAAGGGATTTATTGTCCTTTCCCTC
The DNA here is from genome assembly GCA_034509185.1 of Euphonia xanthogaster. Classification (NCBI taxonomy): domain Eukaryota; kingdom Metazoa; phylum Chordata; class Aves; order Passeriformes; family Fringillidae; genus Euphonia; species Euphonia xanthogaster. The sequence continues at coordinate 2,643,573 of JAYDZK010000032.1, read as the reverse complement.
TGCTCACATGTTAATAACTAACATCCTTCAGAGGTTTCTCTCTGGGGGCCGCAAGGCCGCGAGCACAAACACCCAATTAGGATTTGTAGCTTTTGATAAATATCCACGGAAGGGATGGTAATGAATGTAAGTGGAACTGTGCTCTGTGCTGGTCACAGAGCCTGCAAAGGCCTTTCCCAGCACTCCTGGAATATCCCAGTATTTAATCCAGCAAGATTCTTCCTGGTAGAACTCCCTGCCCACTTTCCACCTGGGAAGTGCTGCTGGACACATGGACAAAACTTCCAAAGGCAGCTTAACAGAGGAACATTTTGCTAAAAATTACCTCTGTCACTATCCAAACAGTGAGTAAGGATTTAGGTAAATGCATTGAAATGGAAATCTGGTTACCCAAAGAGGTAGTGGTTGCTCCATCTCTGAAAACATTCAGTGCCAGGTTGAACAGGGCTTGGAGCACCCTGGGACAGTGGAAGATGTCCCTGGTGGCACTGGCTGGGATTTAAGGTCCCTTCCAACCCAAACCATTCCATGATTCTATAAATACTTGCTCATAATAAATTAGGGAATGGTTTCAAACTCTTGGAAGCTCACAGGTTGTGTCCAGCCAGCTGCAGGCCAGGCTGGAGGTGAGTGCAGATGGTTTTCCCATTGCCCCTGGGAAAAGAAAAACCCGTGGCAGAACACAACACAGAGATCTGTCCTTTATTTTATTTGCACAGTGAAAGAAAAAGAAGATTTGCATCCAGATCCTGAAGCTCAATCAATAAAAGATGAAATCTTTGGGGAATATAGGTAAATAGGACCTGCTTTCACCAGGCTTTGTGTTTCTTGGGGTTTTGTTTGTTTCCAAACGCCATCATTATTTGGGACATTTTTATGGCATGCAATTAATGCTGTTTTTCATTTTCAAAGCAAACCTCATAGGAGTGGATAAGAGTAGGAATATAAAGGTATATCCAGTATATTTCTATCCATCCAAGCTGGGATATAAGGAAATGCTGATGTATTGGTGGTTATTTTTCACTTTTTTTTTTTTTAATTAGCATTGTATGAATAATGTAAATATATATGATAATTTGGGGTGCTGCTGAAAAGCCCACTGAAGTCAATGGACTGAATTCGATGTCTTCAGTGGGTTTTTGAAACTCAGATCCAAATCATGTAATATGGGGAATTTGGGGGAAGAAAACAAAAAAAAATTGGAATATGGTAACAAATATTAAAAAACCAAACATCTCTCTACAGAAATCCCTGTAGGAGAATTGAAATAACCACTTTGGCTGCTTTAAAATAACTAAAACTTCTAGCAATATATAATTGTGATATGAAGGAAAATACATAATTATAAGAACCATGCTGGAAAACGGGTGTTGCTGCCCTTAAGGGCATAAAATTGCTGTTGAAATCCCACTTATATATACTACATTATTTGTACTGGAGTAGGGCTTTTTTTTTTCTGCATAATTTCATCTTTATTTAATTTTTAATGCTTTCTAATGGGACAAATATTTAGAAAGGTAAGAAAGCCCTGAGGTTAATAACTTTGACCCCCCTCCTTTCCCCCTGAAATCCAAACTTGTCTTTTTTCTGAGGAGAAGTGCCCTGTGCAAAAAAGTAGTGATTTTTTTTCTGTGTTGTTTATGCTCATATTGAGTCCATCCTGAAGAAATGAAGCTCAGGCTCATTTCTCTGTCCCTGCTTAGATAAAATTGCCAAAGATTTGACACTGAGTTGGCATTAGCAGCAAGGGCTCTACTTGAGTAATTATGTCCCTAATCGAGAGGCCTAATTTAGATTTTTTTTAATATAATCTTTAATATTTTCCCAATCCCCTCAAATGTCCTGTTCTTGTTCCTCTTCTGTAGTGCCATTAGGAGGAATGGCCAGCAAAATTCCCCCTTTTTTCCCAGAATTTTTATGGTGGCCATGTCCTTTTTCATGGAATTTTCACTGAATAGAGTCTGCAGCTGCAGAAATTCATTCTGCTTTGGTTTTTCCCAGTTCTTCCACTTTTCCCTGGAATTTTCACTGGACAGAACCTGCAGATGCAGACTTTCATTCTACTTTGGTTTTTTCCCAGTTCCTTCTCCTTAGCAGGGGCAAACTCCAACGGGATAAACTCTGGTAAAATAAAATAGCAGCAGAAAAAAAGGGAAAAGCACCTTTATTGGCCATTTAAACTCAAAGGGATCCTCCCAAAGCAGTGAGATGTGACCCACTGAAGTGATATCACTTCATCCACCCACTTCAAAAGGGAAATTAAATAAATAGGCCCTGAATGTTGCCCAGTGCTTTGTAAAGTGAAAAGTGTCTCTCTGTGAGGTTCCAAGGACTTGGCATCAGCCCTGGTGGCTGGAACAGACCCCTCCAATCCTTTCCAGCATTCCCTTTTCCTTCCCCCTCCCTCTCTGTCCATTCTGTCTGCCCAAAGCCAAAAGGGGAAAAAAACCAAATAGATGGGTATTGATAATTCCCATGAACCAATTAATTTGTTGGAATCATGACCAAATCCCTTGTGGGGGAGCTCAGGAGTGTGAGGAGCAGGACAGGACTCAGAGGTCAGATCATCCTCACTGTAGCACCCGGGTGTCCCTCTCTCTCCCTTTCCCAAGGCAAGAGCAGTGTCCCTCGAGCAGTGCAAGGCAGATTTTTGGCAAGGCAGATTTTTGGAAAGGCATCTCTTTATTTTGTAGTGACAGCGATGAAAAGCCGCTGAAAGGCAGCCTCCAGTCACTTAACGGGGACATTAAAGCCACTGGAAGTGCTGATAGTCTGGTAGATTATGGAGAAGGGGAGCATGGCATGTTCAATGAAGATGGTTCATTTATTGGAGCTTATTCTGGATCTAAGGAAAAAGGATCAGTGGAAAGCACTGGGAGTTCTACGGCGACTTTTCCTCTCCACGCCTAAAATTGGTGTTTGATTGTGGTGTTTGTCCTGGTTAGCTCCCCACAGTCACCTGTGGGCTGGGGAGCAGGGTGCCAGTTGAGCCAGTCAGGAAAATCCTGACATCCAGGTAATACAAAAACCAGTCACTGCCACTAAAAGATGATTTTTCCATCCTAATTTCTATGTGTTTTCTTCTGAATAAAACAGAGTAATTCTTTTTTCTACACGATGTGTTAGTCTGAGCAAACCAGGGTTTGCTCTGGTGGTACATCTGTGTCCTTGCCTGCTGCTCCAGGTGTTCCTTAGGCTTGGAATATCTTTCTCTGGGTAGTATTTTTGCCCTGTATGGCTGTTGTCACAGGGGTGTGTGTAAAATTCCCTCATGGCCTTGGTTACAACCTCGAGGTTGTGGCACCAACAAAACCAGATTAGTCTGCAAACTGACACAACGAGGAAAATTAGAATTTAAAATACCAGAGAAATATATTCTATATATTGTATAATTTTTTCCTAAAGAATTAAACCCCTTTGTGTATGATATTCAAAAAAACTGTTTTAGTGGTTACAGCTGACGTCAATTCCAATACTTAGAAATGCAATTCCAATACTCAGAAAGCTTTACCCACAGGAGAGTGTGGGTGAAGCTGCTGCCCAGTAGCTGGCACTGTTTCCTTAAATAAGTTAAGCTGCAGCTCTTTCCTGTGGCAAGGCAAAACAGGGTTCCCATCCACCATCACTCGAAATATTTTTATTTTTTCCCAGCTGTAAGCTGCATTTCTAAGCAAATTCCTTGGTGTCTGTCTCATATCTGTATATTTGTGAGCTAGCCAACATTTTATGGAGACGTTGTACATATGATATTAATATTGACACAAGTCCAGAGCAGCCTGGTTTTATTTTGAACTCAGACATGTTGCTAGCATGGGTCTGTATAGCTGTGTAGGAATGAGTAGATTTGCTTCTCAATATGGATTTGGACCAGCAAAATTAGTTTTCAGAAGGAGTTGTGTGTATAGGAATCATCCAAACCTCTCACCATTCAAGCAGCACCTAAACTAGACCTACCTGAATTTCAAGAGTTCATTTCTTTGCAGCGTATTCACTGTTAAATAAACAAACAAAAAAAAAACAACAACAACAACAAAAAAAAAAACCACAACAAAAAAAATGCAAAGAGAAAATATTATGGTAGAGTTTGTTTTCCTGTTTTGTTGACTGAATGCTGGTTTAAATCTGGTTCTTTGCCTCTCCAACACTAACTCAGCCGAGCTGTACAGCACATTTTTTTGGTCTTTTTGTATTGGAATCTCCTGAATCTCTTTTTAACAGCATTTGTATTTTTCAATCTGCTTGCTTGAGTAGAGCATCAATGTGGCTTCATTTCTTCTGTCACTCCCATTATAAAAGTTTTTCAGTAGTTCCTGCAGGAGGAGTAGATCCTAAGAGCTGTTTGGCATCCTGATAGCAATTAGGCAAATATCCCCAAATGGCTCCTCCATGATTTCAGTGGAAGAAAGAGAGGAAGCAAGAATTACTCCCGTGGTTCTGAGTTTCCAGCAAGGGCTACAATTAAGCCCAGGGAAATGCAGATTTTTCCCAGTGGAAGGGCTGTGGATCCCACACAGCTCCCCCCAGGCTGGGGCTGCTCCTCAGAGCTTGGAAGTTTCTGGAAGCCTTTGGTGCTGAAGCTTCTGCTTATCTGTGCCTCCTTTTGGGGGTTTAATTGGAGCTTTGAAGGGCTTTTTGTGTAACCTCTGTTTGGGAAAAGCAAACACCAAGCAACCACCCCAAAAGTCCCATTCAGGCTGTGCCTGTAAATATAAAATGGTGAGTGGAAATCTGCCCTCAATAAAAAATTATCCCATCCCATATCAGTGACCCACATTATTAACTTTTTATGATTTATTAAGTTCTATTTTCTGTATTTCATTCAATCCAAACACCAAAAAGGTCCAAAAGCCTTTTAATTTTGGGGGGGGAAGTAATTTTCCAAAGAAAGGAGTGCACAATTAGAGAAATGTGGAAATTGGCATCTCATCAACAGAGACATTTCCCAGCAGCATCTTTATCTGCTGACTCGTGTCTGCTGCAGCCCAAGCCAGATAAAATCTAAGAACTGATTAGGCTTGTGACAACCTGCTGCTTGCTTTGGGCTGGTTTTAATGTATTTCCTTTGGGAATCATCTGCAGTGATCAAACATCTTTAAAAATCAGGGAATAAAGGTGGGGTGGGCTCCCCCAAATCCTCACTTTGGGCTGGGGGGGCTGTTCCTGCACACACCCATCACATTTTCCTGTGGGTCACTGCAGATAAGCCAGACCCGTCATCCCAGAATATGCTTATGTTAAACGATGTTAAATTTCCCTGTTTCAGACCATATTAGTGAGTGTCAAATGCTCCAATAATGGATATAAATCCCCCGTGCAGCTCCTGCTCTGTTGCTGCTGAGAGGTGTTTGTGATGTGCTACTGGTGCTGCTTTTTCCACTCAGATTTTAATTCACAGCCTTAAATCTTAATGTTGGTGTTCCACGATGCCTCAGGACCCAAAAATCAAACAGGGAGGAAAAGATGTGCAATGGAACCTGGATTTTTGAACACGGGTTTTGAGGAATATGCCCAGTGAATATTAAACAAGTGGCTCAAACTCCCAGGAAATCTCTCTCACCTGAGCTGTTTTCTCTTCCCCAGTCATTTATTTTCCTTTTTTCCCTGCATTGGGATGTTTTCTGCTGTAAAGGTACCCTGGAAAGTGCAGGTTGGTGATGGTTTTTTAGAGATTATTTTTTTTTTTTTCAAAAGTAAACAGAGCGAGCTGAGGTTTTCCTGAGGAGTTTTTTGTCATTGCAGGGAGCTGGGCTGTGTTTTTGTCTTGGTCTGTGCCAGGTGAGAGGAAGTGTGACCATGTAGCTCACTGAAAGTGTCACCAGCTGCTCTGCAGTTCATGGAACTTCCTGGCTTGGAAGGGATCCACAAATTCATCAAAGTCCAACTGCTGCCCCTGCACAGAACAGCCCCAAAAATCACCCTCTATTCTGAAATAGTGCATTGAGCACTAAATCCTTGCCTTGGTTTGTTTGGGACTTTTTTGGATTTTTTTTTCTTTCTTTTTCTGGCCAGGGGTGTTTATTAAAATTAACTGCTGGAAATCCATGGGAATTTCATTAATTAACACCTAGCAAGGAATTCCAGCCTGCCTGCTGGGAGGAGGGAGTCCAGCCATGGGAGTAGAGCAGGGAATTTATTAATTATCCCATCCCAGGCTGTGCTTGGGTCCATTTGGTTCTGACACATTTTGCCTCAGAACAAGTGAGAGGGGAAATGGCACTTTCAGATTTGATACCCAAGTCAAACCAGGATGTAATTCCACCCATCAGGGAGGAGGCATTTCCCTGGCCCCACAGATCCAGGTCTGGGGATTTAAGCAGCCTCTGGAAGAAGAGAGGAATGGGTCTTGCTGAAAAAGTTGTGCAGTTTTTACTGTGGATAAGATTAAACAAATAAAATCAGCTCTTCCTAAATAATGGGTAAAAAAACCCTCTGTCCTTTCTCCCAGGGGAGCTGTTTGGATTCCCAGAGCAGCATAATATTGATAATTTTTCTCTAATTTGCATATATATACATATACACACACACACACACACATGCATGCATACACATATATAAAAATGTAATGACATTATCAAGAACTTGCAGGAGCAGCCCCAGCTTCCCTCTCTGGCAAAACCAGGGGATCCATTCTCCAGAAACCCTCGTGGCTCTGCACTCCAGCAGGATCTAAGCACAGCATCAAAGCCCTGCTGGAGCTGGATCTTTAGGAGGAGCATTAGGAATCAAATCTTTAGGAAAAGAATTAGAAGTCAAATCTGGAAATTACCTTCCCCCTCTGGATAAAATCATGTGTTCATATAGAAAAAAAATTTAAAACCTTTGTTGTAACTCACATTTTAAAGGGATTTAATTAGCAAATGATTTAATGATTTTTTTTAAATGATTGATATTTGTTCTGCTCTGTTGATGTTACACGGATTCCAGTGAGTAGCTCTTTTCCTGGGAGCTGCTTCCATTGGCTGAATGGCTTCAATCCAGTGCACGAGAGGTTTTCAGCAAAGTTTTCAGGCCAATATTATTTTTGACATGAATATAAATAGTAGCACAATCTTTCTGTGTATTAAAAAAAAAAAAAGGTGGAGTTTTTAAACAGTGACTCCACATTTTGTAAAGAAAAGTTAGAATAACATTCACTGCTCCTTGAGCTTTTGAGAGGAAACCTCATCATCGCTTTTCACAGCCATTATTTTGCAGATAAGAAGTGTATTTAGGTTATTTTGCTTACCTGTGAGAACAGATAGAAAGAAAGGAAATTCTTCATGGAGAATTCCCTTTGTTTGCCAATGGATCACACTCTCAGCTGCATCTCTGTCAGTGTTTATGACAAAAAATCAAGGTACAAACCACCCTGGAGTAGCAGGACATGTTTACATTGCAGCTCTGGATCTCTCATGTCAAATCTCAAGTGATCTGCACTGATTTGTTCTGTTTTCAGGCAGGAGCCCCTCGGGGGGTTTGAGCCAAAGCATTCTGTCTGTTCATTTTTTATTCTTATGGTTCTGACTTTAAACAAGAGACTTTGTAATTTCATGAGAAAAAGATCAAAGCAAATGTGGTGTCACCATCACAATGTTACTTTTTTGGGAGCTAAATGTTAGTGTGCATTGATTAAAGTTTAGAGAAACGTGTTGTACTGTAGTTGCTGTTTGTACCACGCAGATGTGCACGTATGGTTTGAAAAGATATTTTCATTTTACATGAAATACAACTTTGCTAATAAAAGTTTGACTTGATGTAATCTTCAAAAGCCTCGGCTGCAATCAGCAAGTTTCTTTTGTTTGATCTGGGGGTTTTGTTTGATTCTTTTTTCACTTGACACTGTTTATTTGCTGGGAATCTGATTGAATTGTGACTCACAGCCCTCTCTAGGCTGTGACATGTGGGGTTTGTTTTTTTTGGTTTCACACCAAGGTTGAGCTGCCCTTGGCTTTCACTGGGATTTTTGGACTCCATGGATCATCAACCCTGTAGGTATGACACCAAAGCAGGATGAGGCTGACCTGCAAACAGCCTGAATTTAATTCCTCACTGATTCCATGAGATCCTCTCTTGGACCAAACGATCACCCTGTACTGTGAGCAACTCTCACAGGCTTTACTCACCCTGTACACTGTGAGCATCTCTCACAGGCTTTACTCACCCTGTACACTGTGAGCATCTCTCACAGGCTTTACTCACCCTGTACACTGTGAGCATC
>JAYDZK010000032.1:2617835-2628809 GCA_034509185.1 Euphonia xanthogaster | reverse complement strand
AATCTCTTTGCCCAGGATTCTTCTCCTGGCAAGCTGAGAAGCCTCAGAGAAAAAGGAAAACAATAATTATCTGATTTGCTTCTCCTGTGTTCTGCAGCTTTGGAATTTGGAGATTGTGGTGGTCTGGAGATTGTTTATCCAACATGTGAATAGTTTTGACTTAATGACCAATCATGGTCCAGCAATATCATATCAATCATATCATCTCAGCCTTGTAAGAGCATGGAGTCAGATTCATCTTTCCTCCCCACGACAGGGGACCCCCAAAATACCACAAAGAGCAGCCTGGCAAGAGCATCTATTCTGTGTTTCATTGTGTGCTCCAGGTAAACTCCTCCTCTTCCAGAATCTGGGCATATCCCTGAGCTTCTGCACTGAATGGGAGCACTCTGCTTGGGCCAGCACAGTGTGAAAAATCCCCAGGAAAACCTGGAATCTTGCAGCAGGAGTGAGGAACAAAGAATTGCCTCCCATCCTCACATTCAAAATTATTCCAGAGCAAACCCAGCAATCACATGATGCCTTAGGATTTGGCTTGTATGGTTTTCAGCTCCTGTACTGCTTTAGTGCAGAGCTCTAAACTCCACAGCCTGTCAGTTCTGCTCTCCCATTTTGGTCAGATAAAATAATTCCTCTCTAGGTCTGGGACTCCAGAACGCCTGATTGTATCAGACCTTGAAAGGATTAAAAAAAGGGAATTGGGGAGGAGTAAAACAGGGGGTAAATGACTTCATTACCCAAAGCTGGAATTGGAGGATTATACCCTGATATGTAAATGGACCAAACTTAAAATTGTCTGAAAACCTCGTGGCCATTGTCCATCTTGGGTTTAGCCTGGGAGGCTTTGGATTGCCCAAGCTGTGCCCACTGAAGGCCTGCAATAAACATTCATTTTAATCTCTGAATTTTTTTTTTCAGGTGGCCACTCCAAGGCATCAAGATCATTGTCTCCTCCCAAATTCCATATTCCAGGCAAAACCAACGCATTTCCTTTGCCAGATCAGTACCTGTTCTTCCCAACAGGACTGCCCTCAGATCCCTCACATCCACAACACCGAGCAGACATTTGCTGTTAGGATTTTTTGAAGAGCTCATGTGAAAGCTTTTTCCTAAATTGTGGTGTTTGTTCCTCGCCCTGTTTCAGAAATTTGGTGTAAAATCAAGTAAGGATTGTGCTTGTCTTGTGTACAAGCTGCAGTACAAGGTGCCACAGTAGGAAGCAATTCTCTTTGGATTCTAATTAAAGTATAAGAAATCATCAGTTGAAAGGGGTGGGGTTACAAATTGTAAGAAAAATTTTTGAACCCAAATAATTTCTATTCACAGTGATTCAGCTAATTTTCTCTATGAGATATGAAATTTATAAATGCCAAATTCATAACAGAATTAGATGAGAGGTACCATAAAATCCTCAGCTAAGTATGTAACCATTGACACCACCACCCTTCTCTGAAAAAAACCCTGAACTGATGATTTAAGATGTAAAACTCCAAAAGTATTGTCTGACCACCAGAGGGAGTTCAGATTGTTCCACAAATATTCTGATACTACTGAGAGTGACTTGGGAAAACTAATCAAATAGAAAAGCTAACTAAAAAATAAATAGTAAAAAAAAAAAAAATAAAAAATCAAAGAGTGATGAGATGCCCCCTCCTTAGATCAGGAAATTATATTTCAGAAAGAGAAAAGAAATAGAAGAATCAGATAAAAATTGCTACACTTTGAATTCTGAAGCTGTGATTAGGACGTTCCCTACTGATTTAAGGGAGCATCCCCTTTGTATAGAAACCACATATTTCTGATACATTTGTTGCAGGCTCACCCTGTGGTCTGATCCTATGTGCTGCTTATCATTCCAGGCCTTATCTGCAGCTGGGACAAACACAGAGGTTTCCAGAGATTTACTTTTCCCTCCTTGGTGCTGCTGGATTGACCCTCTTGGGGGGTGGTCCCTGCAGCCTTTAATGTTCTTCATTCCTGTGGGAGTCCAGCAGGGTCTGAGCACTCTCTGAACACCAAATTCCTGCTTTTCCTACCCTGCAGCCCAGCCACGGAATGGAGGAAACAGGGGACATGAAACAGCTGATACCTGGGAGGAGTTAATTCCTATTCTTTTACAACAATAGCAAACCTTCACAGAATTCACAGAGTCAGGGAAAAGTTTTTTACAGAAAGAGAGATAAAGTTCTGGAATGGCTGCCTGGGGAGGTGGTGGAGTCCCCATCCCTGGGTGTGTTTAGCAGAGCCTGGATGTGGCACTGGGTGCCAGGGTTTGGCTGAGGTGTTGGGGCTGGGCTGGACTCGATGACCTTGAAGGCCTCTTCCAACTGGTCATTCTGGGAATTCAGGTTCAGGAGGGATGGGAGCCTGGGACAAGGACTGAGAGGTTGGGCACTGCCTCAGGGTTTGAGCAGAGGGCTGAGCTAGTGCCAGCTCCAGCTGCTGGGAGGGCACAGGACTGGAGCAGCTTCTCAGCTCCTAAACTCTGATTTTTGGGTGTCTGAACTGCACAAGTGTGGTCCTGGCTGCCCTGGGCAAAGCTGAGGGAGTGGGGTCAGCTTCCAGCTGGGTGCTGCAGTGGGGGTGGAGGATCAGAGCTGGAGGAGTGGAACCAGAGGGCTCTTGGTGGCCCAGGAAGGCACAGCTGCCCACGGCTCCATCCTGTCTGGTTTGGGGCTCAAAGGAATAGAATTCTCTGGTGTTATTTCCGCTTTTGCCATGCTGGGCATCACCAGCAGTGCCAGGTGACAATGATGATGGGTTCTGTAGAGGGTAATGGCAATGCAGGCTCTGGTTTCAGCTGTGAATGGCTCTAGGGGATTAAAGGGGGTAAAAAAGGGAAATATTAAAATTTACTCTTCAAAGACACTTCAGGCTTAAAGCGTTAAGGAAAATCCCCTGCTGCACAGTGGGATTGGGGGTTTATGGATTGCTGTCCTGCTTCCTAGGGAAAGAGAGAGCCCCTATTTCAAGCAGCCTCAGCTGGGCAGGAAGGGTAGAAAACAGCTTTGAAAGGTCGGGAGGGGAATAAGGGAGCACTTAAAAGAAGATGTCAGCAATGAAATGGAGATTTATCAATTCTAGTGACCTGTATAAACAGATGAGAGGAGTTGTAGCCGGTCACTTAAAACCATGTAAATTTAATTAAATTGCTATTGCTTGCAGGAAAGAGAGAGTATTGGATATAACAGTTAGTGGCTCTTTGTGCCCTTTTGGGAGCAGCAAGTAGGAAGGAGGCCCAGGGAAATGGCACTTGGAGCAGCCTGCAGTGCCCTGGTCAGTCCCAGGCAATTAATACAAATGAGCCATCAGCATTCCAGGTCAGCTTTCTGCTAGCTGGAATTCAGGATGGGGCACTTGGCCATGGCTGCTGGGAAATAATCCCCACAGGAGGTTTTTGCTTTGCTTTTGCACGGTGGAAGGAGCTGGTCCCTGGGGAAGGACCATGGACTTTTTGGGAAGCCAACACAGAAGGTCTGGAGCAGCTGGTGGGAGATTGCCCTGAGTGTTTCCTAAAAAGTGTGGCTGATATTTCCCTAATTCAAGGTGCATCACATCCAGCAGGATGGAGCTCTAGATTAGATCCCATCTCCACAGCAAGAGAGTAATTGATCAATGTATGGAAAATTAGTGGCTGCTCGCTTTGATTGTGTCTGGTTCGTGCTAACAGAGAAAAAAAAAATCTCTGTTTACCGTTCTCCAAAAGATCCAATTTCACATTGAGGAAAACAATCCAACTCCCCTGATTCCCCCACCCCTCCCCTGTCCCTGGCAAAATACTCTGTAAATGGCAAGTGGGGTGATCAGGAGCCCATGGCAGGGAGTGAAAGTGAGGAGTTGGGTAAGCCTGAGAATACAGAGCATGAAAAAAGCACATGGCCAGCGAGTTTAAACTTAGTAAATAATGTTCTGAAAGTGTGATAGGAGGGAACAGAAGTGCACCAGTCTATTTTCAGGTGGACCCAGGGCTGCTGGTGCCTCTGTCCTGTCTCTGGGAGGGAGGAGGGTGATGCTGCTGCCTCACAGGAGGCAATAATTGATCTCCCAGCAGTGATTAAGAGGCAGTTAAACAGCAGCTCCTCTCATCAGACTCTGTTAAATCAGTAAGTCTGCCTAACTGGCACCTAAAATTTTTAAGAGCCATCTGAGCTGCTCTTTGGATCATTAATGTTTATTTTTAATAAGTCCTGGCTCGCAGGGGAAGTTCCATAGGCTGGAAGAAAGCTTGTGCTCTGCCATTATTTAAAGAGGGTAAATGGGCTGACCTGAGTAATTACAAGGCTGTCAGATGAGTGTGCAATCAATATGTGTTTGATAGCACCAAATGTAAGGTCATCTATCCAGGAATAATGAATGGAGCTGGTGCAGGCAGGAGAGGAGATCTTATCCCGAGGAGCAGCACAGAGCAACAGGAGAATGCTGAGCAGGGCTGGGAGAATCCCTCACTCTGGGATGGGGAACTCCTTGAGGGGATGCTGCTGGCCTGGTTTGTGTCTGCAGGTCATGAGGACATGTGGAAATTCAGGGCAAATTCACCAGAATGATGAAAGATTTTGCAGTCCACCATAGAAAATGGGAGTCTGCTTAAGCCACAGAGGAAAGGTTTTATTAATTTTATTTTCTCTTCAAATCTCATGAGCTTCATGGTTTTAATGCAACCATCAAAACCTTGTGTTGTCTCTACATTTTTCCAGATTCATTTCTTATTTAATTGAAAAATTACAGAATGCACAGAATGGCCAGGTTGGAAGAGACCTTAAATACCTTCAAGTCCAACCCAGCCCCAACACCTCAACTAAACCCTGGCATCGAGTGCCACCTCAGTGACCACAGTATCTGCCCTGGTTTTCCCCTTTAATTGGCTGCTGGATCTTCCGAATGAAGTTGCTGGTGGATTTTGGGAGCTTGGATTGTGCATTGCCAATACAATGTGCATGTTAATGTTGGGTTTGTAAATGGTTTGTGTTTCAAAGAAACTGCCAATGCCTTTGTGGAAAAAAAGACATTAAAATCCTATAACCCAGCAGGAACTGAGTGTGGAACGGCTTCTGCAGACTGCAGAGCAGCTGGATCTTCTCAGGTATTCCCACCCTGATTTCCCACCAGGAGTTATGGAAATAAATGGTGTGGTGGGAATAAAGCTGCTTTTGACAAATTTCCCTGTTAGAACCCTATATTTTTTAAGTATTTTTTGACTTTGTATTTAAGATCTGATTTTCAGGGTTTAAATGACAACTTCTGTTTGGAATTTAAATTCATCTTTTGGAAAAAGAAGCCTAAATGAAGTCCATCAAATCATTCACTGGGGGGAAATTCCAGGCTGCAATGTTTGCAGTAGGAGTTTCCCACTCCATTTTCCCATTTTCCTCCAGGTTAAGATTTTAACCTTTCATTTCATTCCTCGGCAGCTGAGATTTGATATTGATATTTCTCACAAACGAGGCCAGTATTTATTTCCTAGACCTAGCTAGGAGTAAAAACCACTCTGCGAGGTGGAAGTGCCTGGGAGCAGCAGACAGTCAGGTTGGAATGTGGATCTCTGGATGAGGCAACAGCTCCTAAAGGCTTTGCCAAACCCTTTCCTCCCTCCCTGCTGTGCTGGGCTCACATCTGCTGCAGCCTCTAGGATATATTGGCTTCCAAAAATTCACTTTGTCAGACTCTCCTTTGCCTCTTTCTTTCCCTCCCTTCCAAATTCCAGTTTTTCCCCTCTCCAGGGAAATAATCCTTTGAAATTTCCTCACTTTATTCATAGTAAGGTTATTGAAATATTTGTTGGGTTCCTTCATGAGAGAAAATTCTCTGAGGAGGGTTCCAAGACTGGGAGTCTGGTTTGGCTCCTCCTCCTGCCTGGTTAATCAATTTCTGCTCATTTCAAGTTAATGAGCCTGATTATCAATATTTCACCAGCAAGTAAATGGAATTCTATTGATTTAGGTGGAGCCAAGTCAGGTTTCTAAGTTAACTTTTAATCCACAGGATCCAACTCAATGGGATACAACTGGCAGGATAACATCACTTTTTAATCCAAAGCCATTATCAAACACCTTTGTTCTTTTCCTGAGTACTCACCACCCTACAAATCTTATTTTAATGTTTTTCTTCGTGTGCTCTGGAGCCTTTTAGTGTTAAAATTAAGAAAACAAGCATTCTTTTAATTATCTAACAGTGGTTGGTTTGTTGGCTTGGTTTTTTAATGAGTGTTTCTTTGTTCTTATCACTAAAGAAAACTCTGCCAAAAGTCAGTGCCTTTGCAACTGCAGCATTTCCCAACGAGACCAGCAACATTCAGGGTATTTTTGGAGAGAATTTTGTCAAATAATGGTTACAGTGGACAAAAAAAAAAAAAAAATCACTGCTCAGCTGACAGCTTGTCCTCAGTTTCCAAATACTAAAAAAGAGGAAATGTACTCTTTAACTCTTCATATTTCCAAATGTGATTTCCACAAGTGCGCAAACACAGGATCAGTGAGCACACATCCCACTTCTTGTGAAATATAAACAAAGCACTTTTTATAGGGTTTCTAATGGAGTCTTTGTTATTGTAATATGTCCATATTTTTGAGTGTTGTCAGGTTGTTTTTTGTTGGTGTTTGTGCAATAATACATTAGCTGGTAAATGGCTGTTAATTCCAAGGATCTGTAATTTTATTTAAGAATTCTGGTTTCCACTCGAGTAACTTGGGAGGAAATGATCAGCAACTCAATATGGAACTTTAATCATGCAACCTGGTTTAGTTTTGTTTATTTGTTGGTCTGGGGTTCTATTTATCCTTATGGAGAATTAAAACCCAGAGAAATGAATAAAATATAATTATATCCCAGGGTGCACTGATCACCAGGAAGGGATTTCTAAGGAATGTCAATCCTGCAGCATCTCTGTGGTGTTGCCTGTGGAACTGTGACATTTCAGAGCTATAAACTGGAGAACAGGAGTGGAGGATTGTCTGTGTCCTGGCCATCAGCAGCATGTCCCACCACGGGTCCTCTGCTGCTTGCTGGGATGGGCTGGGGGTCTCTGCTGTGCTGGAATGGTCAAACTCGTGATCTGCTTCAGCCAGGAATGAACTGAGAAAGAAATGTGGCATTAAAAAGAGACAGAGCAAAGCCTCCCAGGGCTGGGATGCTGCTGATCAAAGCACACCCAGGGACGTGAGCTCGGCTCAAAGGCTCCAGCCACAGCTCTCCTTTATCCATGAATATATTCCTTCTGTTTCCTGCTCTACTGGTTACTATTTCTGTTGTCTGTTTTCCCTAGGAGGGGGGGTCATGATTTCGTGGGGGTCATGATTTCATGGTCCTGCTCCAGTCATTATCAATTGATGCTGTCATTTCATGTTCTTCACAGAAGAATTCCAGTAGGGTCTCTGTCCTGCAATTCCTGCTTGTGGCCAACACAACAGCAGTGAGGGGGAAGGTGTGAGGGCAGCTTTAGGATTTTTGTTGGGTTTCAGTCCAGTCACTTCCCCAAGTTGTGTTCTCCAGCATCCCGTGGATGCTGCGGCACAGATAAAATAATGACACCACCTGGATTCTGGGATGTTTCACCTCTGTGGTCTGAGAGGATTTGCAGCCCAGGACACAGATTCCCAATCCATGCTCCCATGCAAATTAGGAGTATTTTAGGAGAGCCTTTTCCTGCTTGCCCTGGAGGCTGAAGATTTTGGGGTTTCGTTCTGCTGCCTGTGTGTGGCTGGACTGATCCTGCTGTATCCTGGGTGGTGAGACACTGGAAGCTGATCAAAAACCATTTGGGGTCATCCCAATTTCCTAAAATGCCTCATGCAGAGAAAATATCTTTCCAGTAATATCTTCAGAACAGCTCTTGGGTTTTTTGGATGATGCAGAGGTGGCTCAGCAACAATCTCAGTATGGATTTAGGACCCCCAGATGCCAGACAGGGAGGAAGTACCAGTGATGTGTTGCCAGCCCCTTGTTTCCAAGAGTTAACTGAGACCTGTGAAAGGAAATATTATTGATTAGCTTTCAGGGTAAAAAATTAGCTATGTTTGCCCAGATATGTTCAGCATCATTGTATATTGACTAAATGTATGAAAGATAGATAAGATACAGCCGTGATAGGCACATCTTGTCTGAAGAAATGGCCTTCATTAACTTGATTATTAAAGTGAACATATTAACACCGAGTCCTGCAGCCCCTCTGCCTCCCTGTGCGAGCAGCAGCATTTCAGTCTTGTATTCACGGAGCTCTAATTCCAGTTTTGCAATGATACAACCTTCAGGATAACATTTTCCACGCTCTTCTGAGAGACAGGGAAACAGAGAAGGAATGAAAACACCACCCCAAGAAATTTGGACTAAGCTTGAGGAAAACCCATTTCCTTCACATGAATAATTAAGTTTATTTTCACCATTGGTTTGAACAATGGGAAAATCACTTCATTCTCCAGATAACCCAATTCATCTGCTATTTGCAAGGTACTGCTTGAGATCCAAAAATGAGCATTTAAGCAGCAGGGATGTTGTCACTGAAACAAAAACAAGGATGTGCTCACCTTGTGGTTGGATTTGCTGTGCTGCACTGAGGTTGCCTGGGCCAGCTCCATTGATTCCAGACTTTGTGAGGAATTTGGCCAGCTGCTGTGATGAATTAAGGGGCCAAGAAGATGAAGTGCTTTAATCATAATTGCCTGCTCAGGAGCCAAACTTCAAGGCAAGGATTTAATATCTTTAAGTGCAAGAGATAATAATAATGGCGAAAGTTACATTGTAAGGGGTAATTTCAGTTTCTAAAATAAGTCACTGGAATAATACTCAACCAAGTAATTTGTGTAGCTACATAAATATTCCCTGTGTTCCTTAAAGCAGCTCTTTTTTTTTCTTCAAGTCTGCAAATTACCCCTTTATGAGATGCTGTACAAACTAACTACTATATCTATTCAGAGTATGATAATATCTCCTTGCCTTTGAATGAAATATTTGGCCCTTGAGGATATGCCAGTAGCACTCCTCACAAAATACCTGGAAATTGAATAAGATCTGCAGCTTTATTATGTACATATAATACTGGAAGCTGTGGGATTATGTGTAGTAACCTTATTTACAGAACCATGAGATGTATTTGCAGAATATATTATAGGCTGGGAGTGCTCAGTAACACCTTTATAACATCCTTGGCTTGTGTGGATTGATCTCAGAGAAATGCCACAGGTCTTAGCTCAGAAAAAGGACAAGGTCCCCAGTACAATCTGACTATTTAAAGTGCAACATTTTAGAGTGGCAGGAATAATATCTTTACCTGGCACAATAATAATAAATCAGTTTCTAAATCCCTTTGGCTCCAAATGCAAAGATCTTGTAAGAAGATGCAGCTTTTCTCCTATAAGAAAAGCTCATGGGTGGTGTGTCCACAGGTACTCTTCCTTTGAAACTGGAATAGGGCCATGAATTCTCAGAGAAACAACATTAGTGACCTCATACTTTAAATACTTTAATTGAAAAGTGAAATTGGTGAAAATATTTAAATTTCCTCCAAAAGTGGATTCCCTTCCCTCTGGAAGCAGGACATGCTCTGGTGAAGAAGCTTTTCCCCCAAATATGTGCAATTTCCCAACATGAATTTCACTTCCTTTGGGAGAAAGGAGGGGGGAAAAAAAATCATACCTCTCCAAATAAGAGAAGGGCCCACGTTTGGAAATTGTGAGTTCCAAACTCCTCTTTTTTGGGGAAGAAGCTGGGAAAATGTAGAAGCAATGTCTTTTCAGAAGCGTGCACCTCAGCTACTCAGTGGGTGTGAAATCCTTCTTGACCAAAACGTGGGCATGTTAGGGCTTTGCAAAGCATTGTTGTGGTTTTAGCCATGATGCCAAAGGCCTTTATAGAAACTTCTGAGGAGTCAAAACACAGGACAAACCTGCTTTATCTGAGTTGAAGGAAAACAGAGGTTTCCAAACTCTTTTTTTTCCCCCCGATCCTCTTAGCAATTCCTTCACAGATAAATAATTCCATTACATTGCTGTTTGAAACATGCAAGCACGATCACTTTGGTGGCTTTAGTCATTCTGTTTTTCTTTACTAAGCTGCTCTTTACAGGCCTTTTGAGGCACTGGAACAGAATCCATGTCCAATCAAACTGATCAGCATTTTTGGGCATGACTTTTCAATCACAGCGTGATGTTCAGTCACTTAATGTAACTTTATAGAACAAAGCTGTTTGGATTATTCCCTAAAGATTATCTGCAGGATCTTCAGGAGCACTTTGGAGAGCTCAGAAGTTTCAGCACTATATATGTATTTTTCATTACCTTCCTGCTGTTTCTGTAATGTTTCCAGTGTCAGTGTTGGGTACAGTAACAGAAGAGTTTGCAGTTTCCTTCACTGAGACAGCAATGCTGTCTAAGGTGAAATTAAAATAAACTTCACTTATTTGTGGAATTAATTATTAAAATGTGCTCAGCAGTCACTCACATCAACTCTCTGTGCTTACAGAGCTGTTTCTCCCCTCGTGCAAATGCCACCAAACAAAGAGAGGTGGTGCTGGGTTGCTCTGCATCAGTGGTGGCCAAACCTCCTCGTGCCTCTTATATTATTTAAAATGTGCCTTTCATCAGTTACTCAGTGCAGGGCATTTGGGGGGACAAAGTAAACTCTGATTTGTTTGCATCAGCATCTAAACCTGGATATATTTGTCTGAAAAAAAAAGAGGTTTTGGACTATAATTTTCATTTGGTTCTTTCTAGTTGTCAGTTTTTGTGTTAGGCTCAACTAATGTGACAGGATTTTGGGTTTAGGCCTGCTTGGGTTTCTGGTTCTCCATCTGTATGGCTGGGGTGATTTAGGAGGAGCTCTGTGGAGTCATCAGGGAGTGCCTCCATGAGTCATGGAATGGTTTGGGATGGAAGGGACCTTAAAGATCACCCAGTGCCACCCCTGCCATGGCAGGGACACCTCCCACCATCCCAGGCTGCTCCAGCCCCAGTGTCCAGCCTGGCCTTGGGCACTGCCAGGGATCCA